>CM053591.1:191659428-191675753 GCA_028646515.1 Pseudochirops corinnae
GTTCGTATATTTAACTAAGGTGCTCAAATTTCATCTCTTCATATAAAGTCCTCCCCCCCCCCACCCCAAGTTAAAACAAAACCAAACCAAAAAACTCATCTCTTGAAGACATTCAAGACCCTTTATCTCACCAAACTGGATACTATAAATAATGCAAAGATCCCCCAGTCTTCATGGGAGCCAAATGATTTAGAGCCTTAAGCAAACAGCGCTGAAGTTCCAGTGCTGGTTTAGTCTAATCTTTACAACAGAAAGGGAAAGGGGCTTTCACTACTAACAGGGATAGAGACTGGACCTGTGGTTTACCTGAATAGGGAACTTTCAGGTGAGAAAACTCCCCCTACGAAAGCCCATTCAAGTTGGCATCTTCTCTGTAATTTATAGTCTTAGAGAATGACTCAGGACACAAGTGTCAAAGAAGTGGGTCAAATCAAATTAAACGTATTTGCGAAATACTGAACAAAACAAATAAAAATACAAGAGACCATAGATAATGTGCATATGTGGTTTTCTAAGTCCTTCCACACCTGGAGGAACACTCAAGTAGGATTTAATGGCCCCCATTTCTACTGGAGTTTGACATGGGGTGGGGGGTGGGGGGATGGCTAGAGCACCATGACTTTTAAGAGATTTGCCCAGGGTCACATAGCCAGTAAGTGTCAGAGACAGAACTTGAACCCAGGTTTCTCTGGCTCTGAGGCTACATCTTTATACTTCACCGCATAGCATCTCTTATGACAATAGCAATAAATAAAAGACAAGGGTCTGAGAGTTAGAAGGAAATTAGAGAGGGGAATATGGAGCTGGGAGAGGAAACCCAAATTGTTCTTTTACCCAGGAGAAACAGCTGAACAAATTAAAAATGATCAGTGCTTAGTCATAGCTCATATAGCTACCAAATTTTCATCCCAATCTGCCATTTAGCTTCAGTCACATGGTATTTAGAGGGAAGAAATCAAGCAATTTGAGAGCTGTTTGCATCTTTTGTTGTCCTCATCTATGTGATTTCACATAAACTAGTGGATTCCTGTGATTTTGAGCAAAATCTGAGGCCTTGCTTGCTGGCCTGACTTATGAACTTCCTCTCCTCTCTGCTCTACAGGCTGTGCTCCTGGGAAATCAGCACATCGGAAAGTTGATGGGGGCAAATATTGGATCACTCTAAGCCTGTTTCCACACAGGATGCTGTTTGACTTTGGATGAGGACCTAGAGATTTTTGAATGACCTCCTCAGCCTCCTGGGAGGAATCAAAGTGTACATCTAGCATACTTTTGCCCTTTCTTGAAGTCTGGCTTCTTTTTAACCTTGTCCCATGTGTGATATTTGAATGTTGTAAGCCCATGAAATCACTCTACTCAAATTCATGACAAAAAGGATAAAAAATAAAGATGTATTGCACAATACCAACTGGCCATGTGTTTCTTTTTAAGAACAACAACCATTAAAAAAAAAA
This sequence comes from Pseudochirops corinnae, assembly GCA_028646515.1. Classification (NCBI taxonomy): domain Eukaryota; kingdom Metazoa; phylum Chordata; class Mammalia; order Diprotodontia; family Pseudocheiridae; genus Pseudochirops; species Pseudochirops corinnae. Next base: position 191,660,883 of record CM053591.1, read on the forward strand.
ATTCCAAACTCGGCTGCGTACAAGCCTTCCAAGAAAGGATAGAAATGGTGTAATCACTTTTTATAATATTAAAACCAACCAACCACACTTAGGTCACTTTGGAGAATGACCAGATGTCTTCATTTCTCTGGATTCTCTTGAATGACTGATGAACTCAATGCATCTTGAATTCCATGAAGGTAATCTCTAACAAGAAATGGGTGATGAATTTGATGGGTAACACAAGAAATTCTACTTCTGTAAACTGAAGGGAAGTGGGGGCAGTGGTGAAGAAGCCAGTCAGAATCTTGCCATCTTTTGAAAGAAAACCCATTTTAATGTACTACTGCGGACTTTTAAACACTCTGTAGGAGCTGACTGTTTCACCTAAGGCTTTGTAAGTAGCCTGCAACTTAGTGACAGTGAATTAAGAATTCCATACTGAATCAGAAATTAAAAATAGATGCAGTAGTGAGAAATGTATTTAGGGCCCTGCCTACACTGCAGTAAAAATCGTGTTAGCAAAAATTATGCTTAAATATGATTCTCTCTAGCATGCTGTTAACACAATTTCTCTGGCCAAGAAAGATAAAACGCTTGGAGGTGGGGGGGGGGGGGGAGAGGATTATTTAGCAAAGTTATCAGCCTTTTTTTTTTTAACCATAAGTAGTAGGTAGGTGATGCTGCAACACCTGAGTTTATTTGACTTTTCAGCTTGTAATACAATGAATGATGAGAGGAGGGAATTTAGTAAACACCCTCTACAATGAATATGGCATTTTGTATGGAAAATAAGCTCACATGAGTATGTTTGAAATCCATTTTCATCATCGGCTGTCTGGCTGCACTACTGAAATAAAGGATTGTTGAACTGAATTTTTCAGAAAGGAAATGCATTTCTGCAGAGGGTGAGTCTAGGACTTTGCTGGAATTGCTATAGTATGAGTGAGGAGGACAAAACCCCAAAGAATAAATGGACCATTAATGCTGCGTCATCAGGAAGGGGCGTAGCTGATTTTTCCTGGCTAAAGTGGCGTGCTGCTGACTGAGGATTCAATTCAATTTGTTTTGGCGCTCTCCAATATTCTGTTTCATAGGGAAAGCCAAAGCAGACTTCCCCCTCCCCCACCCCCTGTTGTTTACCACCTATCGCTTTAAAAAACTTCTCAATTTTCTCCCCTAAACTGAAAGAAAGGCCCTTGAAGACAGGAAGTATTCTCAACTTTGGCTCTTCATCCCCAGTGCCTCGCATATGATTCATTCTTAAAAAGTGTTTCTTTCATTGAATTTCCTTTACAAAAACAAACAAGAGTCATGATCTTGACAATTCTTGCAACTAATTAACTCATGGTATCTGGGTGTGGAAAATTCGCTGACATCCTTGAAACAGATGCAATTGTAAGTCTGGAAACAAAAAAAATCACAGAAGACTCCTTTGCCCTTTGCCCTTTACTCATCATAAAAAAAAGAAATATTCAGATGAGAAAGGCAATCAACTAAGTCATAAAAATAGGCATTTCGGAAGTTATAAATACTCAACTTGGGAACATCAGCTGATTGCTTGTGCCGACTTCTAAGGCTGACCTACTCTAAGGCCTTTGGGAATCCTAGAAGGTCCCATTCACTCAGGACAGTAATCGAGTTATTCTAGAGTCAGCTGACTCAGTCTCTCTTCTTCACCACCCCTCTTTCACCCTTGAGGTTAACCATCACAAGACTTTGGTGCTTCCTTCTTTGAATAGAAATTTCATCATTTATAACCCAATTATTCATGACATAGGGAGTTGTTTTCTCAAACTTAGCCACAAAGCCTCTTTGTGGGGATTTAATGAGACATGGGCAGAAGGTCATTTTAAGTGCAAAGTCCAGGAGGCAGTATATTTAGAATATTTAGGGAGTGGTTGAGTGGAAGAGCTTGGTTTGAGAAGCTTCTTATAAGGAAGCAATAGTAGATAGAGAAAGGGGTACTAGTCAATATTTAGCAATTGAGTCACCAAAAAAATACACACACACACACACCCCTCACTTTTAAGTTTAATCATCATCAATTGATATTTTCTGTCACTTTCTTAAATCTCTATAAATAATAAAACAATAAATCAATCTCTGAGTTGTAGCATCTGGCAATTTCTATTGTGTAAATGGTCACATTGAAAATTTAACCACTGACTTTCAAGGAACTTTAAAACAAAGTGGCTCCAGCATACAGCAGTTATAATACAGCAGAAAATATAGGTATTGACTTGATTAGGGATGATATGGAGGGAGGGTTTTTAAATGCCAGATTAAGAGTTCAGTAATTTCTCTTACAAGCAATATTGAGCTACTTATGGCTCTAGGGCGAGAGGCTTTCATGAATGATCAAAGGGACAGCCTAGGAAAATTAATCTATTTCCTATATGTAGAATTGACTGAAGTGGAAGAGAAAAAGGAGGCAGGAAGATAGGATAGAAGTTTTATTGAAGTTGTGGATTGAGAAAAGTCTGAACCAGGGCAGTGGTAGATGAAATGGAAAGGAAGCGATGAATGGGAGAGACATCATAAAAGAAGAGTTTGGGGCATATGATGTCCTGAAGAGGGAGGCACAGAAGAGGCAGAGGTCAAAGGAGACTCAATGTTTTGAGTCTGCATGATTGGGGAAATGATGGGGCCATTAGTAAAAATAAGAAAGTCATAAAGAGAGTCCTGGGTGAAGGGAAAGATGATGAGTTGGGTTTTAGATCTACTTCAAAATGGAATGGAAAAGCACAGAATGGAATTGGACGGAACCAGCAATAGAGAAAACAGAGAACATGAAATAAGGGAAGTGAAAGGAAGATAGTTAGAAGAGATGGGAAGTAGAGTTTCAAGTAGAATAATAAAGGCAGAGCTAGCTAACACTTGTTTCATATTTTAAGATCTCAATGCACATTAAACCCATTTGCTGATTGGATTTTGGTCATAATTTCTGAAAACTCTCAAATATTAGAATGTTTCAAGCACAATGAGTCAATAGCATAACAGGAATAAGGGGCAGTACCAAGAATTTTACATGTGGAATCAGGGATTTGGGGATCAAATCTCAGCTCTGTCACTTACTGCCCATGTGACCTTGGGCAAGTCACTTCACCTTAAAGGGAGGGTCTCAATTTCGTCTTCTGCAAAATGAGGAGGTTGGACTCAATTGTACAAAGCTAGAAAGGGTAGCAAATAGAGTCTAAAAAAAAAAGATTTTGACAGGCATTGGGCTAGATCTAACACGATGAAATGCAGTAGAGATAAATATAAATTCTTGTACTTGGAGCAGCAAGGTGGCACAATGGATAAAGATTCTGCTCTAAAGTCAAGAGGACCTGAGTTTAAATCTAGGCCCTGGTACTAACTAGCTGTGTGACCCTGGGCAAGTCACTAAACCTTGATTCCTTTTTTTAAAAAGAAGATTTGTATTTGAGTGCAAAAAGAGTTCAATTTCATGGGATTAAGTCTAAGATTTGGCAAGCATGGACAGGTAACAGTTGTTCTGAAAAAAATGATCCCCCTTTTGATCCAGCAATACTTCTTCTAGGACTGTATCCCAAAGAGATCATAAAAATGGGAAAAGGACCCACATGTACAAAAAATATTTATAGCAGCTCTTTTTGTGGTGACCAAGAACTGGAAATTGAGGTGATGCCCATCAACTTGGGAATGGCTAAATAAGTTGTGGTATATAAATGTAATGGAATACTATTGCACTATGAGAAATGATGAAAAGGCAGACTTCAGAGAAACCTGGAAAGACTTATATAAACTGGTGTTAAATGAAGTAAGCCGGACCAGGAGAACATTGTACACAGTAACAGCCACAGGTTTCGATGACTGACTTTGAAAGACTTAACTCATCACAGTAATGCTAGGTGTTAAAACAATTCCAAAAGACTGATGATGGAAAATGCCATCCACATCCAGAGAAATAAATATAGATTCTGAATGCAGATTGGAGCAGACTATTTGCTCTCTATCTCTTTTTAAATTTTGTTTTGTTTTTTCTTTCTCATAGTTCTTCCCATTTCTTCTAATTCATCTATACAGCATAACTAATGTGAAAATATGTTTAATAAGAATGTGTATGGAGAGCCTATATCAGATTGCATTGCATCTTGGTGAGGGGGGCGGAGAGGGAAGGGGAGAAAATTTAAAACTTATGGAAGTGAATATTGAAAACTAGCAATAAGTTAATTAATTAAACAAAAGACCTCTGTGTTTAAGTGGACTGAAAGCTTCATGGCAGTCAGCAGTGTGATGTGGCTGCCAACAATATGGCCTGGGTTTCCAGGAACAGGGAGGAGATAGCTAGTCTCACTGCACTGAGCTTCATCAGACCTCCTTTGGAGGTTAAGGGGGACATTTATAAACTGGAGAACATCCAGATCAGGGTGGGCTAGAGCCTTAAGTCCATGACACATGAAGTTTGGCTGAAGGAACTGGGCCTGTTTAGCCTGGAGAAAGTTGAAGAGTATTACAGCTGTGTTTAAGTATCTGAAGGCTGTCATGGGGAGGAGGGTTTGTTCTGTCTGATCCTAGTAGAAGTCGAAAAGAGATAAATTGGACTAGGGGTAGGGGGGGAGAGGGACAACTTCCTAGTAATGAAAGCTGTCCAAAGGTACATTGGCCCACCTCAAGAGGTAATGGGCACTCCCTCCTTGGATGGTTTCTGGCAGAAGACAGATGGCCACTTTGGGATCTGTTATAGTGGGGGGGGGGGGGGGGGTTAATACAGTGAGTACTATGTTTGGATTCAAAAGCACTTGGGTTCAAACAAGAAAGTTGCTAACATCCCTGCCAACTCTAAAATCCTGTGATCTTTGGGGTCCTCTCCAGCTCTAAATCTGTGACTCCATGAACCATAACAGCCCCAAATGCTATCCCCTGACATACATACTAATGTAAATCTGCCTCTAGCTACCTACCTATAGCGGTTGTACCACTGTTCATAATGTATATTCCAATGTATTTATTATTTAGACATTTTATAATTGCAGATGCTATCCTTTGTGCATGAATTGCTTGCTAGAAAATGGCATTATTAATGCATTTTTTTTCTAGAAAATGTATCAAGGGAAAAGCCATTAACTGCTTAAGGAAATGTCCCGTTGCCTTGTTGCCTTTTTACTGGAGTGAAATGCTTCAAGGATGTTTCTCTTGGAAGTGGTCGCGTTATTGAAAGATGAACAAGGCCCATAGGTTATAAATGTTTTTATCTTCCTGTTTACCTGTGGGTGTCCCTAAAGTCTAGGCACATAGGAAATCTCATTATGCATATTTCCAAGAAATGAAATGAATGAAATTTTCAAAAACATTTTATTGAATTGGCATCAATTTGAGCCATGACAATTTCACATGGAATAAAAGCTTTCATTAACTATTGGGGATTATTTTCCATATTAATGAGATTAATTTTTTAATGAGATTCCCTATGTGTCTCCTATGTCTTCCTATGAAATCTCGTGTATGCTAATTAAATAAAATATTGAAAATTTCATTCATTTCTTTGCTTCAGAATATACATAATGAGATTTCCTGTGTGTCCAGTCTTTGGGGACAGCCTGTGCATTGCTTTCCACTTTTTCTTCCTTGCATCCTTAAGTGGCTGAGCAGATCTCCCTAGTCAATAGTCAGTCGATAAGCATTGGTTATAGTGCCTCATAAGGGTCAGGCGCTAAGAACTGGGGATTAAAAAAATGTCAGAATACAGTCCCTGCTCTCAAAGACTTAACAATCAAATGGCCTTCATAGGTGATGATTTCATAGGCTATACTCATCTCAACCCAATGAAATGTTTTTTTTTTTGTTTTTTTTAAATAGCACCCTAGCTCTTAAGACTTTAGATAGCAGCTGACCAAATCCTGAGTGGAGATAGGATGAATGAACACTCTGATCCTACTCAAGCATTCTACTTAGAGTCCCTGGAAATCAGAAAAAATGAAATGCCATTGACATATATCAGGAATGAGGATTTTTTCCTCAATAAAAGGGGCAAGTCAATGAGCCATTTTGGGTGCTGTTTCCACCCCCATTTGGGGTGGAGCAACCCCTGTGATCTATTTAGGGAGATGCTACTTCTCCCAAGGGTGATAGAAGCTTCTGTGCTATCCCCCTGGCTGACCCAAGGACTGGCATCACCCTTATCTCCAGTCTTTCTGAATCCTCCACTTGCTATCATAACTATCATTCAGTAAACCTTATTAGAATATGCAAATTCTTAGTATGCACTGTCTTTATGAATTGGTTCTACCATATCATTTGGTAAGAGAGCTATTGCTGCTAAATGTGGGAAATAATGTGAACAGTTGAGTCTGATCTGATTTTGGATTATTTCTCCAATCACAGTGATTCCCCAAGATTATAGTTCCTTGTTCCCTTCCCTAAACCTGATTTGTTAGTGTAATGGAGCTTGGCTTTGCCCATGCCAAAATAACCTAACATGGTTATTTTGTGGGAGACACCAGGGAGCTGCTTCTAGGGGAAGATATTCTGAGTTCCCACATACTCAAACAACATGGCCCCAAGAAATGGGTTTTGGCTTTTGTCCTCTTTCATTTGTTCTTGCAGTTTTGAGAGGAAGAGTCTCTGGACCTGAACTCAAGCTATGATGACCCTGAAGATAAGATTCCAGGACTGAGAGGCCAGTGTGCTAGGATGCAGGCCCAAGGGGGGCCTCAGACTCAGAACTCAGTGGCACTGCGCTATGTAGGCACTGAGCTAATCTGAGAATCTAATGCCCTCCCCAGCCCAGAGACTGAGATGGTATTAAGGGGTGGGAGACAATATGCTGGTTCTTGTTATACTATTGAAGTAAATATTCCTTCAGAAGTGCTAACCCAATTCTTAAGTGGCTAAATGAAACTGCGGTACAATGGAACCCCCAAATGGAGAGAACAAAATTGGTAGCAGCTAGAGCCAAATGTGGAGAGACTGAACAGTCTCAACCAATCCCTCTTTAACAATACTGGAGAATCCTAGGGGAGGAGTGAAATGTAGCATGTCTGGCCATCAGACAGAGCGGGTCAGAATAGTCACCATTAAATTAATACCTACTATTGTCTCGCACAGGCATAGCATTAAGTGAGAGGCAACCTGGTGTGGTAAGTAGAGAGTCATTTGGCCAACAAGCATTTGAAAAATGCCTACTATGTGCCAGGTAGTGCTGGGGACACAAGGAAAGCCAATAATCTGTCCTTGCTTTTAGGGACCTCACAATCTAGTTGGGGAAGACAACATTCAAACAATTCTGTACAGGCTAAATTGGAGACAATCAAACATTAATTCCCTTGGAGTCAGTAAGATGTGGGTTCCAAGTGAATCACTTAGCCTCTCCATGTTCTAGGCCAGTGTTTCTTAAACTTTTTCTACTCTTGACCCTTTCAGGACTCCTTAAACTGTGGGTCACCACCTCATATGGGGTCTCAAAATCTAGGCAATTCTATAAGACAATAAGTTACAGACAACATTCCAACAAACATTCCCAGAGTGTGTTTCTTCACCAGGAGAGCCTTGCATCCAGGAAATCCCTCTCCGTATTCCTATCCTTATTATAAAGAATATCACTGGCCTTTCAGGTTTTTTTCCAAGGAAGTAGTTACTATAGTACTGAGGCAAAATATGTGTAATCTAATTCTTCTCAGACTGCTTTACTAGATTGAGAATAAATTTAGAAATAGAAAGTTATTTGTTAACATTCTTATTGAACAGGTCTTTAATGAGCTATTACTGGCTTTAGTTATCAAGGAGTAGTGTCTTCCTGGACTACGGAATCACAAGTGTCCAGTCATACATGAAAGAATCGAAAATAGAAACTCTGCAAAAAAAAAAAAATGTCATTGAATAATTCACCATGTTTGTTAGTAAAAAAACCACTTTCTTCCACTGTCAGAATAATCACAAGCCCTATGCTCAGCTAAAGTTATAATTATATGTAATTAACTTTCCCACTTTTCAGCTAATTAAATTTAAGAAAGACCTGAAAACCCATCATCTGTGTAACAGCGTGTACGAAAGGATGAACATTTGAACATTGAATCCAAAAGGCCTGATCTAGTGCTGCTTCTTCAACGGAATTTAGTTAATAGAGAATCTACAGATTTGAGAATCAAGCTGATGATGTTGGAAGCTTTTGGGGGTGAGATGTGGCGTAATGCAAATCCATTGCCTACTTTTTAAATATTTAACTGCTAATTTGGGTCTTATGAGATTGTACGCTTGTAGATTTTGAATGGAAGAGAGAATGTGTAATTCAATTTGGTTAACAAGCATTGATTAAATCAATCAACAAACACTTATTAAACCCCTACTGTGTGCAAAGCGCCATGGAGAGGAAAAAACAAAAGAGGCAAAAAGCAGTTCCCTGTCCTCAAGGAGCTTACAGTCTAATGGAGGAAACAACATACAAAATATACATATATATGCAGGTGTACACACATACCTACACACACATACACATACCTACATATATACACATGTGTACACACATAGATATATACACACATGTATACACACATATAGAAACATATGTGTACACACCCCTGTATATACACACGTGTGTGTGCACACATACCTACATATATATACATGTGTATACACAGATATATATGTATACATATATATATATATATATATATATATATATATATATATATATGCAGGAGAAATAGGCAATAATTAACAGAAAAAAAGAACTAGAATTAAGAGGAGATGGAGAAAACTTCCAATAAAGGAAGGGATTTAAGTTGGAGCTTAGAGAAAGTCCAAGAGGTACACAAAAGAGAGAGAACCTCTCAGGCACACTGAACAGCCAAGGAACATGCCTGGAGCCTGAGAGATGGAGTGTATCATTTGTAAAACAGTCAGGGGACCAGTGTTACTGGGATGAAGAGTACATGGAGAGGGGTAAGGTTTAACAAGACAGGGAAAGTAGGAGGGGTTAGGACATGAAGATCTTTGAATGCCCGAAGGAGCATTTTGTATTTGACCCTGGAGGCAATGGCAAACCACCAGAGTTTATTGAGAAGGGGTTCATAGTCAGACCTTTACTTTAGGAAAATCACTTCAGTGGCTGAATGGAGAACGGATTGGAGAGGGGAGATACTCGAGGCAGGCACAACCCTCAGGAGCTATTGCAATCGGCCAGGCATTGAGTGACAAAGGCCTGTAGCAAGGTGCAGTCAGTGTCACAGGGGAGAAGAGGCCGTATTGGAGAGATGCTGGAGAGGTGAAACTGTCAGGCCTTGCAACAGCCTGGATATGGGAGCGGGAAAGTGAGAGGTAATGAGGAGTCCAGAATGAGTCCTAGCTCGAGAGCCTGAGGGACGAGGAGGATGGTGTTGCCTCTGTAGTAATATGGAAGGTAGGAGGGGAGAGGTTTTAGGGGGAAGATGACGAGTTCTGTTTTGGACATTTTAGGTTTAAGATATCTAGTGGGCATCTACTAGGAGATGTCTGAAAGGCAGTTGGAGATGTGAAGTTAGAGGAAAGCCGAGACTGGGCAGGAGAGGGAGATGTGAGAATCCTTAGTGCAGAGATGATGATCAGGTCCAGGAGAGCTAATGAGATCACCAAGTAGTAGATACAGGAAGTAGAGAAGAGGGCCCAGGACAGAAGCCTACACCTCCTGTGTGCTACCCCAGGCATTGGGGACAAAAAAACCAAACAAACCCTATAGGGGAATGGTGGCCAGGGATAGTCAAGAGCATCACAGGGATTGGGCCAGGCATAGGGAATGCAAGCACCAGAGGGGTGCTTACCTTCAAGGAACCTTGTATTCTACTTAAAACAACAGCAGCAACAACACTAACAACACTAACTCTTAGCCACAGAGAAATGGCTAGAAAGATGAATCAGTCTGCAAGATGATTCATTGCTAAGAATTGACCATTTTGCTAATGACGTATATTAGGTCTATGATATCAGTTTCACTGATGTTTTATAGTGTGGAAAACCCAGGTCTGTCTCAGCAGAGCTAATTCACAGACCCTTGAACTTTACTTACATCACATTGTGATGAGAATTAAACATACAGAGAATATAAGAAATAGAACTCAATGAAACAGCCTAGTGTTTGAAAAATCAGCAGTGGAAATCACTGAGGAAGGGATTCACCATCTGACAAAAATATTAGGAAATGCAGGAGCACGTTGGGCAAAATGCCAAAGAATGGGCCAGAATTTCATACTATGCTCTTCTGCTCCAGAAGATCTATGATCTCAATGATGCCAGCATTATTCCCCAATGAGGCAAATCACCATCCTTCCCGTCCTGCTCATCTTGTTTGCCTCTTGGCTATGCCCTCCCACAAATGAACATTCTGGGGGTGTTCTTTACATCCTCTTCACATGTATGATATCACCAGATCACACAGGCTCTCATCAGTCATTCTTCAGTCTTGCCATGTGACTAGCCTATCATATTTGTCTCTGATGACATACTTTCTACCAATTCTCGTGCACAATTCCTGCTTTGTAAGATCTTGAAGCCTGATCACACCCAGGACCTACTTCTCAGTTCTTTGGAGAATGTAGTGTTCCAAAATTCAGAGTCATACTAGGGAGAGTCCTCGGGTTAAAAATGCCTTCCTTTGTGTGAACTATTGGCCTTTGCTCCCGGAAATAGCTTGGGGTCATTAAAGTGCTTGGTGATGTCCTTCCAGTCTGCTCTTCTCCTATTGGTCAATGCTGATCAGCTCATCACCCATCTTCAATGTCTGTCTCTCATGTGAGGACTGATGAAGAAGATCCAGGAACAGCAAATTGTACATAAGAGGTCTGTGATTTCATGTGCAATCATCTTTTTTTATTGTACTATGTCATGGAAATGCTTGTTTTATGCCATAAATTAAAAATGAAATTAATTTTTTAAAAAGGGTTTTATTGGCAAAGATACTAGAGTGGCTTGCCATCGCATCCTGTATCTTATTTTACAGACAAGAAAACTGAGGCAAACAAGGCAAAGTGACTTGCCCAAGGTCATATATCTAATAAGAGTATGAGGCTGGATTTGAACACAGACCTTCTTGACTCCAGGCCTAGCAGTCTATCCATTGTACCACTTAGCTGCCCATATGCATATATAAATATACAAAGTGTTACAGGGGATAGAGCACAGGATTTAGAATCAGGAAGACTTGAGCCTGCCTCCAACATTCCCTAGCTGTGTGACCCTGGACAAGTCCCTCAAGCTCTTTGTTCCTCATTTGTAAAATAAGAATAATCATACCATCCACCTCACAGAGTTGTAAGAATTCAATGAGTTAATCCTTAGAAAGTGCTTTGCAAACTTCAAAACATGATGCAAATGCTGGCTATTATCATCATATCTTTATTATCAAATGTGTATTTGTTTAGAAAACAAATGTTTGCTCAATGCAATGCTTTTCTACCATGGAGTTATTCCACTGCTTGGTGTCTGGGCACAGCGACTCTAAATGGCTGTCTCATCATGCAGACACAAGCCTTTTCCTATAAAGGAAAAGAGTTGAATGTAATTTAACATTCATAAAATGTAAGGCATTCAAAACAGTGCTTTAGCAAAGAAGCCTTTGGAAAGATCTCTTTATATGAGTGTCAGTTAAGGGTAATTATTTTGTACTTAGATTTAAATTATTTTCATTATCCAATCATCCAAAGCATTCATTAAATGCCCATCTCTGTGTGTGGCACTGTACTGGGTACTAGAAGAGAATATTAGAAAAAAAATAACCTGGTTGGGGATCTCTTGGAGCTTACCCTGTCACCATCAAGTTTGGTCATTAACACAAGAATGGGAGTCACCAGCTTTGACAACATGGAGCTTAGGGGAAAGGGAGTTGTTGAATTATATCAATTGATATGGTCTTTGGGACAGTAGTCATTCTTACTTTTTATGCTGGGGTTCCTGCAAGGAAATATTGTTGAGATAAGTTTCTTCTTGACAAACTGAAAGATTCGGAAACATTGGAGCACCCTGGGGAAGAAAAAACTGGACTGTTCCAGGATAACTATATAGTAGAGTGAGCATTCCAATCATTTCATTTTGCAAACATCATATATATATATATATATATATATTTTTTTCTTTTTTCTTTACTTTCTGGTCTAATTGAAAGTTACTGGTCTATTAAAAATCATGATTTCAAATTCTTCATTTTAAAATCTATTTCTGTTGAATTTGGATTTATAACCAAGAAGGATCATGGCATAGTGAATAGAGAGCTAGCTTTGGTACCAGGAAGTCTTAGGTTCAAATCCCTGGCACACACTTGGTTTGAGACCCTGAGAAAGTCATTCTCTGAGACTATACGTTTCTGAAAAGGTGTAGACCTTTCCTCCATTGGGAGTTCCTTATGCCAATGAAATCACAGTTCTGTTCTGATCTTGCGCTTATATCCAAATTACATTAATAAGAGTTAGTCACTTGTTTCTGCTGACTTTTCAGCTTTATTATGACCTAGTTAGCCACCGGTTCAAATTTACCAGTGTCCCCTTTGTGCCCAATCTGTATCACTGGCCATGAGAGTAAGAAGAGGCATTCTTATTTACATCATGCCATCAGGCAGGGGGCACAGTGATTAGTGTGTTGGGCCTGGAGGCAACAAGATTCGAGTTAAAATATGACCACAGACACTTATTAGAGTGATCCTGGGCAAGTCACTTAACCACTGTCTACCTTAGTTTTCTCATTTATAAAATGGGATAATAAGAGTACCTACTCCCAGGGTTGTTGTGAGGAACAAATGAAACAATTGTAAAATACTTAGAACAATGCCTGGCATATAGATCGTGATATGTAAATGATAGTTATTATTCTCAAAATTATTCCCACCAATATAACTCAATGAAAATATAACAGGAAGGTAATAAAAAAGAACGTTTTCAAATGTTATTATTATTTTTTGCTTTTTATTTTTTTGTTGGGAGGAGGGCAGGGCAATTGGGGCTAAGTGACTTGCCCAAGGTCACATGGTTAGCAAACGTTAAGTGTCTGAGGCTGGATTTGAACTCAAGTGCTCCTGACTCCAGGGCCGGTGCTCTATCAGAACATTATTTTTACCCAAATTCCTTAAGACTTTTTTGGTTCCAGTCTGGTCTGGCTTTTCTTTGGGAAAGACACCATAGGTGGGATTGGAGCCAAGATGGCAGAGTAGAAACAGGACTTCCACACAGCTCCGGTTCCCACCTTCTGTAATACATGTAAAACAAAAAATGACTGAACAAATTTTAGAGCTACAGAACCCACAAAGTGTGAGAGAAACAAATCTCCTGCTGAAGGCAGCCCATCAGGCCTACAGGAAAGGTCTATCGCAGCGTGCTGGGAGCCAAGCACAGTCCCATGTGAGCTGCTTGGTTCAAGCTCCAGGGTGGCTCTTACCAGTGGCACAGACCAGCCAGAACAGACTTCAGGAGAGTGAATCACCAGCAGCTGTGGTGGTTTCCAGCCTTCTCAACACAGAAACACCAAAGACAAAATAAAAGGTCACTTGGAAACTTTGATGGTACTGCGTGGAGAAAAGCACTGTCCAGCACCTGCCCCCAGATGAGAAGTGGCAAAGCCACAGCAGCTGCAGCTGCTACCCCATGGCTGCTTCCAGAGCTCCTGGTGTGCAGATATTAGGGGGACCAAGTGACCGTTCAGAGGGTAATGACTCTTGCTTTAACCTGCTTGGATCTGGGTGGTGGTCTGGGGGTGTGTGACCAGTGTGCCAGAGCTTCTGGGGGCTGCATAGAGGGCACTTTCCTAATAGCTCCAGCAGCTGTGAAAACCCCAGCAATTTGGGACATAGCTCTCTGCAATCTAGAAGCAGAGTTCTACCCTGGCAGAGAGCTCTAAAGTCAATAATAGGTTGGCAATATGAACAAGCAAAGGAAGCACAAAGAGACCATACAATCCTTTTTTGGGGACAAAAAGGATCAAAGCAAGGAATGGGAAGAAGACAACAAAATCAGAACTCCTGCGTCAAAAGCTCCCAAGAAAAATATGAACTGATTACAGACCATGGAGGAGCTCAAGAAGAATTTTGAAAATCAAGTAAGAGAAGTGGAGGAAAAATTGGAAGAAAAATGAGAATGATACAAGAAAATCATGAAAAGTGAGTCAACAGCCTGCTAAAGGAGACCCCAAAAAATAATGAAGAAAATAACACCTTAAAAAATAGACTAATCCAAATGGCAAAAGAGGCCCAAAAAGCCAATGAGGAGAAGAATGCCTTAAAAAGCCAATTTGCCCGATAGAAAAGGAATTTCAAAAATTCACTGAAGAGAAAAATTCCTTCAAAATTAGATTGGAGCAAATGGAAGCTAATGACTTTATGAGAAATCAAGATACTCTAAAACAGATCAAAACAAATGGAAAAATAGAAGACAATGTGAAATATCTCATTGGGAAAGGTGCCATAAAATGGGACTGAGTACTTTAATGTGTCAGACAGCCTATGAATGTACCAGGGTGATTCTAAGAAAACCCTAGAAATCATGTCTCTGATAAAGGCCTCATTTCCAAAATGTATAGGGAATTAAGTCAAATTTACAAGAATACAAGTCATTCCCGAATTGATAAATGGTCAAAGGATATGAACAGGCAATTTTCAGAGGCAGAAATTAAAGATATCTTTAAGCATATGGAAAAATGCTCTAAATCACTATTGATTCGAGAAATGCAAATCAAAACACCTTTGAGGTACCACATCTCGCCAGTCAGATTGGCTAAGATGACAAAACAGGAAAATGACAAATGCTGGAGAGCATGTGGAAAAATTGGAACACTAATGCATTGTTGGTGGAGTTGTGAATTGATACAACCATTCTGGAGAGCAATCTGGAACTATGCCCAAAGGGCTATAAATAATTGCATACCCTTTGACCCAGCAATACCACTGTTGGGATTATATCCCAAAGAGATTACAGAAGT
>CM053591.1:191676253-191733134 GCA_028646515.1 Pseudochirops corinnae
AATCTACTATCAAGTTCCAGATGAAGAAGGTGCTGTGTCTGGCCGTGGCTGTTGGCCATGTGAAGATGACAGATGATGAGCTTGTCTATAACATCCATTTGGCTGTCAATTTCCTAGTTTCTCTGCTGAAGAAAAACTGGCAAAATGTGAGGGCATTGTATATCAAGAGCGCCATGGGCAAGCCCCAGCAGCTGTATTAAATCAACATGGTGCAAATAAATGGCGGAAGCTGCTAATGAAAAACAAAACAAAACAAAACAAAACATTTTTTTTCAGGAAAACTCCCAGGTCCCTTTTATGGGTTTGACTAGTTTGTCTTTTCATTTCCCTCTAGTGCTTTGGAGAAAGCATTTAGGTAGAGGAAGAAGAGATTTACCCTCCGCCTCACCTTCACCCCCCCAGCAACCTTTGTAGCCTGAAAGTGGAAGCCTGTTCCTTCAAATGCTTCTTTGCATGTTTGTTTTTCTTGAAGCTGCTATTAAAGTATATAGTAACTTATAGGTATTGGTAATCAAGCCTACAAGTGTGTATGGTTGAGAGAGAGATAACATACTAAAAGGTGGAGATTTTCCTCAGCTTAGACCATGGTGATGATTTAAGTTATTTTGAGAGAAAAATTTCTGCAATAGTTATCTTTTCTTAAATATGCATTCCCCAGGCTGCATGTGAACCTAGAGAGACTTGACAAGGGAACAGGTCAACAGCAGTGAGAGGAAGAGGTTGGTACACTTGTTTAGGTAACCACCCTATATTTATCCCTAGGGTGAGGATTAGGCTTACTTTTGGCTCAGAATTCAATTTTAAGCTGACTTCTCAAGTTAAACATGAAGATTAATACTATTGTTTTCTCTTCATTCTTTTTTTTTTAAGGCTACATTGGTACATTTTCTTTTAATATGCTTCACATGGTATTTTCTAAATTCCTTACTATCTTTCAGACCGATCTTATAGCATCTTCAAAGATTCCTCAAATGATCTTTTTCAAATTCCTCACTATGCTGGTGCACCTCCCTTAGACACATTAGAATATGTGAATCCATCCATGGTTGTTCTATGAAAGGATTATATCTCAGGTCTTCATTGAGTTTAATCTTTTAAGATTTTTTTAAAGAGACTATACAATTTTAGCCAGAGGAGGAAATGGCAAACCAATTTAGAATTTTTCCCAAGAAACCCCAAAAGGGTCACAACTGATGAGGTACAGGCTCTGGGAACCCCCTTGAACTCTGAATCTTCCCACTTGATGAGGCATTTGCTTGAGGCCATAAGCCTTTCATTATAGCTAGGCCCAAATCTCTTACTCTTACTAGCCTAGTCCTCCACTGTCCATCTACTCCCCACCCTTGAGCCTATCAAAATGTCTATACCCAAATCAACTGTTACATCTTTCAACTGGCCTAGGCCACCATTGTCAGTGGTCTCCAGGTTGCCTCCAGCAACTTCATTCATTTACTGGAGTCTGACCTCATTAACTCCTCCTGAAGATCTTCTCCAAACTCCTTCTCTAGACCATCCCTAGAATCCTCCCTTAAACTTTCTGTATATAAGATCCCATCTTGCCTCCTTGTGTGTGAGAGCGCCATAGAATTTTCTAGCACAGATTTGCTCTGGCCCACTTGTCCAATGCAAGAATCACAGATACCGAGGCTCCTTGAGAATCAACCAAATATGGTGAACTTTCAATAAACTTTTCTTTGTCTGAGAGAAGACTTGAGTCAAATTCATTCAGCAGGACCCAGCATGTTGGTATGTTGGGGTCTTGAGCACCCCTAACCCTATACCTCTTCATTTTTTATGGAGTAGCTGGACAATGGAGGGATAGGCTAGTAAGAGGAAGAGATTTGGGCCTACCTATAATGAAAGGCTTATGGACTCAGGCAAATCAAGTGGGAGATTTAATCAGAGTTCAAGGGGTTTTCTCAGAGCTTGTACCTCAGAAGATTCAAGGAAAGCTCAAGGGAGTTCCCAGAACCTGTACTTCATCAACAACTAGTTGGATATGACTGAAATACATACTACAAAATAAAACAAAAATAATTTTTACATTGAGTTGTCATGTAAGAACTGGAATGGGAAGTGAAACTTTAGCATATTCTAATGTGTCTAAGGGAGGTACACCAGCATAGTGAGGAATTTGAAAAAGATCATATGAGGAATCTTTGAAGACACTCACCATATTTAGCCTTGAAAAATAAAGAGAATAAATAAACATCATTGATGGGGAGAGCTATACTATTAACTTTAGTATTTCACTGTTCTTGGAATTAAATCGCTTGTGAATTATTTTGAAAATGCAATTTAAGAGCCTTGCCAACGGTAGAGTGAGACTTTGAATCAAAAGTCAGGAAACCTAAGTATAATTGTTATCTTTTGCTCATTGTGTGACTTTAGGTAAGTCATGTATCTTCTCTTTATCTTATATTCATTATCTATAAAATGAAAGGTTTGGACTAAATACTTCTAAAAAAGATTTCTTCTAATTCAAGGAGATAATTCAGTTAATCCATAATCTAATCAAAGAATTTGTCTCACTGCTTACAAGGTAAATGTATTCTGACTTCCCCCAAACTGACTTGCAAACTAGTTTTTGGACCATAATCCATTTAGAAGTCGTGGAATTGCCTTTAATCTTTAAATTATAAATCCTTAAAATATAGTAGATGTTATAACTTCTTTGTTTACATCAAAGTGGAATTGAAACAACATAAGCCACTAATTTTGGTGTTCAGCAGTGTCAGATCCCCCCTTTGGGGATTTTCTTGGCAATGATGCTGGCGTGGTTTACCATTTCCTTCTCCGGTAGATTAAGACAAACAGAGTTTAAGTCACTTGCCCAAACACACAACTAGTAAGTATTTGAGGTCAAATTTTAATTCAGGGCTTCTTAACTCTACTGAACCATTTAGCTGTCTCCAAAGTAAATTAATATAAACTTATTAATCTATAGAGCTAACTTGATAACAAGTTTTTGGTGGAATTTATTTACCAGGTATGGAAATTCCTATTTTGTATATATTTGATGTAAGGGGAAGAAAAGTCTTCATAAAGAGCCTTCCAATTTTTATTTACTTGGTAGTTCAGTCCAATTTATTGAAGCTAATACATTTTTTAAGACAAGCCAATTATAAATAATATTTAGGGAAAATGCATTAAATTGAAAACTAAATTTTAGAGGGATATTCCCATTATTTGTTTTCATAGGAAACAGTTCTCTTGTGAATGACTCAGTTTTTAATTCTTTCCAAGATATACATCTAATGAGATGACCCAGTGGCTGTAGCCAACCCTGCTGTATTTTCATGTGCCCAACTGGGACTTGCTCAGAGAAATTCAAGAATTAAATTAGTTTAATGATTTCACAGTAGTAGTTACAGGGATGAGAATCTAAACTAGGAGACCTGTCAGAGAACATCTAGGTAAATGCATATTCCAATGTTCTCTAAAATAATGCAGATCACAGCTCATTGGAAACCCCATCATCTTCTATAATTTTCATCTCTGTCCTTCCAGGTGTTCACCCATGGACGTTTACTAAATACACAGGAGGTCTTCCTTTAATGCTTTTGTTATTTAACGGCTACCATAGAAGTACCTGAGGTAGCTACAGGTTCTTTGTCACTTTCATTATGACTAACCCATCTTTTCTTTCTAATCATACATTTCTTTGGTGACACCCTTTACAATACTTCTTATTTGTAATGTTCTGGTAACACCCTCTATACACTTTTCCATTTCCTTTTTGAGTAATTGTCCTTGAATTTAATTCTTTGGAGATTTATTTGAACATTGTAGGGGCAGTTAGGTGGTGCAGTAGAAAGAGTGCCAGACCTGAAATCAAGAAGACTCATCTTCCCGAGTTTAAATCTAGCTTCAGACACTTACCAGTTGTGTGAGCCTGGGTAATTTACTTAACCCTATTTGTGTCAGTTTCCTCATATAATAAGTTGTAAAATAAGTTGGAGAAGGAAATGGCCAACCACTCTAGTATCTTTGCAAAGAAAAGCCCAAATGGGGTCACAGAAAGTTGGACATGACTGAAACAACTGAACAACAACCTGAACATTGTACAATAATAACAGAATAATGTTATTATAAAAAAAAAAAAAAAACATCAGTCTTTGTTTCAAATCTTTGCTTTTGAACATAAGGACATTATGGGTCCAACTCATACTTGATAAAGAGTCTCTCTCTCTCTCTCTCTCTCTCTCTCTCATCCCAAACTAGTGGCAATCTAGCCTCTTCCTTCAGACTTCTATTTAAGGAGAACCCATTTCCTCCTGGGATAACACAGTCCATTTGTGGATAGCTCTAATTGTTAGGAAATTTCTTTCTTACAGAGAGCCAAAAATTGCCTCTCTTCAATTACTTGCTATTCTGTTCTCTGGGGCCAAGCAAAATGAGGGTAATATTTCTTTCTCTTGATAAGACTCCCAGAACTTGAAGACAGCTAAGCATTCCCCTCGAAGTCTTCTCTTCTTTGGGCTAAAAACCCCCAGGACCTCAGACACTATGACAAAATTCAAAGAGCCCTGATTTCAGGATCAGAAGAACTGGTGATGAATCTTGGCTATCCTACTTCTGACATTTATGTCCTCAGGCAAATTACCCTTTCTGGTCCTCGATTTTCTGATTTGTCAAGTAGGGTCATTGGCCTAGATAAACTCAAAGCCTCTTTCCAACACAGACTTCAACTAAACTTGATATTGCAAGTGTTTTAGTCTCTTCACTTTCCTAATAGCTGTATTCTATATATCATATAGCTTGACTACATCTTTCCTAAAACATGAGCCTAGAATGGAACAATCCCTATGGCTACTTGATCAAAAATGCAATGCAATCTAGAATCCATTCACTTTCATATTTTCCAAATTACTTTGTTTACTCAAATTGAGCTTGAAGTCCAAAAACAGACCTCTAAACCTTTTTTCTTTCAGTTGCTTTTCTCTAAACAAGGCTTTAACCTGTATGTGAAATTGCTTTTTTTAACCCAAGAGTAGGACTTCACATTTATTCCTATTAAGTTTCATTTGACTAGATTTGATCCAAAATTCTAGCCTGTCAATATCTTTTTATTTTAATCTTGACTCTGTCATCCAATGTGTTAGATGTCTATCCAAGTTTTATGTCACCTACACATTTGACAAGCAAGTAATCTATGCCTTCATCCAAGTCTCTGATAAAATAATGTAGAATAACAGAGAGTCAAGCTCATATTCCTAGGTCACTCACCTGGAGACATCGCCCTCATCATTTCTTACAGGACGATACTATTCAATCACAATTATATCCCTCAACTGATGGGCATCCCCTCAATTTCTAATGATTTACCACCACAGAAAGAGCTGCTATAAAAATCTTTGTACATATATGTCTTTTTCCCTTTTCTTTGATATCTTTGGGATATAAACTTAACAGTGGTATTGCTGAGTCAAAAGGCATATTCACAGTTCTATAGCCCTTTGGCTATATTTTCATATTGTTCTCCAGAATGATGGGATGAGTTTACAACTCCCACCAACAAGGCATTAGTGTCCCTATTTTTCCCCATTCCCCCCTCTCCCAGTATTTAAGATAACGAATTTTCATATAAGCTTCTTAAGGATAGAGCCTTTCTTCATATTCCCATAATATAACAAGGAGACTTGTATATACTTAGTGCTTAATAAATATTTGGTGAATGAATTATCTAAAACTTATTTTAATTTTGGTATTTTGTGAATATGGAAGTAAATTTTCACATTCACGCTCTGTAAATGCAGTTTTGTCTTGGTATCACCAAGAAGGAATGCGTAAAGGAATGCTTTCTACTTCAGACAGAAATCATGATCCAAATTTCTTCCTTTCTTAATCCCCTGGGCTCAGTTACCCTGTCCCTGGAATGATGACTCATGAGACCTTGACTGACTAGTTCCTCCCATCACAGCACAGGGTGGCTGCTGGGTGAGATGAAAACATACATCAAGAATGAGCATGCCTCTGCAAGAAATGGAGAAGGTATCCCAAGGGGAACCCCAACAGCAGCTAAAGAAGAGACCAGGAAAACAAGGTTTCACAGAGAATGGCCATGAAATCAAAAATGATGAAGCCTCTAGTCTTGGACTCCAGGGACACAGGCCTACCTGGATACGTGCTGTTTTTCCTGAACTCACCCAGAAGGACAAATGTAAGAGTTCTGATTCCTCATTCACCCTGGCTCTCCCTTCATGGCATCCTATGTATTTGTTCTAGAAACTTATCTTCATTTCTTTAAAGTTGATTTACCAGCCCAGATCTGGGGATAGAATTCCTGGCTAATACTTCCAAAGACTTACAGGGCCATGACCAGGGGGGTATTAGCAAATAATGAGGGAGGGTCTCTGGGGGGAAAAAAATGCATGTACAACGCGCTTTCAAGTTTAATCTGCATCATTAAGATTTTCTCTCTATGTTTCTTTAATCTAGACAACTAAAACAACTAATTAAATTATGATTTATAAAATTTACCAATTCCAAGGTCTACAGGCTGACACTGAAAATTTAGCAATTGACTTTTCTGATCTGAAATGTTTTGTCTCCAGCGTACTCTTGGCCTGACATTCATTGAGATTAGCCCAGTACTAAGAGAGAATGCCAGTTGGAGGCATACTTATTTAGGGACAGGGACATGGCAGCTCCTACTCTGTCACAAAGACCATTTCTTCCTTATTTCTTAGCTGTCTTTCATCACTCTCATCTTCCTGGGAGAACAGGAGAGAGGAAGTCAAAAGAACCTCTGTGAAAGCCAATTTTTAAATTTAATAAAGGCTGCCAATACTGGCAAAAACAAAGATTTCAGAGGGACAAGCAGAAATTAGTGAATTTTGCTGACTTTTGGCTACAGTTAGAGTTCTTAAATCATTTTTCCTCAACATGTTGGGTTTGGCAGGACACAAAATGTTTTTGCCAAACACTTTTTTCCCTCATTATTTAAGTTGACATGATCCATGAAGAAAATTTAATCCATATGCTCCTTTTTTGAAAAAAATAAATATATTTAACTGATAGACAGCTAAATCCTTGGGTCTGAAGATCAGCTTGCTCTAACACAAGCCAGAATATAGACCTTAATTAACCAAATAATCTCATCTGGAAGGAAGAGATGGAATTTACCTATAGAGGAAATGGATTTGAACTGTTCTATGAGGAGTTCAGTTTGGATTTACTTCCCATCAGTTGGATTTACTAAGCACTACAATATAAAAGAGGCTATGAGGTATAGATTAGACTTAAAGGGACCAGAGGGAAGGTGTCTCAAAGACTGGCTCATCCAACCCTTTCACATAGAGGAGAGAACTTGAACTTGGGAAGTTATTTGCCCAAGGTCACAGAGTCAGAATAGATGGAGAGATATAGATGCAGAGATTTACAGATACATTCAGGGATGATAGATAGGCAAGTAGATTATAAATGGAGAGGTCCACAGACATAAAGAGAGATGACAGAAATTTACAGAGAGATGGATAGATAGATAGATAGATAGATAGATAGATAGATAGATGGATAGATGGATGGATGGATGGATGGATGGATAGATAGATAGAAGATAATTAAAGCATTAATTAAGTGCTTATTACATGTCAGACACTATTCTAAGTGCTGGAAATACAAATACAAGTAATTCCAATTTCATTTCAGCTTGCCTGATTTCCAGTCCCATGTTCTTCTCAGTATACACATGATGCTTCCAGTCTTAATATATTTATTTAAAGACAGGAACATGGGCAAATGAGCTTCCCAAAATACCATGAAGGTCTACAATCTTTATAATTGGAAAACAAATTCAAATGATTATTTAAACAAAATATTATGCCATGATACAAATTTGCCCCCTTTTGATAGGGGAGATGTTTCCTTTAACAACAGTAATGTTATATATATTCAAGAACAGTCCCCCTGTTCAAAGGTTGGAGCTCAGCTTGGCTTTTAGATCCTAGAATTTCACAATAAAATAGTTTGCAATAACAAGGGTTTCCAGCACTTGGCACAATGCTTGGCACATAGTAGGTACTCACTTAGTGTTGACTGATTGTCTTTATGCCTCTCCCTGAGTAGTTTAGTTGCCTGACCTTTGGAAATCCTGTGGTATCCTGAGCAGTAACCAGGAAGATTAGAAGAAGGAAGGATCTTGGGGAAATGACTTCCCATTTGAGATGTGGTGAGTATGAGATAACTAGTTTGGAATGTCCAAAAGGCAGTTAGTCAAGAGTGACTATCTTAGGAGAGAGAGTAGGGATTGATATCTAGGTCTGGCAATCATCTGCATAGAGAAGATAATTAAATGCACCAGCATCCATGAAATCACCAAGTGATATAATGTAAAAGGTTTTGTATTTGATACTAGAGGTGAGAGGGAGCCATTGAAGTTTGATTAATAGGGGAGTGACATGGTGCCACTTGGGCTTTAAGAAAACTACTTTGTTAGTTATATAAAGAATGGATTGGAATGGGGAGAGACAAGGCAGGAATACCAATTAGGAGGTCATCCCAAGAATCCAGGTCAGAGGTGATGAGGGCCTGGATTAGGGTAGTAGCTTCATAAGTGGAGAGAAGAGGCCTGATTCTAGAGATCATTTCAGAGAAAAGAGATTGGGAACTGATTTGTGGAGAATGTTTGTCCTTTGTTTCCAAAGAGGACTAATGATAAGACAATGTCTTGGCTTGGGTGTGAATTGGATTCAAGTGAGGCAGAGTTGCACAAAGTCTCTCTCTCTCTTCCAGAGTCATTAAAGTCCAGTGGCAAGACAAAAGTCAAGACCACTGGCAATGGTTCAGAATACAGTGGATGATCTCGGCTTCTTCCATGTATGACCAAGCTCTACACACTCCACAGAGGTTGCTCCAGCCACCTTGAGGGGCAACTATTCCACAGGGGGCATTTTCACATGCCTGAGGTAGACATCCCCCTGACTTACCCACAGGTTTGAAGCCTGTTGGTTACCCTCCCCCAGGTTTATTCCATCTGATGAGATAGCTTATTGAGGTGTGGCCAGTGTGCACATGCTACAGCATCTTGGAGCCAGGGGAGAGTTAGGTGAAAGGTGAACACTAGAGGTGGATAAATAAGCCCTCCCACCGGTGGGTGGATGGGATACATGGGGTGTGCAGGGAGGACTGGCACCTCTGGGGAATATCTACTAGGTATACTGAGAGCCAAAGGCAGAACAGACAACAAAAATATTAGCCTTCTGCCCTACAGAAATTACTCTGACATTCTGAACTCATTGGAAGTTTAAAATCACCTTTCTAAGACAACTCATTGCAACAAGGATCAGCGGAGATCCTCGGTGCCAGTTTTGATTTTTGTTTGGGGGGTGGAGTGAAGCGAGGGTGGGGATAAGGGAGGTAATGAAGCTTACAAAGATAAATTATTTCACTGGCCACGACCCCCCCCCCCCCCCCATCCACTGGTCAGGTTCTCTTGGCATTTAATCTCCCTCCCTGAAGAAATGCATCAGCAGAACAAGAGAAAGGAAAATAACCTTACGTTATTGTGAGTTACATCTGGAAAACATCACCGCTTAGAGTCGCATGGACTCTACAGTGAACTCTCAACATTCAGGGGGTTGATTATCAAGTTTGGGGAATATCCCTGCTTTGCTTGGTTTTGCTTCTCCTTCTCCACCCCCTGGATGACTGCCTATTAGCCTTTATACTCATCTTTATTTTTCTTTTTTAAATGAGGGGGCACTTTGTCAGTTTTTATTATCTTTCGTCTTTATATCAAATTCATTTCCAAGTATAATGCTCACCCCCTTCTACTTAGAGAGCTCTTCCTTCTAAAAATGATTTTTTTGAAATGAGGAAAAAAATAGTTCTCAAAACTAACCAAGACATCAACAGTCTGGACAGTGTGCTCAATCTTCTGCATCCACAGATGAGACCTCTGCCAAGAAGAGAGGAAGGTGTTGCATTTACAACCAGGATCAGATAGTGAAAAAGTACATGAACTCCCTCTGGTCTGATCTGGTTTTTGCTTAGCACCACTGGGAAAATGTTTGGTGAGTGAAGAGGTTGAAATTTAACCTTGGAGGAGGCCCATTATGACAGTTGTCTCTATCCACAATTATCTGAGAAAATCTTGCACCCTAGTAAATACCACAATGTGCTCACTTGGGGTGGGAGGAGGCACAAGAAGAGACTGGAAACCTGAGGTTACCCTGGGGGCTCACATCTGATGGTCAATGACTAGCTGATAGGAACGGTGGCCAGGACTACAAGGTGAATTTTTTGGCTTTCTCTTAACTAAATTCAATCAACCAGTTCTTCCGAAGGTGATGGAAAAGGTTCTCTACATCTCTGTACCCACCTGTCAAGTGGGCAGGAGGAAGAGGATGTAGGATAACAATTAGAAATCTCAGTTCAGTCTAACATCTTGGAGGAGGGGGCAGGGAATTATTCAACTGAATTATCCAGATAGCGGAGACAATGACTGGTTGGAGTCATAGTCTGGAAAGAAAGGCAGCTGAAAGAGCCTGAAATTTTCAATTGTTCTTCCTGTCAATCACCTATTGGTAGATTTTAGTAGGTGCAAAATTGGGACCCCTTTTAACATTCTCCCCTTCCTCTCAGACACCACATTACCTTTTGGATTTGCCACATCATTGTTCTCTTATAATGAGCTTGCAGTCCACTAAGACCCCCAGATTTTATTTAATTATGGATGGAGACAGGAGGAAGAGGAGGACAAGGAGGAAGAAGGAAGAAGTCAGGGCACAGAAGTCAAATTCATATTTTATAGGGGAAGCATCTCACAAATGGAGCTAATGTTTTTGATTTCTATGGAAAATTACATGCACCCATATATATAACCATGTATATTTAATACATGTATGTGTACATAAATGCATGTATATATTAACTACATTATGATATACATATGTACATATGTAGTATATGTGTTACATGCAAATGTGTATACACTGTGAATTGTATAATTTTGCATAGAAATTAAAAGCATTCCCCCCATTTATCAGAGCATTTGACTCCCTTTAGATCTCTAGCTAGAAGTAGTTGAAACATTAACACTGAAGAATTGCCAAGCTAACTTGGCCTTTTAGGGAGAAAGAACATGCCTAGTATTGGTGGCTTGTCAGCAACCCATAGCTGGTGGCCATCTGGTGAGAGAGTTTTATAAGAAGAGGTGTCAGAACCAGGAATTCGCAAGTAGCACACAGATCTCAGATTCTGTCTGTGGGGAGATATGGATAGATAGAGTTAGTGGAGGGGGGAGGACAAGAGGTTTGGGGGCAAAAAAAAAGATTGAATAAATGCAGAGTATTAGCATTTCATAGAATGAAAAAATGTGGGTGAGGTTTTGTTTTGTTTTTTTTTGTATCTATCATCATTCTTTATTTTTCCCTGTTTCATGGGTCGCCAAGAAAGCTACAACAAACTGTATAGGCAGCCTCTCCTTAGATCCTTGGAAAATAGTCTGTCCTTGGACTAAAATGCTAAGAACCCAATATGCCACTGTGTACAAGGAGGCTTCACAATAGAACAGGCTCTTAGGTGCCATATCCAATGGTCTTTTTTCACTCCTCACTGTTCTTGGCTTCTCTTACAGCATTTAAGCCTGTTGACCTCACTTCCTAAATATTCTGCCCTCTCCAGGTTTTCATGACATCGTTCTCATAGGGTTTTCACACCTATCCAGTTGCTAGTCATGATTAGAATGTATCCTCCTTGAGGGCAGATGTTTTTTTTCTTTTTTTCATTATACTCCCTATGCTTAGCACAGAGTCTAGAACATAACAGATGCTGAGTAAATTATTATGAACTGTCTGCCATTGGATGATCCATCATGCATATCCTGCCCACTAACTTTGGGTTGTTCCCAAGGCTATGTCTGATATGCTCTCCTTTGGTTACTCCATCAGCTGCTCTATAGACTCATTGGCTGTATCTGCCAGCCTTCAAGATCTGTGGAACAAACTGTAGCTGAGCTCCAGCCCTGCATCACCAAATACCCCATAGCCTTTTCAGATGCATGCCTCATAAGCATCTCAAATTCCATGTTTCCAAAACAGAATTCATGATTTTTCTCTCCAAACTCATCCCTCTTCTGAACTTCCCCATCCCAGTCATGGCACCCACCACCCTGTTTCACAAGCACAGTTCATCCTTGATTCCTCATTCTCCCCCACCACATGCATCCAATCCATTCCTTTCCCACCAGCTGCCCCCTGTTGCACTCATCCATCACACACCCTCCTTCTTGGCTTGCTTCTGTGCCTTGCCTTCCCACTTAGATTGTTGGCTCCTTGATTGCAAGGACCGGCTTCCTTTGTCCAGTTCCTATTTGGATTCCCAGTATTTAGCACAGTGCCCGTTAATTATAAGATGCTTATATGCTTATTGACTAACTGAATGATCTGCTTAGTCTCCAAAACTTAACGTTTTTTTTTTTTTTTTTGCATAACATCTCTCCCAAATGTCTCTTCCTCTCCACTCACAAAGCTGCCATCTCAGTTCAATTCCTCATCTTTTTTTTGATCAATACTATTGCACACACCTCCTTATTGGCCCCCTAGCTTCAATTCCTTCCTCACCCAGTGGATAGAGGACTAAGTTTGGAGAGGGGAATACTTGTGTTCAAATCTGTTCTCAAACACTTGCTAGCTGTGTGACCCTTAACCTCTGTTTGCCTCAGTTTCTTCAACTGTAAAGGGCGCAGCAATCATACCTACCTCACAGGGTTGTTGTACGGATCAAAAGAACCAATGTATATAAAGTACTTCGAATAGTTCCAGGCACACCATAGGAGCTAAGTCAATGTTTATACCCTTCTCCTCTAATCTATTCCCTGTACATCGCCTACTTAAAATGTAGATCAGAGCATGTCATTCCCCTGCACAACAGAGATAAACTCTTTCATTTGATATGTGAACATTTTCCCACCTTGACCTCTTTCTGCCTTTGCTGTTTCCTCTCCTCACCCTCTGACACCCAGATGTAAGCAAGGGTTCATCAGTGTTCATTCACTTGGGGCTCAGAGAGCAAGGAACCTGTGATGAAACATTGGCCCCTACTCTCTTTGAGGACATAGGAAGAGCAGAAGATGTCTGGGGGGTGGGAGAAATCACAAGTGCACCAAGGGATGCTCATTAGGAGGCTGGGAGAGATTGCAGCTGGGATAGCAAACAGATGCAAGGGGTTGCATCTGGCCCCTGCCCCATCCCCTCCCTGCTTTCATGCCCAGCAGGGGAGAATGAGGGCTCAGCATGGCCTCCCCTGCTGCTGCGCCCAAAGAGGAGGGGGACAAGATGCTGGAGAAAAGACTGTAGCTATTCTTGATTGGCAAGAATTACAAATGGTGACACTCCTACTGCTATGTCTCCTGCTTCCCTCTGGCTCTCCTGCTGAGCCCCTATGTGTTAGCCTTCATTTATTTAAAGAGCCTGGACACTTTTTCTCTTTGTTAAATGTTCTAAAATTTTTGAAAAGTAAATTTCTTTAAGATGTATCCTTGTAAAGACAGTAAAAGCAGCTAAAGAGAAGGCTATGGTTGCCCTGGGACAAAGAGGGAGAAGAGGAGATTCTGCCTCTTTTCAGTCCCTGCGATCACCAGGTAGGGACTCTAGGTGAACTAGTGAGGTTCGTTTTGCCCAGTAGGGATCAGTCATCAGAGCACAAGTGGATTTGTCCTTAATTATGGCTTATCCAGAAGGCGTGCAATCCTCTCTCCTTTCAACTCATAGAACTTTGTGGAGTTCTCTTCCAGCTCTAAGTGACCATATGGCTCACACTAGGAAGTGATGAAGACTTTTCTGGTTGGTTTTGGAGCCAGAAGAACGATTGATGAAACCAGAACCACATACCCCTTCCCAAGCCATTTGGGTGTTTCCCTCTTAATTTATTGTTGTTTAGTTGTTTCAGTCCTGTCCAACTCTTCCTGACCCCATTTGGGTTTTTCTTGGCAAAAATGCTGGAGCAGTTTGCCGTTTCCCTCTCCAAATCATTTTACAAATGAGGAAACTAAAGTAAGCAGGGTTAAGTGACTTACTCAGGGTCACATAGCTAGTAAGTATCTAAGACCATATGGGAAGTTAGGAAGATGAGTCTTACCATGTTTCAACCCCAGGTCCAGTACACGATTCACTGCTACACCAAGCTACCCCTTTCCTCTTACTGTCTAGCCATTAGATAGCGCTTTAAGATTTTCAGAGAACTACTGTATATCTCAATCTTCCTCCCCCTGTAATATAGGTGACATTTTCTCCATTTTACAGATGAAGAAAGTGAGATTGAGAAGGGTTCAGTGATTTGCCTGGAATCACACCATTTTAAATGTCTGAACTGGAATCAAACTCATTTCTTCTTGATTCCAAATGCAGTCCATGAGTTGGCGTGAAAGTTTGAGTCCTTGATTCCTCATTGGACAAGCTCTTCACAGCACTACCAATAACAACCTCACCAGTTTTCTGAGGGCCCTGACTTGGTCATCCCAGTGGTGGTAAAGAGCCAGAATCTCCTTTTCCCTTCTCCCTCTAAATGATTTCACTTGGTGATATCCTCATCTCCATGCTGAAGGCTCTGAAATGCACTTCTCCAGCCCTGACCTCTCTGGACACCTCAAACTGAGTGTCCCATAGACATCTTAAACTCAGCATGTTCAAGACTGAGTTCATCTCCCCCCTCAAATATTTCCTTCTTCCTCAATTGCCTGTTGTTATTCAGTCTACCACCATCTTCCCATCACCCAGGCTTGCAGCTAGGTATCTTCCTTGACTTTTTCACCCTCTCTCTCTCTCAGGCCCATTTCTAATCCTTTGCCAAGGCCTGTCCATTTTACTTTGTAACACCTCTTACATTTAGCTCCCTTCTCTCTTCTGACATAGCCAACATTGATGCAGAGACTCACCAGCTAACATCTGAACCTGCTGCTTGTGTCAGTCAATCACAAAAACATTTACTAAGCACTCACCATGTTCCAACCTTACACTGGATGAACTGGAAATAATCCGCAAAGGGAGGTGCTGGAATTAAGGGGATTAAGAAAGGCTTCCTGTAGAAGGTGGGGTTTTAGCTGGGACTTGAAGGAAGTCCAGAGAACCACAGAAGCCAGGAGGTGGAGATGAAGAAGAAGAGCACCCTAGGAATGGAGGTTGGCCAAGGAAAACATCTGGCATCAGGAGATGGAGTATTTTGTTCAAAGGACTGCAAGGAAGCCAGTGTCACTGGATCTAAATGTATGTGGCAGGGGAGGATGGAAGGAGTAAGAAGACTGAAGATAAGGGGAGAGAAAAAGTTGGGAAGAGCATCGAATGCTACTTGAGCCTGGAAGTGATAGGGATCCACCAGTGTTAATTGAGCAGGGGGCTGACCTGGTGCGACTTGCACTTTAGGAAGATCTCATTAACCCCTGGCTAGAAGATGGGCTGGAGCTGGCTGAGACTTGTGGCTGGCAGACCAAGCAGCAGCTCCTGCACTGATCTGGGGCCTTCAGAGCCCTTCAGAACCTTCCCCACCCCCACTTTCCAGGCCTCTTACACCTGATGCCAAACCCCACATACGTGGTGATCCAGGGACAACGGTCCCCTTGCTATTCCTCCATCTCCTGATGGCATCTCCCCTGGTTGTTCTTAATGCCTGGAACTCTCTCTCTATCTCTTTCTCCTCTACTTTGGCTCCTGGTCTCCAGGACTTCCTTTAAGTCCCAGGTAGAATGAGTTTCCATCTTGCAGAAGCCTTGTCCAACCCCAGTGGTGCATCCTTCCCTCTGCTGATCACCTCTCATTTATCTTGCATATGCCTTGTACAACCCAGTTGTTTGCATGTTGCCCCCACATTAGACTGTGTACCTTGTGAGGAGGACTATCCTTAGATTTGTTTTGTCTTCCCAGCATTTAGCATAGTGTCTGGCATACGTTAGGTGCTTAATAATTGTTGAGTTACTATTTCCACTACAAATACAATGCTCCTAGTTACATAAGGTTAATTATCATGCATAAATAAAGAGATATATTTGTCAGCCTGATTTTAAAAAACATATAAAATGGCCTCCCCATTCATGGAATATACATTCTAGAAGGGGAAAAAAAAATATCACTTAAAAAATACATGCAGTTTTCAAAATGCAAGGTGCATGCCAGTAACTATGGGATACTACTCAGCTGCAAGAAGTCTGTGAATGGGAGCATGCTCATGGCTGTTGGTTAATGAACACCATGCTAATGAGGTCCTAGACTGGAACATCCACTGAGCCAGTTAACTGTTCAACTGCTACAGATGACATCCTGAACCCAGCCAGATGCCTCGAAACTGGCTCATGGTCACTAGGGGAACTGGGTCACAGAGTGGCTGCATCAGCATAAATCTTCTTCCATTGCTAGGGAAAAAAAGCACGTGCCCTCATTACAGAGGATTAATAATGTCATCTTCAATAGGGAAGCTTTAGGGAGTCAGTGAAGTGGACGGGGCAGAAAGTCAGGAGCCCTAGGAATACACTTACGGGGAAATACCAAGAGGTCTCAGCTGGAGAAAATAATAATTAAGGGCATTAGGGTCCTTAGGTGTCTAATGGCGAATCAATCTGGGATCCCAAATTTTTAAAATCCTTAGCTTTCCTTGCTAGAACTTTTGTTGTAAGTTCGTATTTTTAAAAGGTAAAAGTGGGAATTTCATAAAATTAATGTCTCCACTCCCAAAGTGAGGGAGAAGGAGAGATTCATAGTCTAGTAAGGGGGAATAGAATTGATAAATATAATATGACAGGGCCTGCTATGGCTGTCACTGACTGATGGTCAGGTATGTTACATTTTATCCTTCCCCCAGGCTTCCTTCTCTTAGAGAGAGGAGCAGAGACAGAGATAGAAAGACAGAGAGAGAAGAATGGACTGATTCCTGGGATAGTGAAGGTTTATGGGATTTGCTATCATCATACAACTGCATATACACACATATCCATACAGTACACACACATACACACACACACACACATATACACACTCTTCATGACCCCCTTTGGGGTTTTCTTGCCAAAGATACTAGAGTGGCTTACCATTTCCTTTTCCAGCTGATTTTACAGATGAAGAAATGGAGGCAAACAGGGTTAAGTGACTTGCCCAGGGTCACACAGTTAAGAAGTATCTGAGGCTTGATTTGAACTCAGGTCTTCTTGACTTCAGGACTGGCAGGGTATCCCCTATACCACCTAGCTAGAAGGGAAGAAAGGACCTCTCAGGCATCAGTCACAGCCAGTGAACATGGTGAGGGTAAGGAGAGGGAGTGTCATGTTTGAGAAACAGTGAGGAGTCCAGTGTCCCTGGGCAGCTGAGTACAGGGATGGATCACAGTCTAGAAAACTGGAAAGGTAGGAAGAAGCTGATTTATGAAGGGGCCATCAATCAAACAGTTAAGTGTTCAATAAAGATATGATAGGATCAATATAGGTAACGAGAGGAAACCAAGTCACAGAACAATTCTCTTCCACCTTCCACATGACTTCAATCTCACACAATTCTTCAGTCAGTGGCTGGGATACAAACCACCAAGAGGAAACTCCTGAAGGGCAGAGACATTGGACTTCAGTGCATGGATGGGCAATGAGGAGACTGTTTCTGGGCTACTCTCAGCATCTCTTTGGCCATTGGGAAGGTCTGCCAACTACTTGGGGTAGGCTGCAGTCTGCTGATATCTCTTAGCATGGAGTCATCAGCATTCTGCTGGGTCTTCTGAATTTGAGGACATCAGGGTGGACAGCTTCTTTTTATCCCAGACACTGACCACAGTCTTCAACTTTCCTTTCTGCCTCTGCTCACAATCAGGGTTCTGACAACTCTATTTTTCTTACTTCAATCAAGTATCTGGTGAGTCTTCTCCTTTTTTTCCCCCTCTCTTCCAAGTCTATACCTCCCAGTGTAAATCCCATATCTTAGAATGAAATGAGCCAGGAGTTTGACCTCTGTGTGCTGCTTTATCAAATAAACAATATTCCTGTTTTTCAAACTCAGACTTCTTTTTTTATGACCATGGACAGTGGAAGCTATTCTAGAAATCCTCTGTGTTGAACCACCTGCTATTAAACATATAAAGATTTCTTCTGTCTTCATGGTCACTCAGATCTCAGTTTTTAATTGCTTGGACATTTAAAAAATTCCAAAAATACATTTAGTGCCTTCCTAGGAAGAATACTCCTCTTAGGATTGAGGGAGAAAAAAAAAAAACAACTCTCACCACTACTTCAGGAAGCTAACAGTCTAATAAGGGAGAAAATAACGTATGCATTGAAACATGTAATATAAGAGTGACTACTACGGTTGGCACCACTGATGGTCAGGTATATTACACTTTACCCTTCCTACTGGGTTCTCTGATACCATTAAGGCAATTGAGGGGTATAGCGGCAACCACACTGGCATATCCAGGATGGCTGCTAACACAGGTTCTTAGATCTGCTTTACTAGGAAAGATAGTTGTTCAAGGGGTCAACAATCTCTTTTAATTGCCTTCATTAGTTCAGAGGAAAAAGCACCCTGAACTTCAGAGAAAATCCAAAGAAAATAGAGAAAATACAAGTAGAGAAATAAAGACCAACAGACAGGGCTTCTAAATGTCTGAGAAATCAGCACAGATCAACAAATGGATCCAACTGTCTGACCAAGGAAATACATTCATAGTTACCAGAGAGAGAAACACCAACATCTGGATTTTTCAAAACAGGTATGGGGGTGGGGGATGATGGAGGGGTGAGGGGATAGAAGGTCTTCTTAATGGCTACCCAGAGTCTCATCTGACCCAATCACACGAACACTGTTCCAATGAGTGAGCCCCAAAGCAAAATGCCAACTCAGAATGTACAGGCATCACGACCCTTTTGACTCAGTGCCTAACTAAAAATTAACAAAAAGTGTGGAAACCTTCCTATAAGCAAGCCTCTCTAAGCAAGCTACCCTTAATGGGTTCCACCTGAGGCCTGTTAATGGGCAAGGAAGATCTTATATACCATTACCAAGGTATATCCACTCTCTCTGCCACAATCTCTAGTCCACACTTCAGTCTCTGTGGAAGAGAAGGAGATTAGGTTCATAGTTTTGCTCAATTCCTACCATAGTACAACTCTACTGAGTTCCAAGTCCAAAGGTCTCCAGGCACTCTGATTTCTGAGGGTTTCTTCCATGGGCTGGCAGCAGTATCAAGCCTAGACTTTAGTTCTGAAGATTGCCAAGGCTGGAGTCCAGGTCCTATGAGGGTCACTCCATCTGCGCTTAAAATTGAAAGAACAAATGAAACAGACCAGACCCCAAGCCTATTTCTAACATTAGGATCTAAAGAGTGTATTAGGGTGGGGTGGGGGTGGAGATGGGGGGTAGGGGTGGGAGAGAAGCTAGCTCAGTTCTCCACCAAGGTCAGTTCACAGTGCCTGTGCTTGGCTGAACAGGACCTTCATTCTCTCTAGATGCAGTTGGAAAATAAGAGCCATTGTTCAGCCTAGCAGTTTTAAAGTTGTAGGCTGTTCCAGCTACACAACTAATGGAAAAAAAGACTATTCCCCCTCATATCATAGGAGAACTCAGAATGTTTTTTTTTTTTTTTCCAGAAGCAGATCCCTCCATCTTAGGTGATCTAGGCAGAGGCAAAACCCATTACAATAATATGACAAACTTGATCCCAGAGGATAATTTTAGACACTGGAGAAGTGATCAGTTTCTCTTCTTCCTTCACTAACATTTAATGTCAAATGCTCCCTAAATGAATGGTCATATAGTAAGTATTGCCACTGTACCACTAAAAAGTAAAAGACAATCCCCATACTAATTTGCTTTATTCAATGGAGATTTATTGAAGGATCATAACTGGTCAAGTTACAAGATGATGGAGATGGGTGATAAATGTGAAGATTACCCACTCATGTTATTGCAAAAATGACAATGGGGAGAAAAGAACACATTGAAGGTATAGCATGCAAACTATGATGTCAAAAATGACTGTAATGCAAAAACACTCAACTCTATGTTTTCACACAAAAAATGATAAATGACATTGAATGACATTTAATTTTCTCACTACCATGGAAGTGATAAATTCAAAGGCATGTTCCATTACTTAGCTTCTCTTGTACAGGTAGAAATTTCTACATCAATATCTTCTCAAACTATGAGGTAGATCCCATCGGTAAGGAAAAGTTTCCGTGGAAGGTTGAGAAAAATAAATAAGGTACTACATTCAGTTCAAAGAGGAAAAAAAAGTCCCTCAGGCCAGTGGTGTTAAACTAAACTAGAAAGAGGGGATCACTAAGTCATATAGAAGGATCTCTGAAGCCACATACTGTCCTAGAAAACCACAGATTAACATTATCTAGGTTGTATTATATGTTTATTTTGTTAAATATTTCCCTATTATATTTTGATTTGGGCTGGGCTTGGCCATTAGCTGTGCTTTAATGCTGCCCACAGGGCATTTTTTTGAAACTTCTTCCTTAGATCGAAAGGGGGCAAAGGGGAGAGAGAATCATGGAGAAGGTGGCATTTGATCTGGGCTTGATCTGGGCCTCATAGGATAGGTAGAAATTTAGCAGCCTATATGTGAGTGAGCAAGGATATTGAAGACATAGAGAACTACTTGAGTAGAGTTTAGAGGTAGGAAACAGATACATGCAAGGGTGGGGGAGGCAAGCAGTAGGAATTTGTTGAATTGTGCTGCCAAGCTGCAGGGGCAATACATCGTGAAAAGCCTTGAGTCTTGCTTTACTTAACAGACACTTATTAAGCCTATATTGAACTGTGTTCAAGGTACTATTCTAGGCATTGGTAGTGCCTAGATGAAGCCCAGTGAAGGAAATTTGCATTTTAATTTTTTAGACAATATATTACTTAATTTTGTAGACATGTAGACAAACACAGAGAAGTCTTGAAGAGAAAAGGGGCACAGCCAGATCTGTGCAAAAGGAAAAGTGTTACTTGAATGAAAGGTAACTGAAAGAATACAATGTCCAGGTGACAGATGATAGATGCAAAGATGGGGAGATTCTGTTATCATTGATAAGAGACAGGAGCAAAAGCAGCAGGGAGAATCAAAAACCAAGCCAATCCCTCTTACTGGCCTGGGGACATTTGGGAAATGGGAAGCTGGGCAGCCTCTACTGAAGAAGAGTGTTTGGGGAAGATTAATATGGCTTTTGTGAGCAAGATGGATAGAAGAGGCTTGAAGCTGGACTTAGGAAGTTTCCCGAAGGTTCATTTTGCAGAGATCAATATGGGACAAGGGGTGAGGGTGAAGCCTAGGCCGAAGGCAGTAGAAATGGAAAACAAGGGACAAATTGAAGAGACTCTGCAAAGGAAGAGTCAGTAGGACTTGAGACTGATCATACTATCAAAGAGAACCTTGTTAACTTGGGCCGTGTTTATCTATTGTCATTTTATTTTTTCATCATCGTTAGCATTTTATTTTCCAAATATTTCAAAAATTTTCCAAATAAAGCTAATATTTTTTTTAAAAATTCACCAATGTGTACCACTTAAAAAAACAAACAAACAAAGCAAAACATGTGTGCTCTTGAGAAAAATTTAACTTGAAAAGATGAATCCTATTTTCATGAGAACTTTCATTTTAATTTCAGAGATGAAAAAAAAAATTTAAGCAAAAGAAAAGAAAAAAGTCTCTTCCTTACCTCACCTCCATTAAAATCACTATCAAAATGTCACTAATCTTTCTTCTGTAATCGGAACTCTCCCATCTGTAGCAGGAGGAAGGGAGAGATTACATTGTAAGCATGGAATAGGGCTGGGCCCAAAGTGAAGAGATTCATTTCAATGTTCTAACTTTGTAAAAGTAGGAGATAACCCTGAATCCAGAGAATGATTTGAAGATGCATCAGAAAAAGGTTGGTGCTTAGAATTGCATGGAGGAAGATGCTAGATAAATGGGAGGCATCAGTCATCTTGTGGAATACATCCGCCATCCACTCCGATCAGGTATCATGTTTGACCTCTGAGATGCCAGAGAAAGAAGAGTTGTCAAAAAAAAGATGATCTTCCTAATTCTGCTTTAGAATCACATCTAATAATGAGCCCATTGAGTGATGAAGTCACTGTGGCAGTCAGCACAGCAAGGTAGCTTTTTTTTCCTTTCCTGAAATCTTTTCTCCTTCTTCGGTTTTATGCTTTGGATAAAATGTTATTCTAGTTTTCAGCTCTTCCTGAATGGCTGGGAGAAGGCAATGACAGGTTGCAATTTTAAATCCACTTAGCTTTTCCCCCTTTTTCAAATAATCCTATCTGACAGACTTTCTCCCTCTTTCCTTGTCATTAAGAACTGCTTCAGTTTAGATGGAGAAAAAAAAAAAAAGTAGAAGATTGTATAGTTCTGAAGGGAAAAAAAAAACTGGAATATTTTGGAGAGGCAGAGAAAAGAATTTCAAAAATGGACCAGTTTCTTGACAAAGAATGAAACTTGGGAATATACATGCACATTGAGCAGCGGTACTTAATTTCTTAATTTAAATGCGGCTTGACATTTCCCAGATATTTGGGGAAATTTTAACTGCAGGCTTTCTGAGATCTTGTTAGAAGACAACCCTGCCCTTCTAGGAACCCAAAACAGATGCCAATTACAGGCAAAGTCATCATATTCCATGTAAACCTTGTTCTTGGGGTTGGGTTAGGAAGGTTTGGCTGGTTTGTCTCTATTTCTCCAAATGGGACATTCAGTTGTTGTAGAAACCTCCCAATCTGGAACCTCCTCCATTGGTGAAGATGGACATTTTGGTTTTATTTATAGTGAGAGTGATCTTGAGCATTGAGAGCTTTTCAAGTCAAGTCAATGTATCAATTGTCTGCGAAGCACTGGGCTGAGTGCTGGGGATCCAAAGAGAAGCAAGAGGCTGTCTGTCCCTGCTCTGGAGAAATCAGCCTAAGGAGGAGGACAAAGTCAAACAAGACAGATACAGGATCAGCTGGAGATAAGCTCACTCATTCCTCTTTCTGTAGCTGGTATGAGTCAAAGGCAGAAACAACTATGGCAAACATCAAGCACTTTCTTCACATATAGTAACTCACTGATCCTCATAACAGTCCTGGAGGGTAGGCTGCTATTATTGCCACCCCTCGCCCCCCAATCTCACAGATAAAGAAACTGAGGCAGCCAAAATTGAAGGGATTTGTTCAGGGTCAGACAGCTCATATCTGGGGCAGAATTCAAGTGCGGAATGCTCTCTTTCCTGGCTGCATCTCTTCTTTAATTAGGGCCCAGATATTTAAGTGAATATCTTATACACAATCAATCACCAAATATGGAAAGGCACCATACGGCTAACTAGAGATTCTTAGATAAATGTAAAATTGTCTCTATTCTGAAGAGGTTTGCACTCTACTGGGGTATTTCCCATATAGACCAAAGAAATACTCTGGGATTTGGAAAGGCTATGAACGGCAGCAGCATGAAGGAATGATCTCGAAGTGTGGGACAATTCAATTTTTGGTACATCCCGATTTACTACTAAAGCTCATTTCTCTTAATATTTTCCTAATTTTGAAAAGAATAAATTAAAGTTTGAAGTTAAAAGGAGGGGGGGATTTTTGGATTCACTATTTCGTAGTTGAAGATAAATGCCCAATCAACAGCCAACCATTGAAAAGGCATTTTTAAAGCCCTCACCATTCCCCAAGAATAGGACTAGGCTTTGGAGGCAACAAGAAAGATAAAGACAGGCCCTACCCCCAAGAAGCTTGCCCTCTAATGGGAGAGAGCACGTACACGGTTAGGTGTGTGTAAGATATACCTAGTTTATCTGAGAATCACAGACCTTGAACCAGAAGACACCTCAGAGATCACAACCCAACCCCTTCATTTCATAGATGAAGAACGTAGGTACAGAGAGGTTCAGTAACCCGCCTAAGATCACACAGCCAGTAAAGTCTCCACTGCTGTACATCGTTACATGTTTGTGATGAATCTTTTATTTTAGAAGGAAGAAGTCAGAGAGAGAGAAGTAGCTGAACGGCACACCCATTCCAATAGGGTGGGACATGAGGCCAAAGCTCCAGGCTTCCTCTCTCCCCCCCCCCGACTGCCACACAGGCCTCCCTTTCTCTCACTCTCTGGCCATCAGTGGAGAAGGCAGGCAATGCACACTGGACATCCTCCCCCTTCCCGAGTATCAAGTTCCCAGTAACAAAGCCATCCCTCTCCCTGACCTGGAGTTCCTGCGGACTCCCGGTGCTATCCCTGTGAATCCCAGAGGGATTTCTGAAATAGACAGCAAGATTCTTTGTGGGTAAAGGAGCCCTGATTTCTGTCTCTGCTGGGCTTTGCCTGACTTTGCATACACCATTTCTGCAAGCATTGCTTTCAAAGCCTTCATGTTTTGTGTGAAAGGAGTAAAAACCCCAGTTTGGTTTGCCCCTGTCTGCTATTTGCACTGGTGTGGTCTATTAAGTAATCCCAAGGAAAGGGGCCACCAACACCTGGGCTGGGAACTAGGAGCCACAGTGCCACTAGGCTGGCAAAGGGCCCATCTTTGAGCCCAGAAAGGGCTGGAATCCTGCCAGGAGAGCTGCCCCTGGAAACCAGCTATGTTTCCCTTGCAAAACTCTACATTATCTTCTATCTCCAGGTCAGGAGAATACTGGGGGGCCCTTTATGCCCAGAGCACTCAATCGGTAATCAGGAAATCAGGAGCTGGAGCCATATCACAGGAGCTGGAGACAACTGACTGCTCTGAGTAGGAGTTGCCGAAGAAGAAAGGAAGAATAGAGGAGAAAGGAGAGGAAAATATCAACCAAGAAATGTCTTTAAGCCGGACCGTTACGGGAGAGGTTACATTCAACTGCAAACCCTGAAAATGATACATGGGTATAGTTACCCATTATTTGGAATGCTGTCCAGTTTAATTCAATCCATACTCATTAACCACCTTCTGTGTGCTGAATTCTGTGCTACAAAAGGAATACGATGGACAAAAATCAAACGGCTCCTATTCTGGAGGAATTTATTCGTGTATGTAGAAAACAGCAAGAATTGTTGAGTCAATCCATCCATCTATCAACCAATCAGAAAACATATTTTAAATGCCTACTGAGTGCTAGGCACTGTTTTAGGGGATAGTGATAGATTATTGAAGCAAACCAAGACCTGACATTTATTTAACCAGCCTCAGATTGCTAATCTCCAAAAAGGGGATATTACCACCTAACTCACATTGGTGTTATAAGGAAGATGGCTGGGAATCCTTAAAGCCCTATCTATGTTGTTGCTGTGCAGTCACTTCAGTTGTGTCTGACTCTTTGGGACCTCTTTTGGGGGTTTTCTTGCCAAAGATCCTGGAGCAGTTTGACATTTCCTTCACCAGCTCATTTTACAGATGAGGAAACTGAGGCAAACAGGGGAAATGACTTGCCCAGGGTCACACAGCTAGTGTCTGAAGTCAGATTTGAACTCAGGAAGATGAGCCTTCCTGGCACTCTATCCACTGTGTCACCTAGCTCTATGCAGAGTCCTAAAAGTCAGACTAGAGCTATTTCAAGCTTTAAACTGTACTCAGCTTTTGGGAACATCCAGTATAAATGTGAGATACTAATATGAGAAACAAAGAATTTATGCAATCCTTGAAAAATTTTTAATTCAAAGGGAATTAGATCTAAAGTATCTGAGGGATGCCTGGTACCTTACTCTTCCAAATCCATCCTTTACTGGAGCTCTGACTTCATTTTTTTTTTTTTTACTTTCCAGTACTGACCTCACAGACAGTCATTTCAGTAAGGCCTTATATTGGACATATCTTATGGAGCTTTTAGAGTGGGAAGCTCCTTGAGGGTAGGGAATATATTTTTCATGTTTACATACCTAGACCTTCACAACTGTGCCTTGCCAATATGAGGTCCCTTTCTAAGTTGAATTCGCTGAATCTCTTTATTTTGTTTAGGATACCTTCGTATACACAAAAATTAAGTGATGACCTGTGACAGACCTGACACTGGAGTATGGGATGTTAACTTGGCATCTCTGGGCTTCTAAAGCATATTTGGATAACTGCATTTCAATATCATTACTTTCCTTTGCAATTCTGCATGTTTTCTGGACTTAGGTTTTACCAGACTGCCTAAGGGGTCTATGACGACACCCCTCAAAACAAGACAACTCAACAACTTGATTAGAGCCTAGATCTCTTGACTACCTGGTCAGTGCTCATCTTGTGAAGGCCTACACTAGCTGCTTCTCCACACATGTGCCCACAATTTTTTTTTGGCTTTAGTAGATCCTTTCATGACAGTCAAAGCCCTCTCTCCTTCAGCTGTTCTTCAGGAAATAGAAATCGCTAATTCCTAGAATTAAATTATACTGGGACTCAGAAGGGAGAGCAGCTCCTTGGTCAGAGCCTGAGACTCCAGCTCTCTTCATTGTAAGCAGGGCACCCCACTGGCATTTCCCCCCGCCAAGAAACCAGGGGTTCCATTGCACTATCTTGTAGCTTGCCACATTTATTCCTATTTCCTGTTCTAAAACCAGCTAAGAGAGTACTAGAATTTGACTCCTTCATGATATCTTGCTGGGGTTAATAAACGCACCAGTTTGAAATGAGATGTTTGCGCTTTTGAGTTGGTCAAGAGCCGTTAGAGTCCCAGTTGAAGAACAGGACTGTTGAATGAGTCAATGGGGAAAGAATGAAGTCAATACAAACCACACTTCAGTTAGTCATGTGTACATGGGGGGAGTGAAAACTTCTCAATTTGGGGTTGTTAACTTTCCCTTCCTTCCTCCTCCTTCATTGCTGCTGTCAATCACTTTTATCTTCCTTTGTCTGTTTTCCCACCTTGGTGGGACCCTCCCCCCCCTTTTCTTGCTGTCCCATTTGGGGAAGAATTTGGTGAAGTGTGCCTCTCCAGCAATGAGAGAGGAGATAGTTGGGAAGGGGGCTTGACTAAGTTAAGTTATAAATTCCTGGACTGTCTTTTGTAACTTGTCTCTTCTCCATGATGAGTCATGGGGAAGACTGCCCTCTTCCCCCAGGGAAGAGAATAAACTCCTGTTCTTATCCTAAGAGATTTCTGTGTTTATTTTTTCACTAAATTAAGGATGAGGGTATTTTTCATCCCAAATATGTGTACTGGGGGCTGCTTATTTATAGCCCATGGCTTTCCTCTTCCTTGCCCCTTTTCCTCACTTACTGGCTATTTTATTCCTCAGGAAAGGTCTCTTCCCAAGAGAGACCCATGAAAGGTCAATCATTCAAGTGGCAACCTAACCAATGTTCCCAGTTGAGATATGAATGTTCACATCTCTGGGAGAAAAGAGAAGTTTGGGGGAAGAAAAATGATTACAGTGAGTTTATGACTCTAGATTCTAGAGTCTAGAACCTAGTGGTGCATTTTGATATACAACACAGCATAGGACTTAGTGTCAAGAAAGTTCCAATCATACCTCTATGTGACCCTGAGAAGGATATATAACCTCTCTGACCCTCAGGTTCCTCATTTGCAAAATGAGAAGTTGGTTTCTAAGGTTTCTGGGTCCTTCTCAGATCTAAATCTATAATCCTACAATGTTGTCCTTGTTTTACATTAGCACAGATAACTATGAATTAACCTTGAAGTAGTTCAAAGGTAATTTTCAGAATTTCTGCTAATGAGTCACTTCCTACTATTTTACTACAGGAAGGCATCCCAGATTCAAATCTTGGCTGCCATCCCTGCCCTATTGCTAAGTAACTACGAGATCTTGGGCAAATCTCATACCCTTTGGAAGCCTTAGTTTCCACATCCATAGAATGGGAATGATGTGAGTATTGTTAAGAGAATACTTTTGAACTTTTCCCAGAGCATTCTAGCTAAGGCAGACATAAAGCTAGGAATCTGGCTCGATTCGAGGACCCATTCACGTGCCACTCCCACAATTAGGAGGGTTTTGTGCTTATTTTGTAATTATTTGAACACATGTTGTTTCCTCTCAGTAAGATGTTGGTTATTTGAAAGCAAGGACTGTTTTGTTAAATCACTGTGTCCCCAGTGATTCGCTGATAGGAAGCCCTTAAGACATATTTGTTGAACTGAATCGAACAAAAGTGCTTACACTTGCTATCCACTTAAATTTTGTCGCATCTGCAGCTACACAAGCTATGTATAAGCACCCCACATTTGACCATTGCCTCATATTCCTTGGCTTCGAAGCTTCAATGCCTCCCAAAGGGGCTGACTGCCATTTTCTGGCTGGTGAGCATTTTCTGCCCATGCTTCTGACAGACAGAAGATTGGAGCCTTCAGGAGCCGTGTGAAGTGAGCTAGCGCCTGTCCTTTGGCATGTCTCTGGCTTCATCTTCTGATAGCTGAATGGAAGGAGATAGTGTGAGCTTCCAATCCCGGGATCTAGATCCGGAGCTGGAGCTGGAAGGGAGATCAGAGTTCATTTAGTCTATGTGATCCTTTAAGAGGTAGAGAAG
Source organism: Pseudochirops corinnae (assembly GCA_028646515.1). Taxonomy (NCBI): domain Eukaryota; kingdom Metazoa; phylum Chordata; class Mammalia; order Diprotodontia; family Pseudocheiridae; genus Pseudochirops; species Pseudochirops corinnae. The sequence goes on from CM053591.1 coordinate 191,704,641, forward strand.
GGGCAAGGAGGCTAATGATTTGTCCAAGGTAACAACATGGGGATTGAACCAGGTCTTCTGACTTCAAAGTCATTGTGCCTTCCACTGCATCATGTTGTCTCCTTTTATCGCAAAGAATTTTTTTTAGGGTGGGGGGTAGGAGAAGAATAGATCTCTTACTTTTTTTTTTCTTTTTTACTGGAAAGCCAAGCCGATCTATACTGAAAGCTCTATTTCTATAGCCTGTCGGGTCTACTCCACTGATGATTCAGTGGAAGCTATCAGAGTATTCTTTATCGGCAAAGTAATGGAAAGGTTTACTATTCTCCCAGGGGGAAGGAAGGAAAATTGGAAATAAAATCTCCTGGCCCTTTTGTTGCTAATTTCCTGTTTTTGCCAGCAAAATGAAGCTGCTACTTCCGAAGTACAGATACAGAGAAGAAAAAGTGTACATAATTACTTAATAAGGCAGAGCCTTGCATAATTAAACTGAAATTCAACATCTTTTAAGGAAAAGAAACCATTCCAACTAAGTATCTGGCGAATTATAATAAGGAGAAAAATGAAAAACATTTGATGCTATAGAGTCACACTTCTGCGCAGTCCATATGGCACACATTGATTTCAACCTTCTCGGCCTCCTGTTGCACAGATGGTTTTACACCCAGGCGTGAGCTAAAGGTTAGCTGGTGAAGGGGATGAGAAACAATGATCGTTCTTCTCAAGTTCAGAGTCTGATGACTGTCTGCTTAGTAAGAGGACAAGCTTGCTCAGCTGCCTTCATCCCAGGGCGCTGGGAGAGCCTCAGATATTTGGTCTGGTAGAATAAACAAATCACAATGAATCGCAACTAAATTATTGGTGGACCCTTTGAGGGATGAAATCCAGGGTGCTATGGGATAGTTCTAGAATAGTGGATTCTGTTATTCCTGGCAGTAAGATAAATAAAGGATTTCCCACTTCTAATGGGTCTGTTTGTTAAAGTTCTATGAGTCAAACAATTCTCCCTTCTCCTCCCCAACCCCTCCCCCCCCAAAAAAATTAACACTGGCATGTCAGGCTAACACGCATATGTCAATGCTAGAAGAGACCTTGGAGGTCATTGAGCCTAATTCTCTCCTTTTTTTTTTTTGCAGAGAGGAAAACAGGAGCTTTAGAGCTGTTAATTGAATTCCTCGAGGTCACTCAGCTAGTAAGAAGCCAAGCCAGGATTTGAACCAAGCTCATCGGATCTAATTCTGGTGCAAAATTATCTCATATTGATTTATTTGAACTAGAAAATGATTTCACTGAAATTGATGGGGCAGGGAACCTCTGCAATAAAGTTAAAATAAATCAAAGGCTTGAATTTATCAAAATAAGGTTGTTCATTCTTTCTCAGAAAATATTGAGTCTATTTCAAGTCCTAAGACCCCAACTTCATATGTTGCATTTAAGCCTTTTGAGCATACATTTTACCTTAGTAGCTAATAATGAATATCCCCATGAAGTGGAGATATTACTGATTTAATCAATCACTTACAAATATTTGCAAACAGAATTGATTTTTTTTTCAATGTTCATTTAAAAATTCTCCCAGGTGGTGATATAATAGAAAGGCCTTTTGACCTCACTAGGGAAGAGACTTAGCCTGACACTGACTTTTAGATAAAAGCAAAGAGGGGGAGGAGGTTGAACCCTTCCATTTGGCAGCTCAGAGGTGCAAAGTAAGACTAGCTCAAGAGGGAATGGATGGGCCAGTGTCCAGCAAATTAGCCCTATAAACATATTCTCACCTGGGCTTCCTGAGTTCCCATGTGCCAAGCATCTTTTGACACCAAACCCAAATGCTCTGAGATAATTCCCCAGAGAGTAAGCAGTCTCACCTCTGCTGGGAGCTTAGTGTTTACAAAACTTTTCTGGGAGAACCCAATTGGGACCCAAACACACACAGGCTGAGGGACTCAGACTACTCAGAATAAGAAAAGGAGGAAGGGGGGAGTGAGTTCAAGTCCTAGAGACTTAGAATGATTATTAGTGTTCAGCACCCAAAAGAGGTGTTAATGAGGACAGGATGTATTCAGAGAGGAAGGATAGAGAACATAGGGCTCAGTCGTTCCTTCTTCCTCTGGACCCAGAAGCATTGGGCAAGTTCAATACTGAGATGAAGGTAGTTGCACAAGGATAATAGGATTTTAACTACGTTCATTAGCCTTTAAAGGAGGGCTTGGGGAGAGATTAAAATTGGGAGAGATTTGGTTTTTATATCACCCTTATTTCCAAATATGTCCTGCCCCACTTCCTCCTCCAGAAAGTTATCCTGTCCCTTGTAGCAAAGAATAAAGCAATGACCCAATAACAAAGAAACAAACAAAAAACCCAATTCAGTCCAACAACCAAGAAACCGAACCAGCTGGACAGCGCGTAAAGTTCCACGCTGGCATTTCCCCAACTCTGCAAAGACGGGAGGAAGACATATTTTTCTCATCCGATAAGGGACGTTTTTACAGAGAAAGAAGGAGGATTCATTAACAGACTACTTATTCACCCCCACCCCCCAGGATTAACGGGAGCTTTAAAGAGAAGGGAAAATGCCCATGTCCCTGAAATAACTGAGAAATCAGCCATTTGTGGATTGGTCATGATGTCCATATTGGTCACAAAATTCAGGGAATTGTATGGAAAATGGCTAAAAGAGAGCTAAATGATCACAAATGTTCTTGGGAGTGAGGACACAGAGACCCAGCACCAGTCAATGGCCCCCTATATCCTTCTAGTCATTCCTAGAAGGGGAGAGATGGTTGGAATGAAAGCACTGGGCCCCTCTCCAGCTCTGGATCTGCTTCTGCCACTCATTCTTTGACCTTGGGCAAATATCTCTAGGCCATATTTTCCTTGTATGTAAAAATTTTAAAAAGGACCAAATTGTCTAAGAAGATCCTGTAAGCTCTAAAATTAGACAAACTCACAAAGACTTGGTGAAATTTGCAATGCCTGATGGAAAATCATCTCACTGTTTAAAAAATAATCTGGATTGATTGCTCTTCAGTCTTAAGAACAGTCTAAGGAGCTTGTAAATCCAAGGGAGGCTGAGAAGAGCATTTGGTTTTGAAAGAAATCTCTAAGATTCCAAGGTAAGGAAAAGGGGTGACCAGAGCATGACTCCCAAGGCTGTAGAGGGAGTTCCAAAAGAAAATCAAAATATTTAGCTCCTACAAAGCGCTTTACAAATATTATCTCATTTTCTTACAATAGCTTCAGGAAGTAGGGGCTGTTTTATCCTCACTTGCCAGATGAGGAGACTGTGGCAGACGGTGGTTAAGTGACTTGCCCAGGGTCACACAACTAGTAAATGTCTGAGGTTAGATTTGAACTCAAGGCTTCCTGGCTTGAGGGTTCTCTCCACCGTGTCACTCAGCTACCTAAGTTGCAAGCCTGTCCCTAGCTAGTGATAAAGACTGGAGACATCAGTGCGGTGGGAGCAGACAAGTCCAAGAGATGCTAATAAGCAACTCCATGACCTTGGACCGTGCACATAAATCCCTTTCTAGGGAGTGAGGGGGACTTCTGCCTGGTAATTCAAGATCCCTTACAGCTGTGAATCCTAGAGGTGGGCAACTGCAGCTTTCTTTCCCCTTAGTACCAGTAGAATGCCAGGCAGAACAGGATCTTAAAATAAAGACAGTGATATAATAACTAATTGTACTAGTAATTCCCTGGGTGGCACAAGGTAAATGACAACCTATCTGAGACTCCATTTTCTTATCTGTAAAATGGGCGTAATAACACTTTCTTCTATCGAGTTAATGAGGATGTTCTGAGCACAACTGATATGATGATATATGCCAAACAGGTTTGAACTCCTTAGAAGTGTTATGTGAAATGGAAGGATCATTATAAAGTGCCTCTTGACCTGTGGATAACATGGAATTAAGCATAATTTGAATATTTTAGGAATTCCATGGGAAGCCTTTTTTCCCCCTCCAATCAACAATTAAAAGTCTTAGAATATTTCTGAAACAGGGTCGTGTGTGTGTGTGTGTGTCTGTGTGTGTTACAAACATCCACCTAAGAAACAAGAGACAGCATGGTGAAAGGGATAGGAAGGCTGCCTCTGAGCTCAGAACACCTGGGTTCACATTCCCTTGGACACATGATGTGTGGGTGACCCTGGAAAGTCATTTACCCTGTCAGTGTCCCAGATAACTCTCTAAGATGATAAATTGCAGAGCACATGCTGGTCTACCACTGAAATCACAACAAAGTGTGGAAAAGCTAGGTTTGGTTCTGAATGCCAACAATTTTGTAAACCGATTTGTTGAAATGAGGTAATAAAGCTGATTAAATTATTTTCTTAAAAAAGAGTTGAGTCTAACAGCAAAGACCCTTTGACTTTTATTATTTTCTGAATTTCCTCTGCTATGGAACCAGATGACTCCCTTAAAAGGATTCAGAAGGGAGGCTGGCAGCACTTCCCCTGAATGTCACCAGAATTCTCTCAGGAGGCAGCGTGATGTGGCAGATGGAACTCTTGACTTGGAGTCAGGAAGATTAAGGGTCACATGTCTTATATTACCCCTCATAGTTGTATGACCTTGGGTAAGTTCCTTGCCTTCTCTGAACTCCACTTCCCTCATCTGTAAAGTGGGAGTAAAAATAGATCCTACCTCACAGAACCAAGTAAGTTAACACACATAAAAAGCCTTGCTATAAACCTTAAAGTTCTACGTGAAAGATAACCATTATTAAAATATTATTTTATATAAAATTGCTTTTACATCACCTACATTTCCCAGTCCTATCTCTGTTGCTTCCTACTCCCAGGGATCCTAAAGATTTTTTTTTTCAATGATGGGCACAAATAGTTCAGCAAAACTAACCAGCTGGTCCTCTAAGTGTGACATTATATGCAGTGTTGTACACCTCTCCTCCCTCCATGAAAGGGGAGGAGGTGCCCTCTCCCATCTCTTCTTTGGGACCAGGCTTAGCTGTTACAATCTTGTAGCATTCCATTTGTTTTGTTGTTGTTGTTTTCATTAATGCTGCTGTAGTCATTGTGTGTACTGTTTTCATGGTTTTTTCTTCTTCACCTGGCATCCATTCATGCTAGTGGTCTTCTCTGCATTTCTTCCAGCATGCTAATATCCCATGACCTTCATATACCACAACTTGTTTAGGCATTCCCCAGTGGATGGGCATCTACTTTGTTTTCAGATCTCTGCCACTATAAAAATGCTTTGTAACCCTGAAAAGGTCATACAAAAGCCAGTGACCATGATATACTCCTTGTCCACTAAATATAAATATCTCTCCCTTCAGGTGTGCTGTGTAGGGAGAGGTAGAGATTCAGACACTGTCCCATTACTGCCAAATCGTGTCCCTTCTATACTTAGTCACTTCTTCCAAGAAGTCTGATGTGCATCTGATGAGGGCTGGCAGCTTGGCTCACCTCATGTGCCTCTTGCCCCTCCTCCCTTCAGGCCAGTGGTATACTCATTTTTGCCTTCCACCCTAGACTACACATACATCTGACACATCTTCCATATTACTGTTTGATCGATTAGTTCTGTGTTTGTCTCCCCATTCTCTTTTGTTATAATCTATGTGCCATAATTACTGTTCTGTTCCAATGTTGATTATGTCAGGCTCTAAGCTCCCAGGGACAGATCATGTAAATTCTCCTTGTATAATCCTATGGACAAATAGATCTTGTAGCAGCAGCCCAGGGATGGAGGGTGAATGGAGGGAGATCTGGGGACAAAACACAATGGTTTGAATCCTGCTTCAGCCACTTTGTACCTGTGAGAGGATGACCCAGTCCTTTCCCCTCTGAGACTCCTTTTCTTCATGTCCAGAATGGAGAAGGAGAGAAGAAGGACCTCTCAGCTCCCTTCCAGCTCTGGGCTTTCCTCAGCTTTCTGGTCCTCTCAGCTCTAGGGCCTCTGGACTTCAAGACAATTTCCCTTTGAGAAACAGAGAAATAACACCTCCTTCAGTTCAATTCAACAAGAATTTATTAAATAGTCACTAAGTGATGGTGACACCAGGACCAATCATTCCTAGCCTCAGGGAGCTTATATTATGCCAAGGATCACAAATCAAACATTTTGAAGAAGGGATAGGAAGCACTGCTTTGAGAAGTTTGAAGAAAAGGATTTTGAAACTGAGGTGGCATCTAAGCTGAACTTGATTTTTCTTCTCAGAAATCTTAGGACTGGAGGTAACTTGGTGGGCCAGTGGATAGAGCATTGACCCTGGAGTTAGGAGGACCAGAATTCAAATCCAGGCTCAGACACTTACCAGCTATGTGACCCTGGGCAAGTCACTTAACCCTGTTTGCCTCAGTTTGCACAGGCTGGAGAAAGAAATGGCAAACCACTCCATGAAAACCCCAAATGGGGTCATACAGTGCCAGACATGACTGAAAGGAATTAACAACAATTGCAGAGTTGGAGCTGGAAGGAACTTCAGAGATTTTCTAGGCCAAATCCCTCATTTTACAGATGTGGAAACTGAGACCCATAGCATCTACCTCTCAAGATGGCAAAACTTCAGAGAAATACAGTTTGTCAAAGAGGCAGCAAATCTGGAACCAGAGAACCTGAGTTCAAATCCTGACATTCCCCATCTTGACCTTTTTGGGGGTTTCATTTTTCTCGTCTTTAAAAAGAACAGAGTTGTGCTAGAAGTCATCTAGGTACCTGCCTAGGTATCTAGTTGGTATCAAGTACCAGCTCTAGATCATGAAGCCCCCATTCCCCCATCCAATAAATGTTGCTTAGTTGAGATTTCAAAGCACTTTGTATAAGCCAACAGCCGTCTCTCTGTCTGGTAATGGGCAACTGGAGATATGATAGTTTTAGCAGCTTCACCTTGTTGGAGGCCATATCAGGATTCTGACCCTGAATAACTGGTCTTCTTTGTGCCCAGGAAGTCATTCCAGGCTTACAAGTCTAGAAGAAAGGGCCAGATCTCAGGAGAAAATGTTGAGCATGAAATCTCCATAGTACAATGGAAGATTCCCCCATTCAGTTCCTCTTGCTAACCATATCGATCCTCTTGCTGACTCAGAAATTCAGCAACATCCTAGCACTCCTGGCAAAATCAGGCAATTGGAAATGAAAGCCTCTTTTCTCCAAGCAAATAGAGTTTAGAGATTACAGGGTCCCCCTCCCCTCCTTTCTACAGAGGAAGTAAAACATTAAACCACCCAAGAGATAACAGAAAAAGATTAGAAAGAATTTAAGTAGAGACTTCAATGGATTTACTACTGATGCCAAAGGGACTTTAAACACACATTGGGAATGGAATGTTGGGAAATTAAAATCACCAACATTTGTCCCCAAAAGAGAGATCTGAGAATGCAGTTACCTTACTTATTTGTGTAAATGTGGGACGATGAGTGTGGGATGGTGAATACAGGACACCTGTGAACAGCTAAGATTCGGGGGACGCCTTGCATGATGCCAGAATTAATAGGCTTAGCTATTAGCTTTGCTGAACTGTTTGAATTTTCATCTTTATTTTTGTTCTTTATTATTAGAGATGGTTCTCTCAGTAAGGAGGTAGGACAATTAAATGGGGAAAAATAAAATGTCAAAAAATTTAAAAAGAAAATAACATTTTGGAAGCCGCGTCTGACTTCCGAAAACCACACATGTGATCTTTTCATTTAAGATTATTCCTGTTATTGTTACTATTATTATTTGGACAGATACATAATGGTTTCTGGGGCTACTTTTTTTCTTTAATCTACTACAGGTCATTTAAGCACAATTAACAAATCAAGAAACTAGACGGACTGATATAACTTAATCGTAAACCAAGGTTTTGTAAACATCTTTGTCAACAAAATGGGCTCCATGGGGGAAGTCCAGGTCGACTGAAAGCTGGGGACTTTCCCAGGCAAAAACAATCTGCTCAGATGTTACTTGTTTCTGGTGATCAATCTACTCTGAAAAGCTCTAAATGTTTTATAGCTGTATTGGATTCTGTTTTTAATCTGGAGTAAATTATGTGAAATGGGGCAGAGGATAGCAAAGACCTAGTACCCAAAGAAAGACAAGTTGATCCAAGCAAAAAACATTTACTCAAGGGCATGGAGGAAATGTAGACCTTTGACTCTTAATTCACATATTTGAAGGAGTTACTCACTCTTAGCTATTCCTTTTAACACCAAATTTCTTGTGATAAGATATCAGACTAGAGTTTGTATCTTGCAAAGAGATCTTAATTTTTTTTTTCCTTTTGGCTTTTAACTTATAGGTATAAAGAAAACTATATTAAATATATTACAGTTAAGCATATCTATGCATATACATCTAGAGAGAGGGGGAAGGGAGAGAGAGGAAAGAAGAAACAGATTAATCTGTAGAATAATGAAGCATTTGTCAAGTAGTCTCCTGCCTTGGACAGTGGGAGGAGGGGTGGGGAACAATTCTGTAGAAACCAGATGCCCCCCAGGAGGCTTTCTCATGCCCCAGTTATTCTCCAACCATCCATTTTAACTCGGGTAAAACTATCGATAGTTTGCACATGCTGTGGCCAAAGAAATTTCAGAAAACTAAACAAAATCTCCACCTTCAGAAGGAAAACAAGCAAACAAGGAGCACAGTCAGTCCTTAGTAACTGCAAGGGCTTAAGTTTCAAAATTTTGGTCATCTGGGACTTAGAATTCATTTCCCCATAGAAACAGCCATATACCGGAAGGAGGTTCCCAGACTGTCCCACAGAAGCCTAGCCAATTGGTACTGCAACTGGGCTCACAACTCCTGGTCATATCAGCATTTCTACAGGAAAATATGTTTAGAGTTTCTCTTTTGTTGTTGTTCAATCATGTCCGATACTTTATGGGTCTATTTGGGGTTTTCCTGGCAAAGAGAGTGGAGTGGTTTGCTATTTTCTTCTCCAGCTCATTCTACTAATGAGTAAACTGATGCAAACAGGATTAAGTCACTTGCTCAGGGTCACACAGTTATTAACTATCTGAGGTTGAATTTGAACTCAGGTCTTCCTGACTCTAGGTCCAGCCCTCTATCCACTGCACTACCTAGCTGCTCAGAATTTTGCTTTAGGTCCACTTCAATAGAAGCATCTATAATTCCCTTTCTCCACAGGGCAATTGGAATTTCCTTAGATTCAAGTCATGGGCAGTAACAGTCCAGGGGAGACAGAGGGAAGAAATTGTTGAGGATAGAGCCTGAACACATAGGAACATTTATTGATACCAGTTAAGTGGCATAGCATACAGAGGGCTATGTTTAGAATCAGGAAGACTAGAGTTCAAATTCAGCCTCGGTTATATGCTAGCCATCTTACCTTAGGCAAATTACCTAAGCTCTGTCTGCCTCAAATTCTTCAGTTATAAAATGGGGGTAATCATACTAACTACTCCTAGAGCTCTTGTGTCCTTCCTTCCTTCCTTCCTTCCTTCCTTCCTTCCTTCCTTCCTTCCTAACTAGGGATAAATTCTGATTCTCAGGAGAACGGCTACCCTGGGTTCAGAGGTCCTTGAAATTATAGCTCATGAGAAACTCCACCAGTGCTTCCCTTGTAATAGAGTATGCAACATCTGAGAGTAAACTCACTTAAAATAAGGGAAAACAGCAACAGGACAGCTTTCTTCCCAAACCCAGAGATTGCTCAGGACACAGAGTTGCTTGGAGTTACAGATCATCAAACATTATGCTAATATGAGTTCTTCTCACTAGGAACAAACATGTGCTGTCATGGAGAATTAGTGACCAGAGGATTCAATCGGAAAGGACCCAAGAGGTCATCTAGCCCAACCTCTATATAGGAATAGCAAACTGTCCAAGAAAGTGGAAGTGATTTGCCTAAATTCTCACAAGCAGTAAATGCCAGTGGTGCCCCTTGAACCCAGATCTCCTGATGAGGAATCCAGGGTTCCTTCTACTCTACCATAAATGCTTCTTTAATCCAACTCATCTTTAAGGTTGGAATTTCCATTGGACACAATTGGAATTGATGCATGATTTGCAACTCTGAATATACAGCAAGAGATGCAAACAACTCTCCTAAATTAGACAGATCTGTGAGCAGTGCCATTATGGTCATCAACAATCAGATACCATTGGCATTCACTGTGATGTTCTTTAGCAAAAGTTTCCAGGAATTAATCCTGTCAATGAAAATACCACAGGAAGACCATTCAAGTGATGCAGTGCTATAGTGTAATTAACAAGTAAATAAACATTCAGCTCAGAGAAAGTGTGATAGAGCATTGCAACATCACTAGGGCACTGAGTCGAATAATGAGTTGGATGGTAAGACCCTCACAGCCTCAATTTGCAATCTTGTCCTTGATACAATGCATTGATTGTATAGCCAGTGATCTATCTTGTATAGCCAAAGAGTGAAATGTAATCACTGTGAATAGTTATCTGTGAATCTGTCATATAACATGAGCTATGGTCATAGTACAGAGAATGATTTTTTTCCATAGTCATATATCTGGTTCATTGTTGGTAATCTGAATAGAAACTTGAAGGGTCTTCTTCCTGGAGGAGCCAGAAAGAAAATAAAGATAAGCATCTGGTCAAAATCTGCTTGCCAAGAACTTAGACTGACCATAAAAAGGAAACTTAAAAAATGGATTGAGTGAATCCAGTCAGAGGACTGAGGATCCAATCCTACCAAAGGACCTTGGGCAAGTCACTTAACTTCCGATGCTCAGTATTTTCATCAAATCCTAGATTGATTATCCCCGATTTATCCTGTAGCTTGCTTGTACATAATTGTTGACATGCCATCTCCTCCATTATATGGAAACTTCTTGAGAACTGGGACTGTTTTGGGCATCTCTTTGTATCCCTAGAGTGGGATACAAAGTGCCTAGCATGTGATATAGGTACTTCAGAAAAGCTTATTGTTTCATTAACTGACTGTAAAATGAGTTGACTGGTCTAGTCAACAATCTCTTCCAGCTCTACTTACATGAGACTATAAGTCTTCTGTCCCTAATTCCTATGATCTTGTGAATTCCCTTTGAAAAGAAGACTCACCATGATAAATCCTCTCCATTTCAGTCCATATATTAGTATATTAGTATGCTGAATTGCTTCCCCTTCCCACTTTCTTTTTAATTCTTTGTTATAAGGTATGACTTCCTGGCTAGGGCTGGAGGGAGGGATCTATTCAGAAATGAATGGGATGTAATGTAGAAACAAAGATAAGAAAGCACTTCAAAAAATGGGAAACAAGGTCTTTTTCTCAAGAGTTTCAAAGGTGTAAATTTCAGACATAAAAATGGATGGAGGAAATAAGGAGAGACAGTTACAGCAGATATGGAGAACTTTCAATAAAAAAAAAAAGCCAATAGTTAGGATTCCCTGTCTGAATGGTTTAGAGTTTTAAGCTGTGGAAAGGAAATCATCAAATTTACTTTGTGCCTATGCAGCAAATTGCTCAGAAAATGAAACCAGATCATTCATTTTATTTTCCCTTTTTCTGTTTATGAAGAAGTTATAGCTACAGAGGGAAAGAAATCTTTCCAAACCAGACCATCCTTTTATAAGGTTCCCATAGCTTCTTTGCAGAATAACAGGACCTGGCCCTCTTTCCAGTAGGATGATCTTGACCATTCCAAGACAATTCTTAAAGTTCAGGTTAAGGAAAGATGACATACTCACACAAAACAGAGGCGAAGCCCTCCAAAAACAAGGCACAATGATCTCTGTGATCCAGAACATCCTTCGCTGGGCTGCCAAGGCCCAGTTCTGTCCATGTCAACTCGGCTCAGAGAGCTTGAGTGACTTTGTTACTTTGTCAAATATAAAATCCTCTGGAATCAAGAACTTCTTATACCCTGCTCCTCTCTTCTTACCTTTGTAGCCTCCTTAAACTCTATCCCCTTGCAAACACTTCAAAATCCAGCAGCACGGGTGTATTTGCAATTCCTTGGACATAACAGCTGTCCTTTCCTTTCCCTGCTTCTGTGCTGGCCTCCTGCCTAAAGTGCCTTGTTCCTTCACCTCTGCTATTTCACTTCTTTGGCTGCCTTCCAAAACCAATTCAAATCCCACTGTCTGCAGGAGGCATTTCCCAGTGACCCCACCCCACCTGCTCATGTGTCATATTTGAAATCTCAGTTCAATATTTTTGTGAATATCTAGGTACATGGAAGACATGGGCAGAGTAAATGGAAGATAATGGGAAAGGGGAGACATTTATTTGCAAGAATATTGAACAGATAATTAGAATGTGCACTCCTTGAGAGCAGGGACTGTGCTTGGTTCTTGTTTATCTTTCTTAATATCATTATAGTGATTAGTAAACATAAGAGGCCAAATAAATGCTTTCTTATTGACTGACTGAGCAGTCAGTGGATTTTGCTGGAGTTCAGTTTTCTTCTTCTGGAAAGTAGATAGCAAAGTCTTGCCCTTTGGTACTGAATTTTAAGCACTATTCACAAATATCAGCTAATCAGTGATGGTCCTATAAGCTTTGAAACTCTTCTTTTTTTTCTTTTTTTTTTTTTTGGTATTCTAAGGCTTATTTATACATCCCTATAACCCTTTTTCTTTCCCTTCTCTCTCTGTGTCTCTCTCTACATCTCCTTGTCTCTGTCTCTCTGTCTCTATCTCTGTCTCTCTCACTCTTAGACAGACCCCCTCCCACACACACGCACTCCCCCCCCACAGACACACACACCCAACAAACCACCAAGTGCTCAATGCATTAGGTTCATAAATTTGAGGGTCTATGTATTAGCATCATATTGATTTCAAAAGCCATCTTGTTCAACCCTCTCATTTAACAGGTGAGAAAATGAAGCAAAGAGAGGAGACTTAACTTGCTTCTGGCCAAAAGAGTAGTGAGTGGGAGAACTGGGATTCAAACCCAGGTTCTCTGACTCCTTGATTGTATAGTTTTGAAGATGTGAGTGCTTTCATCATGAACCTTCTATAAGACTCTGAGAAGGATATGCCATTTTTCCAGCCAGTCAGATGAGCAAGTCACTCAGGTATGACTTAATTTAGCACAAGTAACTGCCTGAAGCATGTTTAGGTTAAGTGACATGGCTAGGGTCCCACAGCTTGCAATTCATCCACTCTACCAGGCTGCCTCCAGGAGATATTTTTGAGAAGCAGAAAATGTTCCTCCATATTGACTCTCCTCCTCTCATCCCCATTCTTTCTTGTCAGAATTGACAAGAATTTGTCAATTTCTTTCTAATAGTAATATTTTAAATGAAAATACTGGCCCAAGATGAAAATCACTGGCAACTGAATCATCACCAAATTCAAAATAGATGCTGCTTGTCTGGAAAAGGGGAAAAAAAAAACCTCACTGAATTTCAGGGATCTTTTCATTAAATGTCATCTGCCTTTGTTCTTCACACTAATAGTTTTCTTATTTTCATCTCCTTATGGTTTGCACCCAATCCAAGGCAGAAGTAACATGCTATCAACCTTGAGAAACAAAGAAACATAAGGCTGCAAGAAATCTCCCATGTCTGTTATTGTATTAAGAAAGGCTCACTTCCAAGTGTCTGAAAAACTTCCCATGATTCAGGATGAAATGTAAGAATGTGTTGTTTGGGGATATTACAAAGATAGAAAAGAAACCTTTTCTAAACCCCTGAGCTTCTGCTATCTCCAAGGCCAGGCCTGATTAGCCACAAAAGTCCTCCAAGATTCAGAAGGGCCAAGATTTCAATATCTCTCCACATTGTACCTAATGAGGTAATGTGAACTTGAACATGGCTACATATTCCCAAATGTGGAAACACAATTGGTGTTTTGATGTAAACTTTTTAAAAGAGCACGCATGCAAAATATGTTTCATAAAAATACTATGCTCAGAAAAATTCTGATGCCTTTTTTTCCCCCTTTTGGGTGAGTGCTCTAGAACAGGGGGAGGAAACTTCCTGGCAATTGTTGGTGGCACCGTGCCATTCTCTCCCACGTGCACCTCTTCATTTTATTTCTCTCATCTCATTTGTTTCCTCTAGGCTTCTGCTCCCTTTACATGCTCTCATCTCACTATTTCTCCAATGTCCTTGGCTTAGCTTTGCCCACAGTTTCAGGTAGCCCTGGAAATTTAGGGCAATCCTTAGCCTGATTGGCAGGACCCTGCTAGAAAGGTTGTTAAGGCCTGCTCCTAGAAATCCTAACAAAAAGAATTTCCCAGGAGCCTGGAGTATGTTTAATTTGGGTCTGTGATTTTCAAACATTAACTTTCAAGGACCATCTGTTAGATTTGGAGTACATTTTTTGGGATGTCTCCCTTTTGTTAAAAAAAAATAATAAAAGTTTCTTAAGTTTTCTAAGTTTATGTTCCATTCTCAGGTACAGGTTCTCTTTAAAGTCAAAATCACAACACCTACCTGGGTCAAGATCCCATTTTCTACACTTTCCCGGCTTCAGATACCAGACCCTGAATAGCACCACTCAAACTACAAATAATTCTTCTCTTCTCTCTCTTAGTTTGCAGTTCCAAAGAAAGGAAGCCATATAAAAATCAGATTTTTGTTTTTGAAGTTGGATGAAAATGTTTCTTCCAACTCCAGATCTGTGATCCTATTATTCATTCACTGATGTCATTCATTATTGTCAGATTCTCACTCCCTTCAGGTGAATCAGAGATTGTTATACCTGGAAGGCACCAGAGAGATCAGCTGGTGCCACCCTCTTTTCAGGGAAGGTAAATTGAAACAACCAACGATATCTTACTATGTATGGCAATGGTTCTTAGCCTTTTTGTGGTGGGAGCCACTTTGGCAGGCTTGCAAAACCTCCTCAGATTATTTTTAAATGGGTAAGGAAAAAATGCCTGGGGTTATATAGAAAACTAATTATATCCAAATACAGTTATCGATCTATTTAAAAAAAAAAAATTCATGAATGCCAGGTTAAGAATTATGGCATGCTAGTATTTTTTCTCCCCCCCCCCAACCAACTCCCCCTTTTCCTTCTTCCTTCCCTCCCTCCCTCCTTCCCTCTCTCCTCTCTTGCTCTCTCTGTCTCTCCCCCTCCCTCCCACTCCTCTCTCTGTCTCTGCTTCTGGCCCTGCCTGTGTCTCTCTCTGTCTCTGTCTCTGTCTCTGTCTCTCTTTCTCTCTGCCTCTTCTCAATATATAGAGGGGTGGGTATGTATATATGTATGTATAATGTTTATTTTTCAGTGTTTCTGTTGTTTCTCCCAGCAGAAAGTAAGCTCTTTGAGAGCATTCCATTGTGTCTGGTTTGTTCCTGGATATTCTGCACCTAACACATTTCCTCATTCATCATAGGTGGTCCAAAAATACTTGTTAAATGAATGAATGAATGAAGTTAGAGGGAACCTATTGGATATTTTGTAGCTAAAGATAATTGTTCATGGGCTTAGAAATTCTGCTGTACACTTGCCTTCTAACTTCCGTTCAAGACACGCCACCAAGCTTTTTATCATCCCCTTCTCAGAATGTTCCTTTTTTCTTCTTGTTTTTCAGTCCTCCCCAAGAACAACTGACAAACCCTATGAGGGTTTTTGACCATACTGTGGAAAAATGGAATACTTGGACTGACCTGTTTTCATGTCAAAACATCTCTTTGTACTGAGGCTGAGTAAGTTTTTTCTTTAGCAGGACTTGTTTGTTACCTGTTCAGAAAAAGAAAAGAAAGCGCCCATGAAGCATGGTGCTGACTCACCAATGACAAATCCATTCCTTTGAGAAAAGCTGGCTCTGCTGGTTAGACAAGATCGATATTTAGAAGCCTGCTGGCTGCCTGGCTTATGACAGAACGTGAGGAGGCTTCTTCTGACAAAGGACTGGCCTGGAGGAGTTCATGCCGAAGACCATCAATGGGGCATCAGGAAACCTGGTGGTTAGTTTTGCCTTCTTTAGCTATGGCCAGCGACAGGTGAGTAAAGCAGCGTTTTCATCACTCAGGGCTTATCTAAGAGTCAACTTTTTTGTCCTAATTAGCCATCCCAGTGCAGGCCAGTTTCAACTTGTAGTGTGATCCAGAATATCCACATTGATGAGGTCACAGATCAATGGAAGAAGTTTTGACAATGGGTCAAAAAGAGATATAGAAATTCAAAAGCAAATATTTATTTTTTGAACACACACACACACAAACACACACAAAATGGATTCTGTGCTATACACAATTGATTTTCCTCATTCCTCATCATAGAATCCCAGAATCCCAGGGCTGGAAGAAAGCCTAGATATCCATACAGGAAAACTCTTAAAAAGACACTTCTAATGAGGAGAAATCAATAGATTTATTCAGTCCTTTGTCTCTAGTCTCATAATCATGGGTAGGATGATAAGGTTGTAAAAAGGAGGGAGGAGGGAAATAGCTTTATTGTACCTACTATGTACCAGGTTCTGTACTAAATGATTTACCCATATACTATCTCATTTAATCCTCATAACAACCTTGGCAGGTAAGTGCTATTATCATCCTCTAGTGACTCAGAACTTTGAAATCAATTACATGACCTGGGAGATACTGGCAAAGGAGTACACAGCATGATGTGCCCATATCAAAGAAGGTGCAGAATTACAGTAGCTTAAAAGAAATGTCAGATTCACAAAGTTAGAGATATCTCCATTCCAAATGCCCATGTGGATTATTTATATCCTGCAGTATAGCCTTAAGATCTCAGATTGGTCTGATCAGCCATAGTCAGACAAATTGTACCACAATTCTAACATAATAATGTCATTTGGTCCTTTTGAGAACAAAGGACAACAACCAATCAACTAAACCCCATTTTATAGTTGAGGAAACTGAGTTAGTGTTTAAGTTACTTGCTTAAGGTCATGCAGCTAGTCAGTGTCCTAGGATAGATTTGAACTCAGGTCTTCCTGATGAGCCCAATGTCCAATCCGCTGTGTAACCTAGATGCAAGGATCTTGAGAAATTATCTAGTCAACTCCATTGCCTATTCCAGGAGGAAAAAACAGGCTATCTTTCATGGACTCTCTCTCCACTCTCCCTAACCTATACCTCCCAACCTCTCATCATCATCCCCTATTCTTTCCTCTTGGTTCTGACAAAGAGGTCCAGAGAGAGTGAACTACAGTGGAGAACATGATGGCTCTCGAACCAGAATGCCTGACTCCAAACTCCACTTCTGATTCTACATATGTAGAACCTGCTTGAGTGTCAGTTTCCTCATGTGAAAAATGATTGGATGGAACCAGGTGATTTTTTTAAGGTTCCATGTAGATCTATGATTCTATGAGGGACCTCATTCCCTTTCCAGGATAACTCTTTATGCTCATTAATTCTCCAAACTTCTTCATCTCTATTGAGGGTCCCACCATCTCTTTAGTCACCCAAATTTGCAACCTTGCAGTCATCTTCAATTCATCCTTCTCATTTTTTCTGATGCCTAATCTGTTATCATTTCTTATAGATTCTACCTCCACAACATCTGTTCTGTCCATCAACATGACCATCTTCCTATTTTGGGCCTCATCACCTCCCCACTGGTCAGTATCAGCAGTTTCCTAATTAGACTCCCAACTACCAGTCTTTCAAATTTCTAGTTTTTGGCATGCCTCCCAAAATAATCTTCCAAAACTTCAGTTTGACATTGTCATTTGCCTGTTCAAAAACATTCTGTGACTCCCTATTGCTTGTACAATAAAATAGAAACTCTCCCCTTGAGCATGAAGACCTTGGTTGCACATTATTCTCCTTTATATACTCGATGTTCCAGCAAAGCTGACCTGTTTCTGTCCTTTAAATTTGGGCCTTCATCTATCACTTTTGTGTCTTTTTACTTTTTAAAATATGTAACGTCCCTAAAGGTTCAGATCATGCATCTTCTCTGATGGGAAACCTCTCTCTTTCCCCCCTTGATGTTAGTGCCCTCTCCAGATTGAAATGATCATTGAAGCTTACATATAAATATTGTATTCTACTCATTAGAATATCAGCTCCTTGAGGGCAGGGACGGTTGATCTTGGATTCTCCTTGCCAAGCATAGGGCCTTGCATGTAGCAGGCTAAAAAGCTTCTTAAGCAATGTTTATGGGATGGGTAAAAATCAACCTGACCCACCCTCTCATACCCCTCAAGGACAATGATTTCAATTCATCATCCAAAAATTTCTTCATATGGAATAAATGGGTAGCTTCTAAAGTAACAAATTCTATTCCTGGTAATCTAAAAATAATTGAGACCATTACAGATACAATGTGACAAACTTCAAAGGAAAGGCTTCCTTAATGCAGTCAAATGAAGGCTGACTGATAATGAGAGACTTTTCATTCTTTCAATAACATAAACACCTTTAATTGAGAAGATTCCCCAGGGTTGAGGGTAAAAAAAAAAATAACCTTCTCCCAGCAGCAACCACTTATTCGGTGAGAAGCAAACACTGCACTAAATTAGATGGTGAGTTTTCTTGCCCTCAAGAAATTAAAAGGTACTCGTGGGAATGCCAAAGAGGGATGGAAGGAAAAAAAAATCCCACCACTTCTCTGGCTCTCCAGACATCAGATAAGAGAAACAGGTTTCTGAAGCCCTCCCACAGCTGCCACTCTGTACGGATCTTTGGTGTGCGCCAGCCCACATGGCTAGTATGCCTTCACTTTAATGTCACCTTTTTCATATGACTTTTCTCTGAGTTTGAGGTTGTTCACAACAAGACACCTGATGAAACTGCAAGGAACTTTCTAAGGGATTGTGTTTCCTCTCACCTTGAGTTACTGCTTTGACTTTCCCCATGAAGAAAAGACAAAATAAGCCCAAACATGGTCAGTCTAAGAGTGGACCATGGAAGGAGTCTGGTAAAGTGTCTTATTTGTAAAACCTATAGAAATGAGGAGACTTTGGAGGCTTCTAACTTTGCTCAGGTACAATTGTTTGAAGCCAGAAGAGACCAGAGGAAGAAGCTCGTCCTTCAAGGCTTCTGGGTGGTGTAGAGAATAGAGTTCTGGATTTGGCATCAGGAAGACCACAGTTCACACATCTGACTGTCAATTTTCTCATCTCTTAAATGAATATGTTGAATCCAAAGGCTCTTTCTAGGTCTAATTTGTGACCCTTCATAAATTCCCAAATGTTAGTGTCAAAACTCCTATTCATTAAGGAAGGAGAAGTGGGAACAATGAGTCTTTCCTATTAATTCTTATGACTTTCCTCCATTTCCTGCTTAAGCCATGCCAAGCCTTCTATGCTCACTCTTCCAATGAGTGTGTCATAACCAACATTTTCAGTTATTCACTGTTTCTTCCCCCAAGAAATAAAGTCCTATGACACCTTCTCTAATCACTCATGGATGAGGAAAACCAAAACAATGAGCTGAGCAAGCTCAAGAGCAGACAAGGACTCAAAGCCTTTGGGCCCTCTGGGGAAACATAGGAAGTATAAGGTGCCATATATTCAATTTTCAAGGTAAACAGGTTGGGAAACAATTCTCACCTGAGGCTTAGAAAACAGTGTTATTTGGGAGGAAGAAAGTGCCTGTGATTGTCTTAGAGCTACCTAACAATAGTTATGTCTAAGCAAGATTTCAATCCCAGAGAAAGATAATTATAGAGTACAGCCTGCACGCCATGTGGATGGGTGACCTCCTTGCTAAGGACATTTCAGCAGCTTGTTAAAAAAAAAAAAAAAAAGGAAACTGGGAAGCTAGGAGAAGATATTAAAACAATTAGTTCAGACCATCAAGGTATTATAAGCAGATTCTTCCTTAATGAAAGAGAGATCTGGAAGTTCCAGGTGGGTAAAGGAGAGGGACCTTCTTGTCAGTGCTGCCCATAACAGTCATAGTGAATAATTGCCATCTAGTTTCATCAAGGTTTACGTCTTGGAAAAAGAACACAGTTGGATAATGAGCTGGGCCTAGAGTTATGTAAGAAGCATGGATCCAAGTGGATCGTACTTGGGAAACCAGACAATTCTTTCAGTGTTCTCAGACTGTCCAGTGTTTCAAAATGCCCTTGTAGCTAACACAATTATTCTTTTAGGGATAGCTAGAAATCATGAAATCATAGAATATTGTGATATCTGAAGAATTATAATGGCAAATGAACCAAAAGACAATGGAAAGATGGAAGGCAAGTTTGATCCCACTGCCACTTGGGTAGCACCATGTTTGACACATGCTTTATCTGTGATCCTTGACTTTTTGGCTTGACATAGTCACAGTCTGACTCTAGCCTCCCTGCCTTGGTCCATTCAAGCAGTCCTTCCTATTCATAAGATGCCCTCCATTCCCTGTATTTGTGCCTTTGCAATGGATGGCCTCCATATCTGGAATGTACTTCCTCCTCAACTTATTTCCCTTAGAATCTCCAGACTCAGATCAATGGTTGCCTTCCACTTGAGGACTTTCCCCATTCCCCTAGTTGTTTGTGCTCTCCCACAACCTACCCAAATCACCTGGTATTGATTTGGTATGCACAGGATTTCCCCAATGAGAGGTAAGTTTCCTTAGAATAGGGAGGGTTTCATTTCTGTCTTTGTACACCCAGCACCCAGAACAATGCCTGGCGCATAGTAGGTGGTTGATAAATGTTTGTTAACTGATTGGGAAATAGCTTCAAAATCATTAGGACAGATATGCATGTATCAGGAAAAGAGCTGGCTCAATCCTGTAAGCTGGTGATCTAGAGTGGGCATTCTGGTGAATGGAGCATTGATATCCTTGGGACACAAGAACAACAACAAGAAAGCCTCAAGGGTATTGGGTCAATCCTTTATGGAGGATTTTAGGGGAATTATGGAAAAGAAAACAGAAGATTTGGAGAATTTTGGACATTACTTTCTTCAGATTCTCTTCCTATTTACCTCCTTCTCCATCCCCTTGGGTGAAACTTCATCCAACTTGCATCCACTAACAGTGGGTGTCTCTCAAGGCTCCTCTTCTCTCCCTCTACACTATTTAGTGATCTCCTCAGCTCCCATGGATTTAATGATCATCTCTATGCTGATGATTCTCAAATCTCTTTATCCTGACCTACCGTTTTTTTTTTTTTTTTCCTGACCTTCAATTTTCCATCTCCAACTATCTTTCAGACACCTCCAACTGGATATTCAGTAGACTTCTTAAACTCATCATGTCCAAAAGAGAACTCATTATCTTTTCTCCTAAGACTTCCTCCCACTACCACATTCCCTATTATTGTTGAGGGCAACACCATTTTCTCAGTCATCGAGGTTTACAAACTATGAGTCATTCATGATTCCTCATTCTCTCTCACCTCCCATATACAATCTATTGTCAAGACATGTTGATTCCACCTTCATAACATCTCACATACATGTCCCCTTCTCTCCTCTGACACTGCTACCATCCTAGAACAGAACCAGATCACTTCATACTTGAAATATTGATTGGAAGAGTCCCACTCCAGTTATTTTACTACTCAGGTCTCAAAATGATCTCCCTAAATAGGTCTAATGAAGTCTGTTTGTCTGTCTATCTCACTCTCTCTCTCTCTCTCTCTCTCTCTCTCACACACACACACACACACACACACACACACACACACTGTAGCAGCAAGCACCCTAGCATACCCAGGATGGCTGCTAGCACAGCTTCTTAGATCTGCTTTTCTAAAGGAAAGCAACTCAAAATGGGTTAACAATCTTACTTTGATCAATCAAACATATATCATTTACTTAGTTCAGGGGGAAAAATCAACACCCTGAACTACAGAGAATTCAAACAGAATACAAACAGAAGTTACAAGCAGACAAAGAAACAGATCAACAGACGGGCTTCCAGCAGTCTCACCATTACATTCACACCTACTCAGTTACCAGAGAGAGAAGCACCAACAACTGGGTTTTCAAAGCCGGGGGCTCAACAGCTTCCCAGAGTCTCATCTGGCCAAATCACACAATTCTTCCCAAAGTGAGCCCTAAAGCAAAATCTCACATCAGGGATCTCCTGGATCAGAGAATGTCATAACCCTCTTGACCCATTGAAGAGGTTACCCACAAAGAGGGTTAGGGTTGACCTAGACCCCAAAATACCAACACACTGGGTCCTGCCGAAAGAATTCTACTCGAGTCTTCTCAGCCAAAGAAAAGTAAAGTTTATTAATAGTTCACCATATGAGGTAGACTCTTAAGGAGCCAGTCTATGCTAGGTCATTCTATGGTGCTCTCACACCACATGGAGGGAAGATGGGGTCTTATGTACAGAGGAACCTAGGGGTGGTCCAGAGGAGGAGTTTGGATAGGGTCTTCAGAAGGAATTAATGAGGTTAGTGCAAGGGTGGATTGATATTTTGATAGACTCAAGAATAGGAAGTAGATGGACAATGGAGGGCTAGGCTACTAACAGAGGTTTGAACCCAGCCGCAATGAAAAACTTATGGCCTCTGCAAATGCCTCATCAAGTGGGGAAGATTTAATCAGACTTCGAGCATTTCCAGATCCTGTACTTCAAAGATTCAAGAACTCAAGGGGGCTTCCAGAGCCTGCACCTCATCACCACTGCCCAATCACAAAGTAATAAGGTGTGAGCATTCCTGAAAAACAAGCTTCCTTCCACAGGCTCCATGTGACCACATTCAGCCTATTAGGGGGCAGAGTATATTTTCAAATCCAGGAATATTCTCAGAGTCACTTAAGTCTATCAAAGGGCCTAGGGGCAGGGAAGATCTTCAGATTCCCATAACACACACATACACTCAATTAATTCCAGTGGTTCAGGCAGACCAGAAAAACTTGGAAAGACTTATATGAACTGATACAGAGTGAGGGGAGCAGAACCAGGACAACATTGTACACAGTTACGACCACATTCTACGAGGACTAACTTTGATAGTCTTGGCTCTTCTCAGCAATGCAAGGTTCCAGCTTCAAACAGCTCCAAGACTCATGACAGAAAATGCTATCCACATCCAGAGAAAGAACTGATGGAGTCTAAAAGTGGATCAAAGCATGCTATTTACTCTCTCTCTTTTTTGTTTTGTTTCTTCTTTCTCATGGTTCATTCCATTGGTCATAATTCTTCTTTGCAACATGACTAATTTGGAAATATGTTTAACGTGAATATATATGTAGAACCTATATCATATTGTATGCCATCTTGTAGAGGGGGTGAAAATTGAAAACTCAAATCTTATGGAACTGAATGTTGTAAACTAAAAACGAATAAAGAAATTAAAAATAAAGAAATGAATGAATAAACTCCAGTGGCTCCCTATCACTTCCAAGATCAAATATAATATCCTCTGTTTGTCCTTCAAAACCCTTCTAAATTTGCTCCCTCCTGCCTTTTTAGCTTTCTTAATCCCACCTCCTCCCCCTCCATCCTGCTCTCCTGTGACACTGGCCTCCTCCCAGTGTCTTTGCTCAAGATATTCAATTTTTGGTTTCTGGACATTTTCACTGACCGTCCCCAATTCCTGGAATTTTCTCTCTTCTCATCTCCATCTCCTGATTTCCTTCATTTCACCTGAAATCCCACCTTCTCCAAGAACCCTTTCCCAGTTTTCCTTAGTGGTAGTGCCTTCTGTCCATATGCAGCATGTACACAGTTACTTAATGTTGCCTCTCCCATTAGATTCTGTATTCTTTGAGAAAAGGGAATATTGTTGGTTTGTGGAGCCCTTTTTTTGGCCTTTTTTACATTTAATAATAATAATGGCCAACATTTGGGTCACTCCTACTATGTGTCTGGCATTTTATCTCATTTGATCTTCAAACCAACCTGGGGAGATGGCTACTATGTTTATCTCCATTTTACAGATAAGGAAAGGAAGGCAAACAGAGATTAAGTGACTTGCCCAGGGGCACACAGCTAGTGTGTCTCTGAGAACTAATTTGAACTCAGATCTTCCTGACTCCAGGCTCGGCACTGTACCCCCTATGCCACCTAGCTGCCCTAACAAAGACTCTCCCTCTACATAGTGCCTGGTAGTGGGTCCTTTAAAAACTGCTTGTTGACTGATTTGCTGGAAGAATCCATGAAAGTTTCAAAGCCTCTTGATTTTTCTACTCTATGGCTTATTAAATATACAGTTGTTTTTTTTTTTTTTTCCCCCCAATGCTTCTATGATAAAAGTAAATGTTTTCAGGGTGCCTTAGCTGGAACTACTATAGCTAAACTAAGTCTATAATTCAGGTAAACATCAAGAACACCTTCACCCCATCCTCAGGAAAGTATGAGAAACTAAGCAACTCTTGAGAGAAAATAGTCCTTCATTTGGAAAACTTGTTTATCAGCTTATTGTGTTTTGACACATGGGTTTATCATTAAGCAACCTTCTTTCCCCTTTTCCCCCAAGCTAGGAAAATCCAATCTTGTGAAATGTCCAGAACTGAAAGACTTAACTAGAAGGCAAGGGTGATGGGGGCCACTTTCCAGAATCCAATTTGACAGGAAGCTGTGGTTGGTAGCAATGATGAGTGAAGAATTTTGGGAATAAGGTTGGGCAGCTTATCAGTTCTCCTTAAGAGAAGGGACTGATGCCAGATTTCTTATAAAGTTGAAGCCCATCCATGTTCCCTGAACTAAGAATAGAGAAGGGAATTTACCGGTTGTCAAGGTAAGATAAAGGAGAAGAAAACTGGTTTTTAAAAAAGAATGACCATTTTTTCCATGGTGCTGCCGTTGAAAAGTTTCTATAGTTCCAAAGAGCAATAATGGGGGAAGAAGTAGCCAGGTAGAAGTGTTGCTCCCCCAAGATCCCAAAGGAAACAGGCTAGAAAGCAGCGGCTTTGTCCTGGACAAATGAAGTCCTCTCAATCATACTGCCTTCTTCAGCTGTTTTTCCTCATTTAGGGAAAAAGATATCAGGTTCCTTTGGTGCCATCTATTGACCAAAACGAGGCAGACAACTAGCAGTGCTGGACTCCGGCTCCTGGCCTTTATTTCAATGGTTACCAGAATCGCTTCAAAGGATTAGAGGATCCCTCCATGAAACCTCCTTTTCCACCCAAGGAAACTCAAGTATCTCCAGGTAGTTCCTCCTTTGTAGAAACACTAACAGTCCTGAAATCGTTGGGTTTGTGATTTCATAGATCATAGTATGGCAAAGCTAGAAGGCATTAGAGGCCTGTTAGCTCACTCCCCCTGCACTCCCCATAAAGATGAGGAAACTGACGTTCAAAGAGGTGCAATGAGGTACTCCAAGTCAGACAGGTAATAAGTAGCTGTCCTTGGATTTGAATCCACCTTTGCTAAGTGTGAATCCTGAATGCTTTCCACTGCCCAATACTACCTCAAGAAGAGAATTTTGTCAAAGAACTCATATTCTAAGATAAAGGCAAACATCCAGCCAGAGTCCAAATTTTGAAACAAATAACCACAATTATAAGCGTTACTGTATTTTTTAATAAGTGTGACATAATTTAGGAAACTCATGAGTTTGGACAATTACCAGCATTGACAATTGGAACTCGATACTATATAATTTTGGACTCATAGCTTCCAAACACTGGGAATCTGAGATGATCCAGTTATTTCCCTAGAGCTTGAACCTAACCATGTCACTCTGCTACTCAATAAACTCCAGTGATTCCATATATTACTTTCGGGAGCAAATAGAAACTCTTGAGTTTTGCTTTTAAAGTGCTTCACAAGCTGAACCTGACTTAGCCTCCCCAAATGGGATACTTATCTTTCCTCTTAATCTCCCCTCTCCCCTTCTTCCCTTTGTACTGACTAATCCAGTGCCTGGAATGTATTCCCTCTTCATTTTGGATTCATACAATCCCTCATTTTCTTTCAGACATTTGAATTGCCACCTTGTTCATGAAGTCTTTCTTGATGCCTAGAACTGTTACTGATCTTCTTTCCTCTTCCCTGCCCCATCCCCATGATCTTGTCTGTATTTTCTATAACAAGTTTCCCTAGGTTGAACATCTTCTTGAAAATTGGGGCTGTTTCACTTGTATCACTGTCTACCACAATACCTGGCACATAGTAGGTGTTAATAAATACTTAATCAATGGATTATTTGATCATTCATTGATTACTAAAACTGGAAGGCACTTTGAAAAGCATTTGGTTAGCCCTCCTCTTACACATGTGGAAACTGAAGCCCACGCAGCTAGAACCACTTGCCCTAAAATGACACACAGGAAATAATCTTTTTGACCTGTTGTTTCCCCTTCATTCTTTGGTACAGTTGAAACTTGTACTTTGAATATTTGACCTCAAAATAATTATGAGGTAAAAAGAAACAACAATTAATCTGCATGCCCCTTCTTCAAGGGATCAACCAACATTCAATCAATTGAATGACTATGAAATCTACTCTTAGAGATAACTAGCACAGCCATTTGTCCAGTATTGAATACATAAACAATGTTAAAAAGATCCCACAAAATATGAGGGGTGGCAGTTTTAAAATTAAGGCTAAGTCACCAAATGCCATAAATGACATGCTATAATTTGCATGAGGTCTTCCATGATTTCCCGCCAATTTTCTAGTGTTCTCTCCCTCTTGTAGTTACTTTCTGCTGAGGTATGTATGGCCGCTATGTGCTTCTTTGTGTCTATGCTGAACCTTTCAGTAAAATATAAGATCCTTGGGGTCAAGGATCATTTTGTTTTGGCTTTTGAACACCTGGCACCAACACAGAAGGTATGTCACATTACATTCAAGCTGAATGGAATAATAAGCATAATAAGAATGGTTAAAAATTGGGACACCATGTGTATGGCACAAAAGCATTATGGTCTGCTCACAGCTAAGATAAGGGAAAGTGTACAGGTGTTACACGGTGTAATTGGATACTATAGTCACATCTGAGGCTAAGAGGCACTTTGATGCCTTCCCAGGTGCCTTCCTATTCAGATTGGCTTAAAGCTATCCAAAGACAGGACATTTCTTGGTCTTTATTTTTTTTTTTTTTAATAATCTCACAATATCTGTTTTCATCAGCAAAAGTTAATTAATTTTTTTCTTTGATCTTCACCTGCCTCAGGGAGAAATGTCCATGTCAAAGGTGAGTTCTACAGACCTCACCGCTGTCGATTTCAGTTGACAACTGAAAGATCCTATATGCCTTCCTGTAGAATTGAAACCATTTGGCTCTGTAGCTACCCACACAACACTTCTTGAAATCTAAAGCCCTTCAGCACAAGTTAACCACAAAATAAACAACAACAACAACAAAGGGGAAGTAGGAATGGATAGAGCATGTCAACTTCCAAGACGTTTAAAAAAAAAGGAAAAGAAATTGGGCAATGGAATAGAGGAGAAAGAAGGTCAGATCTGGAATCAAGGGACCTGGGTTTACATAGCAGCTCTGCCCTTGCTGTCTGTGTGTCATTGGGTAAGTCACTTGACCTCTCAGAGCAGTTTCCTTATATGCAAAATACAGATGCTGGACTTGACTACCTTGAAGGTCTCTCATAGCTCTAGATTCCCTATGAACTCTTGACTTCAGGGAAGACCTTGTTGGATATGTGATTTCATCAGTCCTGGTGGGCCCCTCCCCCAATCTAGCTTGCTTTTATTCTTTTTTATATTTATTCTTTGTGCGTGTGTGTGTGTGTGTGTGTGTGTGTGCATGCACTTGCTGTCACCCTGTGGCAACGTAAGCTTCTTGAAAGCAGGCATTGTTTCCTTCTTTGTGTTATATCACCAGCATCTATCTTACACATAGTAGCCACATGACTGATTGATTGGCAGTCCTGCTTTCTGCCTGAGCACAACTCAACCTCTCTAACCTTTCCTCACAGCAACAAGAAGCAGCATTTCTTTTGCCCCTACTATGGTCCCTCTGCTTCCCATCCTGTGCAGTTTGAGCTTTATCTTCCCACCGATTTTCTGTAAGAACCTGCCCAAAACACACTTAGGAAATATACTCCTTTAATATCCATATGTAGCCTATGTACTTCCCTACATGTATGGAAACTCTATCATTCAAGTCTAGTTGGGGTTGCCTCCCCCCGCCTTGAAACCCTATGACAGCTAATAATAAAAGAAATCACAGAATGAAGAGAATCCTCACATCTACTTTGTCCTTTCCTAGGAATTTAACAGCTTAAAAAAAAAACTGGAGACTTGGTGATCATTACTTTTTTGAATGGGATTCAAGTAAGAGATAAACAAAGTTTTTCTAAGCTTACTATGAACAGAGGTCCTTCCTTTTTTAGAGGGACGTGACTGGTCGAAAAAAAGAAACGAACAACTGATTTTCCTACTCTCCACTTGACTTGTTGAGGGAAAACCCTTTGTATATCTTAAGACTCTGTGGCTCTTACTTTGATCATCACTGTCAGTGATCAATCCACCACCCATCACCACCACCACCACCACCTCCACCACTATCACCATCATCACCACCACCACCACCACCACCTCCACCTCCATCACTACCATCACCACCATCACTACAATCACCACCATCACTACAATCACCACCATCACCACCACCATCACCACCACCACTACCATCACCATCACCACCATCACCACCACCTCCACCACTATCACCACCACCTCTACCTCCACCACCACCACTACCACCATCATCACCACCACCACCACCACCTCCACCTCCATCACCACCATCACCACCATCACCACCATCACCACCACTGTCACTACAATCACCACCATCACCACCACTATCACCACCACTACCATC
>CM053591.1:191733234-191743648 GCA_028646515.1 Pseudochirops corinnae
CACCACTACCATCACCATCACCACCATCACCACCACCATCACTACAATCACCACCATCACCACCACCATCACCACCACCATCACCACCACCACTACCATCACCATCACCACCATCACC
Organism: Pseudochirops corinnae; assembly: GCA_028646515.1. Lineage (NCBI taxonomy): Eukaryota > Metazoa > Chordata > Mammalia > Diprotodontia > Pseudocheiridae > Pseudochirops > Pseudochirops corinnae. The sequence continues at coordinate 191,733,353 of CM053591.1, forward strand.
ACCACCATCACTACAATCACCACCATCATCACCACCACCACCACCACCACCACCTCCACCTCCATCACTACCATCACCACCATCACCACCATCACCACCACCATCACTACAATCACCACCACCACCACCATCACCACCATCACCATCACTATCACCACCACCTCTACCTCCACCACCACCACTACCACCATCATCACCACCACCACCACCACCACCTCCACCTCCATCAGTACCATCACCACCATCACCACCACCACCATCACCACCACCACCACCACCACCATCACAATCACCATCAACAATTTCATTTCTATTTCAGAGGCAACTGGAAGACTCATCCTATCCATTAGTGCCTATCTCAGACATTTACTAGCTGTGTGACCCTATATGTATCACAGCCCCTTTTGCCCCATCTGTAGAATGGGAACAATCATAACAGCTAACTCACTGGGTTGTTGTGAGGATCCAATATGAACACACGTAGAATTACTTGAAAAGCTCTACATAAGTAGTAACACTGTTGCTATTGTTGGATTTGGGGTGCTTTTCTTTTGTCTAATTCAGTTGCAAGGAAATCGAATTTCTTCCTCCTCAGAGGCACGTTTTCTCATTGGGCACTAGGTTTTGGTGGGTGGCTCTGTCACTTTGCTCACACTTTAAAAGCATAATAATGTCCAATTACTCCATTGTGTTTCATATTCCTGTTCCCCACCCCCTTTTTCTACTAGAAGGGACTTTCCCAGCACCTTCTTCTAATTAATAAGCCCAAAGAGAAGAGAATAAATTATACAGTAATAACTTCCATGATCATAACACTTTACCCTTACTTGCCTCACTTCAACCCAGTTAGACCTTGTAAGCATTATCAGTTCCATTTTACAGATAAGAGGACCAAAAGTTAGAATAAAGGATTTGTGCACTGTTCTCATTTGGGCCTTGGACCTAAGCACTTCTAATTCTCATCTAAGGATTCTTTCCATTATACCACAGTTTAGAACCCAATTTGACTCATCCTTGACCTCTCCTACATGCATTCACATGTCCATACTGATGGGCAAACCCCATGACCCCAAATATCTCTGTGGGGAAAAAAAAATACTTAAGAAAACTCACCAAGCTGACAATGATAACAATAAAAACAAAACAACAATCAGAAGCCCTAGAACTTCTTTATTTTTTCTTATTTTAATTAGCTAATAAAATCACCAAGGAGTATGGAAGGAGACTCTAGAATCCATATTTGGAGTTCCTTATTCATATAATTAACAAAATCTTGTCAAATGATGCACACTTTAAAATGACCAAGGAAACCTACAGAAAGATCCCATTCAGCAAATGAATGATCCTAGCCGGCCCTTTTATTTCTGATGCTTCCCCCTCCCCCTGCTAAAAAAAAGTGTCATTCAATATCACTGTGTCTGTGTGCTCTGCGGGCATACATTATACAGTGTTTTTCTGAAGTGTGAAAAGAAATCCCTTGATAATATAGCTTTCCTCCCTTTTCTTTCTTTCTTTTTGACAGTAATTCATTCCTTGAGCTTGTGCATGTCCCTCTGGCTTCAGTTGCCTTCACTTCTTGCCTCCCCTAGCCCTGCAGTGTTTATCTGTCAAAGAGCACTAATTAAAAAATAAAACATGCCCTCAGTTCTCGTCATCCCTAGACTTTGATTTTTTCTTTTTTATAAGGAAGGCATATCACATTTACTAAGCACAAAGGTATACCAGGCATCTTCCTTGTTCCCTATTTGTTATCTATAAAATTGGATGGGAAAAAAAAAATCCAACAAAACAAGCTCTGCCTTTTTAAAGAAATGAAAGGGCTTAGAACACCTTGATTTTACACATCAGCTTCTTTCTCCCAAGGTTCTTCTTCTCAGAATCGGATGAATGACATTGGTTTAGGTTTTGCCTCCTCTATGGCTTCCCTCCACACCTCTCCTCCTCTGCTCCTCAGCCATTTTGGTTGAATCTGTTCTAGCTGTTGATAAGATACTCACAAAGCACAATTTGCCTTTATGGTTACCATGGTGACACTGCTTATTGCTAAAAATCTTTATACAGAAAGAAATTGTCACATTATGTGTTCTCTCCAGCTCTCAAAATGAGTTTCCTACATTTTGAACTTGCAAATGGATCAAGGATTTAACACCACAAAATTGGCTTCAAGCCTTTCTCAGGGGCCTGATGACTATATACATTTGTGTCTGTTTTATAGTATGGGGCACATTCTTGCTTCTCAATAGTACTGGCTACACCTCTTGCCCATGGGGCACTGACAAGTTCTCATCAATCTCATTGCCAGTGCAAGTTTTATCACCTGTAAGGCAAGGGGAGAGAGTTACCTGTAATTTTTTCTATGCTCCCTTCCTGCTCCAACTCTCTATGGCAGCAGTTCTCAACCTGTGGGTTTTGTTCAATTTGTAACAATAAAAATGCATCCTGCATATCAGATATTTACATTTAGATTCATAAGAGTAACAAAATTACAGTTATGAAGTAGTAACAAAAATAATTTTATGGTTGGGGGTCACCACAACATGAGGAACTGTATTAAAGGGTCACAGCATTAGGAAGGTTGAGAACCACTGCTCTATGGTCTGTGATGTATTTTTAAATTTGAAATGATCATTTCCATATCCCTAGGTAGAAATGAGCACAGATACTTGGAGTACTTGGTTCTACTGGATTCAATAGCTCTGTGTCAGAAACACTAACTTTGGCACTTGGGTCTCAATCTGCTTAGATGTGTGGACTTATTTAATGTTGACTGTCCAAGAAACTGTAAGTTATGTGAAGGCAATGCCTTCTGCTTTATTCTGTCTTCTTTTCAGTTAGTGAGTTAATGAATACTTACTAGATGCATACCCTTTGAGAGACACTGTGTTAAGCAGTGGAGACCCAAAGACAAAGCTAGTGCCTGCTCTCAAGGAGATTACAATGTAAGGAGTGAAGACAACACAGAAAAGGAAGGTGAAAACAGAGAGAAGGGTAGAAAATGAAGAGCGGACTGGCCCAGTGCCCTCCTAAAATGGAGGCTATGGAAGGATATGTCTGCTTTCCACTCTCCATCCATCTCCTCCAATCAGAAGGATTACCATAATACCTACTATGACCTTTCCCAAAATATAGAATACACAGGACCTCAGAATTAAAAAGGAACCCAGAGAGCATCTGGTTCCACTAATACCTGAGCGAGAATCCTGTTTTTCAATTCTATTAAAGGTAGCCATTTAATATTTGCCCTAAAATCCCCAGTGAGGGAGGACTCATTGCCTTCTTTCATGACAGACTTTACATCAGGAGTTCTTAATCTTTTTGTGCCACTGACCCCTTTGGTAGGCTGGTGCAACCTATGGATCCTTTCTAGAATATTTTTAAGTGCTTAAAAAAAATGCATAGGATTACACAGAAGACTAATTATATTGAAATAGATGGATTTCCCCCATGCTAGTTCAAAGACCCTTGGAAACCTAGTCACATGCTCCTTGGCAGTTAATAGGTCTTATTTTAGAATATTTGCTTTTGATAATGAAATATAACTATCATGCCATAAAATTTCTCTGCTTTATGCTCAAAATCCCTAGTTTCTTTGATCAATTCTCATTTATCATAAGCTACTGTCACTATCCTGGTTTCTCATCATTGACTTCTTTCTAGGTTTTCAATGTCCTTTGGTTAATGTGGGACCCAACATGTAAACCAGTGCTCCAAATATCATTGTCAAAGAACAGAACTATAGCAAACCTATCCCTTGCTTTATTCTGAGAACGATATCTTATTTAATGCAGCCTGAGTTTGAGGGAATTTTGTTTTTGTTTTTACTTCTTTGTCACATTATTGAAAGGAGTTGTTGATATTGAGGTTTCCACTCAAGCCCCAGAAGAACGCTGTCTATCCATGCTATCCTTGTGAAGTTGGGTTTTGAAGTCAGGTTTGTATCTAGGACTAGGGAGATGATATTTCTATTGTTCAAAACTTGGGTGAGACGACAAATGGAGAAGTGTCTTCAGTCCTTGTCATCATGTTTTAGAAAGGCCATTCCCAAGCTGGAGAGCGTCTAGAGGAGCACAAGCAGAATGGTGAAGGGCTTCAAGAGAATGACATAAGATGATGAATTGAAAGAACTGGAGATAATTAACCTGCACAGAAGACTTGGGGAGACATGGTGGCTGCCTTCCAGCACTGGAAGGACTGTCATATGGAAGAATTGGATGTCTTTTATTTGAATTCAGATGGGAAAGATTAGAGCAATGTCCAAAGACTGCTGAAAGACTGATTGGGGCTTGATCTAAGGGGAACAGAAAAAACAACACTAAGAACTTTCTAGCAATCAAGTATATCCAAAAGTGGAATAAGCTGTCTTGTTACATAGACAATAGTTGCCCTTTCACCAGAGGTCTTTGAGTCAAAGCTAGATGACCACTCTTAGGCATATTATAAGAGGACATTCTATAGGAGGTATGGGTTAGTTAGACTGGATGGTCACTAAAGTTCCTTGAAACTCTGAGATTCTATGACTACAATTTATCTCTATTAAATTTAATTTCTTTAGATTGGTTTTTAATTAAATTTTGTCTTTTGTTTTATTAATAGAAATCTATTTTCTCCCCCTCCTTCCTCTAATCCAATTGAAAAAGTAAGATGCCCATAAAATCCCATAACAAAAATGCATAAACAAACAAAGCAAATTCCCTCCTTAGTAATGTTATCTATCTGTCCATCTCTCTCCTTCTCTCTCTCTCCATCTTTCCCTGTCTCTCTCTGTCTCTCTCTCCCTCTCTCTCTCTCCCTCTCTCTCTGTCTCTCTCTGTCTCTCTGTCTCTCTGTCTCTCTCTCTCTTTGTCCTCTCTTTTTCTCTTTCTGTCTCTGTATATATATATTTGTATATACACACATAAATATATATAGAGAAGGAGAGAGGTAGAAACACATACATATATATATACACACATGACACACATTTTATTTATATATGTATCTATACATATGCACACATACACATACATATATAGATATGACACATATGCGTGTAGGTGATCTCATTCTGTGTCCTGAGTCCATCATCTTTCTCTCAAGAGTTCTGCTTCATGTTTGTCATGGATTGTCCTTAATGTTAATCATAGTTTTTACAGATTCCAAATGTGTCTGTTTTTAGTGTTATATAAATGGTTCCTTTCATTCATCAGATTATACAAGTCTGCAAAATTGTTCTTATGATGGTGGTTTTCTAGCTTAAATTATTTTTCTGGTCTTCTCACTTTGCTCTGCATCAGTTTATACAAGTCTTTCTATGTCAATCTGAAATCATCTATTTCCTCGTTTCCTACAACATAAAACTGCTCCATTACATTTATATGTTGCAATTTGTTCAGTAAATCCCCAATTGATGGGCATCCTTTTAGTTTCTAGTTTTTACAAATGCAAAAAGACCTGCTATAAATATTTTTATACACATAGAACTTTGTCTTGTTTCTGTATTCTCTTTGGGAAGCATAAGGCTAGCAGTGGGTCAAAGGGCATGCACTATTTGATAACTTTTTGTTTATCATTAATTTTCAAGTTTTAATAACATTAAAACCACCCTGTATTCCTGGCATAAATCCTACCTGGTCATATCATACAATCTTTTTGATATGTTATTTTACCCTATCTGCTTATATTTAAAATAATTGCATTAATGTTCACTAGGGATATTCATTTATAGTTTTCTTTTTTTCTGTTTTGACTCCCTTTGGTTTATGTATCAAGAATAAATTTATATCATCGAACAAATTTAGTAGGATCTTTTCTTTTGCCATTTTTGCAAATGCTTTATCTAATATAGGAGTTGTTTGTTCTCTGAGTGTTTAATTCACTTGTGAATAAACTTGGTTTCTATAGTTTATTCCATTTCTTCCTCTGAGATTGAGTTGCTTAAATTTTCTATTTCTCATTCTGGTAATTAAGATATTTTATATTTTTGTAAATATGTATTTCATTTAAGTTGTTGGTTTTATTGGCATATTGTTAGACAAAATACTTCCTGAATTATACTCTATTTCTTCCTCATTTGTTGTAAGTTTTTCTTTCATTTTTGATACTGGTAATTTTTTTTTCTTTTTAACCAAATTAAGTAATTGTTTATCTTTTTTTATTTTGTTAAACCAGTTTCTGTTTTTCTGAATTAAAATATTTTTGTTTGAATTTTGGAAATATTTCCCTTGATTTTTAGGATATCTATGTTAGTGTTTAATTTTTTTTTAATTTGTATTTTTTTTTTGTTGCAGAACAAATTTTATTGATCTCTTCTGTGTGTGTGAGTTAAAAAGTTTAGAGATAACAATTTTTTTCCCCACAACACTGTTTGACTCCATCCCCCAAATTTTAGTATTTTGTCTCAATGCTGTTATTATTTTTGTAAAATTATCATTTCTATGATTTGTCCTTTGACTCATCATATCTTTAGGCTTACATTATGTAGTTTCCAGTTGACTTTAATATCTTCAGCAGTTTATTCTTATTCATTAAATTATTTCACCTAAGTGTTATGAATTTTGGTCAGTAAAAGATGTATTTTAAGGTTTTGTTTTTGTTTTTGTTTTTTTTTCTATATTTGTTTGTGAGATTTTTTATGTCCTGATTACATTATCAATTTTCTAAACATGCCACAGATAAGAAATGCATAAACTCCATCTGTTCCCATTCAGTGATCACCAATGGTATATGATATCTACCTTTACAAAAATTCTATTAAGGCTCTTAATCTCTTTCCTGTTTATTTTTGTCTAGGTTTATATAGATTTCATTTAGATTTTTCATTTATCTAGGGGTGAAGAGGATACATTAAGTTCTTACTGTCTTAGTATACTATTTCTCCTTATATCTTATTCACTTTTTTTTCCTGTAAGTATATTCTATGCCTTTCAGAACATATATTTTAAATATTAAATTAATTCATTAACTATGTTGCCTTTCAGGAAAACGTATTTTTCCCATTTATCTCTTTTAAATAAATCTATTTTTGTTATTTTCTTATCTAACTTATCTTATCTAACTACTATCTAGCTACCCCTACTTTCTTGTATTCAGTGGTGACATAATAGATTTTGCTACAGCTCCTTATTTTAACCACATGATTCTTCATTGTTTTTAAAGTATATTGCTTACAAAGATCAAATTATTGGGTTTTACTTTGCAATCCATCCTAATATATCATTCCATTTCATGAATGATGTCATCCCATTTACACTCAGAGTTATTTCCTTCCATTCTGTTCTCTTATACATGTTCTTTTCTAGACTCTGCACTCACTTTTTATTACAAATTCTTACTCTTCATTTCACATACACACACACACACACACACACACACACACACACACACACACACACCCTTTTAACTTCTTTATTATCTCCTCTCCAAGTGTAGGGTATACGTTACTCATAACCAATTTCTTTCTGGAACTAGTTTCTATATGATATTATACTCACCCTTCCCCTTTTCTTTGATTGCTTATGTTATCAGGTTTCTGAAAGGAACCTTTTATGATCTCCACTTCCATTACTCCACTAAACAGTTCATCCTTAGGTCTGACTGTTTATCTTTTTATTCTCCTCTTGACTCTCATATTTGCATTTCAAATTTACTTTTTAACTATTTTTTAAAAATCAGGAATGTTTGGAATTTCTCTTCTCAATTAAAGTTATTGGTTTCCTTGTAGAGTCCTGCTTAATTGTGTTGGTTAAGTTATACTTGGTTGTAGACATTGGTTTTTACATTTTGCAACATCTCATTCTTTCTCCTCTGCTTTTTGATGGTAGCTGCTAAATCTTGTATAATCCTCACTCTGGTTCTTCAATATTTGAATTATTTCTTTATGGCTGCTTGAAGATTTATAATTTTTTTTTTTTCATTTATCTGAAAGCTTTAGACTTTGGCAATGGCATTCCTAGGAGTTTAAATTTTTGGATTTCTTTCAGAGAGTGATGAGGGGATTCTTTTGATTTCTACATTGTCCTCTTAGTCTAGTATATCTGGGCAACTTTCTTTAACAATTTCTTGAATATTGTATTTATGACTTTTTTGTTTTGAATTTCAAGTTATCCAACAATTCTTGAGTCATCTGTTCTTAATAGGTTTTTCAAGTGAGTTGTTTATAATAGGTTATCTTGTATTTTCATCTATTTTCTTATTGAATTTGACTTGTTAGAATTACAAGTCACCCACACAGCAACACACATATATATTTGGATACTATTGTACAACATATTATCTATTTCCACCAGCTTCATGTCATCTGTACATTTGATAAGCATGGCATATCTTCCTTCATCTAAGTCTTTGATAAAAACATTAGATAGCACTGAGGGCTAAGGGCCCTCCACGGAAGTTTTAAAGTGACATTAATATATTATCAATTGATCATTATTTTCAGTTTTTCTCTTGGTTTTAATCCAACAAGTTGTAATATGTCCCACATATCTTTAGCTTGCCCATGAAGATAATGTGAAAGATTTTCTGGAGTGCCAGGCTCACAGAATGGAGTTTATATATTTATAAATATTTGACTTTTAAAAATAGATACTTGTTTGCTTATTTATATGGATTTAGGCAACTGTGTGTCTCAGTGAATAGAATGCTGGGCCTGGAATTAGGAAGATTCCTATTCCTGAGTTCCAATTTGACCTCAGATACTTACCAGCTGTGTGACCCTGAGCAAATCACTTAACCCTATTTGCCTCAGTTTCCCCATCTATATAATGAACTGGAGAAGGAAACGGCAAACCACCCCAGTCAGACAAGACTGATAAATAACTGAAAAACAACAAATTCAGCATATATTAAATTGAAAAGATAATTTACAATTCGCAGTTCTAATTTTAAAAAGTGTCATCACTTTACAGGTGATATAAAAATGGGAAGGATAAGTAACACATTGGATTCTATTAAGGATTTGAAATAATTAAGCTCTTTGTATGCTAGAACTGGAGTTCAATCAAATAAAATTAAAGAAATAATTTCAAAATCATTGCTCTTCAGTTCAAAAAAATCACCTTTGGAGACTGATTTAGACAATCAGAGGTGAAAGGTAGGCTTCAAATAGTAGTTTGTCTAAAAATATTTAGAGGGTTTTAGTGGAATGAAATTTCAGACGTCAGTAATTTGCTATGGCAGCCAAACCATGAACCCAACAAGTGTGGTCTTCGGCTACATGAAGGAAGTGATAGTTGCTCAGAAATAAAGAGGCAATAGTACGGCTGTTTGTCCCCAGGCTCAGACTATTTCTGGAATATGGTGTCATACTTGGAACACTGTAGTTTAGGATGGTCTTTGATCTAGAGAATATCCAAAGGAAGATAACTAGGATGATTAAGTCATTGAGCCACTGTTCTATGATGATGAATTGAAGGAATTGGAGATCTTTGTTTTTTTGCTCTTTGGAGGGGGAAGAGCAGGGGAGTTGGAGTTAAGTGACTTGTCCAAAGTGTCTGAGGGAAGATTTTAACTCAGGTCCTCCTGATTCCAGGGCTGGTGCTCTATTCATTTCACTACCTAGTTGCTCTAAAGGATTTGGAGATCTTTAACCTGAAGAAAAGAAGTCTCAGTTGGGGACATGATCACTACTGTAAAGTATCTGAAATGCTATCATGAGGAATAGGGATTCAACTTGTTCTTTTTGGCATTAGGAATCAGAACCATGAGCAATTGGGGGAATTTAAGAGAAGAAGTAGCACTGACATAAGGGCAAATACCTTAACAATTACAACTATCTTAGTTGAAATGTCAGGGAGGGTACCCAGCTCATGGAAGTCTGGGAGCCAAGAATGGGACCAGGAGAAGAACAGAAACTGGCCCAGACCTCTTAACAAAATGGAGGCTCCAAGAGAAACTTACCAACAAGATAGGGTGGCATGTCTTCCAGAAGGATGCTCCAGGTTCATAAGGCCGCAGTGGTTGGATATACCAAGCTGAAGAGACCCCATTGCTGAGAGAAATTCTGGGATCCAGGAACAGGACCAGGAAGGAAATGAAAGTAATATTACTGATTCACAGAAATGTTATAGTATGTTTTGTACTTTAAATGTTACCAGAAACTTGGCTAAAATTTCTAGGACTATATTGTAAAAGGACTTTTCATTGACACTTAGATATCATGTAGGTCAACCAGTTCATTTTTTCAGATGAGAAAACAGTCCTAGGGAAGTGGAATGACTTCCTAAGGTTGACATGAATAATTTATATTAGAGGTAGAAGTAGAGTCCCTATCTCCTGTCCCTAGAGTTTCTCCCCAAGTTTGAATTTTCCTTATTTGCTTAA
>CM053591.1:191744148-191770076 GCA_028646515.1 Pseudochirops corinnae
TTTTTTTTTTTTTGGTGGGGTGCTTTGTTTAATTTTTGTTTTGAGTTTAGGGTTTCCTTTTGGTTGGCAATAACTGATTTTGATGACCAGATCTTTACAGTACAAAGACTTCCTCAAATGTGATTCAGGGGCAACAGCGACCCTGTGTCTAGAGTGCCTTCAAAACTCAGCTGTTCCAGCCGTGCCAACCTGTGAAAGTTCCACAAAATCCCATTATCTGCTATGACTCCCCAAAGTACTTAACAGTTTCCTCTCAGTAATCATACCCAACAAGCCACGGCAGAATGGCCTGTTCATGGAATTTCTTTTGGAGCCTTTTAGGTGTAATTTCCACTCCTGGCTTCACCTAATTTAAATTTCCAGGTATTCAGTGCCCTTCCCCCCCTTTTTTTCCTGTCGTAGGATATTCCTCCAGCCAAGAGCAAAATTCTAATGTTGTGATGTACCAAGCAGATTCTAACTAATTGTAATTTTAATTCCAGACCTGCGTTTAATGGTTGTCTATTCATTTAAAGACTTTTAATACAAATACCATTTTTTAAGAAAATTCAAGCCCCAAAGTCCTGTGTGTTTGTTTGGTTTGGTTTCATGCATTGTAGGAAGTAATAAGCTGTCCAGGCTGGTAGGGGAAGGCTTAATTGGAGAGTGTTTTTATCCAGGCCTGAGCATCTATGGAGGTACTTTGGTGAGAAGTGGGTGGGGTTCATAGGATCATAAATTAGTTGGAATGTTGCCTTTGGTTCCTAAGACTGCGAACTAAACCAGAATGAGAACACTCTGAGTTGTGGGTTCAGCATCTGATCATAGTGAGGGACAGTTAGAACATTCGCCCTATTTGAAATTATAGCACTTTGTTGTAGGGTAAAGCAGGGGGAAAACCATGTAAGCTAGTGAATGTGTTTTCTATTTTTAGAAAGTTGTGGGCCCATAGGATGTGAAATGTTACTTCCTTGAAAAAAATTGTGGGGGGTGGGGTAAAGGATGAAACCCAAATCACATTTAAAAGTTCCCAAGTCTTTAGTTAGACTGTGTAGATCCTTAGGCCGTGGGTTATAGATGGAACTTAGCTCTCTGGAGAGTTAGATTTGTCCAACAGGCTTTCTGTAGGCTAAAGAAAATGGTAGACAAACTGTGACCATCAGTTACTTTGGGAGAACTGGTGGAGCCAATCTGGCTTGTAAAGTTGGAAGGTTCTTGGAAAAACAGAGCTAAAACGCTGTTCTGACATCTGAGGCCATCTGATCCCTCCCACTCCTAGCAGAGGACACTTAGGCTCCTGGAAACCAGATGACTAGCCCAACTGCTGGGGAACAAGTAGTATCAGAAGCTGTACTTCATCTGGGGCTCTTGGACTCCATTCATTCCCCTGTACTAGGATGAAATGTCTTCAGCTTGGGCGAGACAGGGACTTCTCCTGTGGGAATTCCTCCCACTAGTTTAGATGGCTAATCTCTATGACTTAGATTGGGGGGGAGGGGTCACTTTAGGCCCACAGAATTTAAATTTCCTGGGATCACCCAACAAGAAAGTGTGTGGGGGGAGAGGGGATAGGAGGACAGGGTTTGAACCTTGATCTTCCTGTTTCAAAGCTCAGTTCTCTATCTACCATGATGGACTATCTCTAGGTATATTATTCCTTTTTTAAAAAAATCAAAGACCTAAATTTTTAATGGAAGGTTTTATTAGTGTTCTCCCTTTTCCCTTCCCTCCCTCATCCTCTCCCCATGCCTGTTGCATTTGTTCTTGGCAAAAGATACTGCAGTGGTTTACCATTTCCTTCTCCAGATTGTTTTACAGAGGAGGAAACTGAGGCAAATAGGGTTAAGTGACTTGCCCAGAGTCACACAACTAGTAAGTATTTTAGGCCAAATTTGGATTTAGGTCTTCCTGACCCAAGGCGGGTTGCACTACCTAGCTGCCCCATGTGTATGCATATGAAAGAGTAATTGAGCTAGCTGTACCCTGGAAGAGCAGGTAAAAATGAAGAGGGATGAATTCAGTGGAAGCTACAAGTCTAATTAAAGTTGTGCTGGCGCATGTACTTTTAGGAGTTGTATTCTTTGCTTATATATATTACATATGTAAATAAAAAGTCCTAGGAATATAGAACTTCCCAGTGTAAAGGTTCTGCCTCACCTCCCCTAGTTTTGTGGGTTTTTTTTTAAATTTAGGTTTAATGTCTAAAATTGAGTTAATAGGGCAACTGCCTAATTATTTTAAATGTAGCCTTAGAAATGCTCAAATTAAGGAAAGTAATAAGCGGCTTAATGATGTCCATCTTGGGGATAGTCCATAATACTTAAACATTTTTCTTTGGAATCTTAAAATGTAAATCTCTTCAGTAATCCACGTTAAAGATAGCTGAAAAAAAGATTCACACTTTGGAAGGCCTGGGATCCAGCTTTGTCCTCAGAAGTTTTTAGAAAACTGGTATTGCCAACTGTCATACATTTTTAAAAAAAATGCCAAGTGTGGGTGTGTGTGCAAGGTAGCAGATGACAATGACTTATGTCATTTCTTTGGGAAAGCTTTGACATAAAACATTGCCAAGTATCTAACTAGTTCATAGAATTTAAGAGTTGGAAGAAACATCAGTGACTATTCCAAACCATAATGAAAGCATTTCCTTTTAAGAATGTATAGAAATACTTTTTAATAGTAAATGTGGGTGATTTTGAACGGTAGCAAGATTGTGCTGGATAGAAAGCCAGCTTTTGCTTCTGGGAAGATCTGGCTTAAAGTTATAGCACTGACAAGTTCTCAGTGTAAGGCAATGGATAAGCCCCTTAACCCTTCACTGCCTGTAGGCAACGCAGGCTGGGTTCCAGGAGCTCCAGATCTGCTCAAGGAACAAAGTTTATTCACTAGCAGCTCCCACCCATCTAAAATTACAGGTCTGGACCAAAACCAAAAATGCATATAATACTGATGGGGGATATTTGCAAAATGAAATTGCAAATGAAATAGGTTGCTTGCAGCAGTTACCAGCTTCCCACAGAATTTAGTCACTTGCATGACTAAATTCCTTTTAGATTAGAACAGCAGGAAAGAAGATTTTAATATGCTCTTACTGAGTAATGGAAAATAAATGCTTTTTGGGTGTTCAGTAAAAGTGATTTTGTGTGGGGTATGTTTGAAGCAGAGAATAGGCTAGCTTTCTTGGTGCATAGTTCCTGCCATTCTCTTGACAACAAATGGGAGACATTGAACAATGTCTATATTTGAAGGAGTTTAGAAAGAAAAAGAAAAGGGAGTTTGAGACAGTTATATAATAGGAAGCCCTTGTCAGCTTTGTGGTGTTGATTGAGGAGGCTTGGTGAAATTGATGAAGGCTGATGATTTGCAGTGAAGAAAGTGGACTACTGGTGAGAGGTTAGCATCAGGCTACCTGCCACCTGTCAAAATAGAAATTAGCCACAAAGGGACCCTTAAGTTAGGCTGAGCCTTAAACTTGGCCCCAGCTGCTTCCTGACTGCTCTGCCTTTTGGGCAGAGGCAGAGGGCTGTCAAGGAAATAGGACATTTCAAAGAGTATTATTTTTCCCTTCTTTACTTTACCTGGTAACATCCTCCAGTTAAGAGATAAACCTTCATATCACCAGTTTAAAATTGTTGGATTGTTTGTACCTAATTATTTCTCTAATTTGTCTGGAATACGTTGTCTGATGTCAGTACTTAGCTTTGTTTGGGGAAACTGGTCTTTGTAGCTTTTTAAAAGGTCATATTTTCAAGTGGTTTGTAGCTTTTAATTAGTAATGGCCATAATAGCCTATGAATATCCTAAAATATGCTTAGAATACTTTTAAGTGTTTCTGACAGCTTACCACTGAACTCTTTGCCAAAAAAAAAAAAATAACTCATAAGTAGATTGGATAGGAGGAAGAGGCCCCACAAAGCAGTTAGCTAGTGAATCAAAAAGTCATCCTAACTTTTCTTACTTAACTGTAGCCACTGAGATAAGGACTTCATTTTATGAGGGATGAGGTGGGAAGTGGGGGAGGAAGGAAGGGGAATGTATTTTGGGAGGTCTTCATAGTTACGATGTTGCCCAGTGTTTTTGCCAAAACTTTCATTTACAAAAGTATAACCAAGGACTTGGCCCCATATGAACCTGTAGCAAGGGGAGAAATGGGAAGCTTTTGAGTGTTATTCACTAGTCAGATTGCAATCACTGATTGTTATCTATTTAAATATCTAGAGCACCAGTTTTATCTGGTAACATTTAGGACAAAGTGCCTTCTGGGGTTGATGGACATTTAAATGTGGGTTTTCCAATGCTGAAGAGATCATGTGCAGTTGTTACAAAGACCGGGATGATCCATCTCGGCTTGATCGATACATTTATTTAGCCATTTGATCCGTATCTCCACATCATCAATTTGACAGGCTTTATCAGTTATGAAGATAACAGAGATGAAGGCCGGGTTTGTATTGTGGTTGGGCTTATTAACTAAATTCCAAGAGTTAGCAATTTTCTTTCATCTTTTTCCAGAAAAGAAAATACTTAAAATGTAATCAAATGTGGATATGTTTTTAAGAGATATTACTGTGATGTCCTCTGGCATTGGAATTAGAAGACCATGGTTCAAGCCCCAGCCCTACCATTCACTAGACTGGGTGAACTTCTGAACCTGTGACATCCTCACGGATGAGGCGGGAAGAATGGTCCTTGTACTACCTGTTTACCAGGGGTTTTTTTTCTTCCCAGGATCAGGTGACACAAGGGATTTTGAGAAGTACTAACAAGGTATAGGCTGTATTGTTGGGACTTATCTATTTGCCTCTTTTCATTCTTAGAACAACAGGTTAATGTGTTTTCATGATATAAAAGGCGTTTTGTGGACATTTTTGTTAGTGGTTTAAAATTTAGTCAGAAAATAGTATCCAGATGTGCATTTGCTAATGAAACTGTGGCATCCTCAGCCAACTTTCCAGGAACCACTTCATTTTTGTCATGTGCTTTACTGTCTTCTGCTCTAGGAAAATACATACCATGAGCGAGCGCCCAAGGCAGTGGCATGCATCTTTCTTCGTTCTGAGGCTTAGCACTAGGGGAAGGTCAAGATGTGTCAATACTAAATTACTAATACCAATGGAGCTGATTAAAGATGTTCCAGATGCTCAATTGTAGCAGCCCTTCACAAATGGAGTGAAAGCCAAGTCCTTGGGGGAGCACTGTTGTAGCTTCTGTTTAGATCTAAAGAGTGAATGAGGTTGACTTAGGACTGCCTAATCGGATAGTCATGTTTTTAGACTGCTTTTCACCTGCTTTTGCCCCTGGGATTTTTTGAGAGGATGCTTTTTCTCTTTGGTGGCCGCCAATTCAACTCATTTTGAAAAGGAATTCTTCTTAGAACTTAACCAAAAATTGTTTATTCAAGTCCTACTTGAAGACCTTTTAAGAGGAGGTAGAGGTGAGCCCCTGCTTCTGAGGCAGCCCTTTCCTCTTTGGGATAACTCGGAATTATTAGAAAGTTTTTTTTCCAGATGTTGGCTACATTTTTTTTTTCCTCTGCAACATCTACCCATGACACCTGGTGTGTCCAGTGGTATTTTCCACTCTCTAGTTTCTGCCACTGATATTCCTGTTTAAATAGGTGTGGAGTGCATGTAAATGACATCTAAAGGAAATATGCCATAAAGAATGATAGATGTACATGGAGAACCTTTTGTACTATTTCTTTCACTCATTACATCACGAAAAGAAAAAAAAAAAGTTTTAGTTTCCGCTGCCCAACTGAATTGAGAGGACACTCAGTGTTAGGAGTGCCATTTAAGGATCTTAGTTTGAATCCTGACTTTGCCACTGGGATTATCGATGAGCTTTGATTATAAGATAAAGAGCTTGGTCTAGAGGTCCTCAGAGCTCTGGTTCAATTCTGATTTTGTGACCCTCGCTTAAATTTCTTCATCTCTCATGTGACATATAAACAATTTGAGAGGCATAGTTTCTGGGTAATTAATCATTTTATCAATAATGTTAGCATATTATTAATAAAAGGGGTTAGTGACATGCTTGAATGTCAAATACCCTTCATGGAAACCACTCTGCCATTGGAAAGGTGGGTGGTCCTGAGGATGGGAATCAGCTCTGATTGGTTAACAAGTAATGACAGATAATGACTATTATAATGAGGCATGGACCTATTCTAATTAGGGGCTGGGAGGTGTGACTTTGAGGGAGTCACTTCCAAATCACCCCCACCCTTGGACAATTTAATCAAAGAATTCATCTTCACCCAGATATGAGTTGAGAACTTCCCCACCTGGGTGGGCTCTGAACAAGATAGTTAAGAAAATTAATCCAATCTCATTATCAGCAATGTCCTTCAGAAGCTGAACAACCTACAGGCTTCTGAAAAGATCCTGGTTCTCATGCAATAATTCATTATTAATACGAGAGAGAAATAATCATTTCTCTCACTAAAATAGGTCACTGGCCACGCAGTGGCCTCTGCAGGCCTTTCTGTTTGTGAATCAGAGCCTCTAGGTTAAGGGCCAGATCCATATACTTGGGTCCATTAAACCAGTGGTTTACTTTTGAGTACAAATGCTTAATTGTTGATGGAATGAGAACTCTGGATGACTTTGGGGGCTCCCTCATCCATGGAGATAAAGTCTGGTGATGGTTGACAAGGTGATGAAAAGCCTGTCTTATTCAAACCTTATTTATTTACCATCATTATAGATTGCTTGTTATATTAAGTACTTAAAGAAACCACAGATATAATTTGGGTATAACTCCTTTCTGTAGTTTTTGCATTAGAGGGAAACAATTTTCATTATCAACTAAATTATGGCCAGTTTTTGCAACAGGGAATTGGTTTTGATTTGTGCATTATAGTTTGGGGAGAACCATCAATATGGCACAAATCACTTGGATTGTTAATGCTTTGAGGGGAAAAAGGAACAAGGTCCATGGAGCATTGATGGGAACTCATCACAAGTACTTTGTAATTAGTTTATGTCATTTAGCTTGGTAAAAAGTAAAATGTAGCTTATAAAGTGGTCATGGCACTTACAATCAACAGAAATACACAGAAAATGGGAGGTGAGTGATTAAAATTCTACCCATTAAAATATCAATCAAATTGTTACAGATCAAAAGATTGAAAGGCCAATCCATTCATGAGGGAAAATGGCTCTAAAATTAGCACAATGCTGATATCATTTCCATTTCTAACATTATTCACTCAGTAATACCTGCGTTCCTTAAGTGCCTAACTACTCTGCCTGCCACACATCGAACTAAATTCAGGGTGTGGAAAGGTAAAAGTGAAAGTCTTTGCCTTCCAGAAGTTTAAATTATGTTGCTGATGCTCCTGGGATTTGGGAGTAGCTTTGGGGTGAAATAAGAATCAGAGAAGTGTGGAAAATCGGTACTAGATTTTATGAGATATGATTTCTGAGGTTTTATTGAAGATGTTGTTACTTATTGGATCAGTGACTTGGGGCTTAGAGTTAATTTCTTCGTCAGCAAAGTGATGTGGAGACCTTATTCATTCATGGTGTTATCTTGAGACACAAATGAAAGTATTTGCAAAAGAATTTAGTAAGTTATAAAGTTACACAAATATAAGGTATTATTTTATGCTAGTGGGTTTCTAAGCATAATTGGGCTACAATATGTTTTAAAATAAGTTACCATGAAAAAAAAAATTCAAAATGGATCCATAGTATGGTTAGAATTCATGAGGAACGCATTGGTTTACATTGAGTATTCATTGTCTGAATCAATAACAGTTGATATTTTCACAGTTGACAGGCATGAAATAAAGTTTGTAAGGTCAGAATAAGTGAAATGATTAATCTTGGGAGCCAGAAATAGCAAACTACTGCTGAGACAGGGAGGAATGTCTAAGTCTCATGGGATTGGGGATTACAAATTGGTGGTATTTTTCTGGGGTTAGATAGACACTTTTACCAATGGATTTGTATCCTGAACAAAAGTACTTGTGCCCATGCCCTACAACTGGAAGGGTGAAAAGTTTATCTATCTGTCTCTCTATCTATCTATCTATCCATCATCTATCCGTCTATCCATCTATCCATCTATCCTTGTATGTATGTATGTATGTATGTATGTATGTATGTATGTATGTATGTATCTGTCTATCTATCTATCCATTTATCTCTCTACCTCTCCTCTTCCCCAAGTAACATAAATGAGAATTCTTCTGAAAGTGAATCAACATTCTAAATGGTGCAGAGTCCAGAATCCTGAAGATCAGCAAAGCTGAGACTTGTTCTTCTTTGTAGAAAATTTGAAGATGGAGATAAAAGTTTTAAAAAGATGTACTGGTAGGAATTTGGAGAATAAATCAGTGAATGTACATCTGTTGTTGAAAGGAACATGGGTGCAATAGAATTGATACAGATGTCAGCTACATTGATGGAAATAGGTATGCCTTAACTGATCAAGGGTCAAGTTAAATGAGCAACTTTTTTTTTAACTGAAAACCAGCACAAAGAAAAAAGAAGAAAATAACCAAAATAGGGTGTATGCTGAAGCAAATCTGCATGTGTTATAGATTAGGATGTAATCCTATATGGCTGACAGGGGACAAGCCAGATCAATTATGAAAAGTCACAACTTGCCTTTGAGAGTTCTGCATTTATTTTTTAAGCCAAGGAGAAGAAAAGGAACGTCCCCTAAATGAAAAGATCACTGAAGTTGGAGTTATCCTGTCTCTGCTCCTTACTACTGTGTGATTTTGGGTATGTCACTTAACTTTCCTGGGCCTCTCTTTCCCTATTTGTAAAATGGAAGGCTTTTGGATTAGATCACCTCCAAGGTTCAGTCGAAATCTGGATCCTCATCCTCACCAGCTTTGCTTTGTCAAATAAAAAAGTGGGAATGGTTATTATTGTTTCTTCTCACTGAGGTTTTGTAGCTTCTGTTATGAGACTTGTTATAAATCAAGTCAAAGAAAATATGGGCAAAATTGACTTTTTTCTTCCTTTTGGGACACCAGCCAATGGAGAGAGAGGGAGAGACAGGAATAAAGTGACTGCCACTTACTGATCATTCAAGATTCATCTTTTCTATTTATATATACACATACGCCTATGTACACACATGCACGTGCTTGTATATGTGTATATATATATATATATATATATATACATATATATCCATCTATCCACATATGTGTATATATATATATATATATATATATATATATATATATATATATATATATATAAAATTTTTCCTTGTGATTATAATATATGGTCACATATACAGTGTACACACATACACACGTTACAAAGAAAAAAAAATATTGAGAGCTGTGTTCACTAAGAGAAATGACTCACGGCGTCCCCAGGCTGTTATCTGTTTGTCTTTCACTGAGTCCAGGGAAGTTTTTTTGTTTTGTTCATAAGATTTTGGCTTGGAGTCATACCTAGGCTGGAGTTCATGAAGTCATCTGCTGCTCCAGTCCCACTCTGATTGGCTCTGAAACTTTATTTTCCACATTTTCTGACTTGGGCTGGCTTGTTCTTTCTTAGGCAACCTGCTGGTCCCCAGCTGCTGGGATGGGGATGGAGAGAGGAGGTTAATATATGAATGACAGACTTGGGCAGGACATCTGATCAGCTTAGCTCACTGCAACTCAGGACTCCTGAATTCAAAGGGCTCAGTCAGCCTTATCCTCCCTAGCTGCATGCACTGCATGCATCACTGTGCTGCATGCACTGCATGCATCACTGTGCTGCATGCATTACTGCATTACAGGTCTGTACCATTATACCTAGTCCATTGTTGTCCTTAATGAGTATTTTTTGGATTGGATTGAAATAGATTATACTTAAACAATAAAGGTTTAAAGGGGATGTCTATCTGGAGGGACAACCAGCCAAAAGCTATAATTCCAATACCTTTGGAACTTATAGCAAGCAAGATGGCAGCCAGTGCACAGAAAGAAATGGGCAGAAACCAGCTTTGCAGGTAGTAGCGCTGATGAGAAAGCTGGTGGCGTGAAGGGATGCCGTTGAGTTTATTGGCCTCTGGGGCTTTGGAAAAATTAGTTGTAGCAGTGATCATTTCATTAGCATATTTCATAGGAACTTTGGACTGCACTTTACAAATGTAATGATAATTATAGATTACAGTAGTGACAGAAGAGTTAGAGCAAGGTAGCTCATTGTCTTTTTATTTTTAAAAAATCTGTTTGAAAGAATCCTCTTCCAGCTAAGAAATGCAAATTTGCCTGGCTTCTTACAGTCTGAATAGAGGTGTTAAAATTCCATATGGCTACCCCTTTCTGGCTACCTACCAGGAATGGCTTTGCTGATGCTGGTCAGAGTCTTGGAATATAACAATTGAATGCACCTATGAATATTTATCAGTCCCTGTTTTCTTGTAAATATTATTTTAAAGAAATACTGTACCTTTAATCTAATCAGACAAAGAGCTAGCATAAAAAAAAAAAACAACAACAACAACAACCTAATCCACAGTTTTCAAAAAAAGACTACCCTACCTTTCTTGAAAAATGCAATTTATAAAGGTTTGTTCTGACTTAGAAGGCCGGAAGAAATAACAGCGTGTTTGGGTTGCTTTATGACATTTACAAGTAAAATTATACTTACTGGAGTTACAGAACTTTGAAATCTGAACTGAATGTTATCCATTAGAAAGTTTTTTTTTCTTAACTTAGAGATCCATATAAATGGGAATTATATTATTAGAATCAAGGTTCTGAATGGGTCTTAGGATCTTGTAATTTGAGACAGATGGTCTAGTCCAATATCATGAATCCAACCCATGACATCTTGACAAGGGGCAAGTGGAAATTCATCCACTTCTTGAAGACCTCAAGTGAATTCACTACATTACTTCCTTCTTTTCTGTCACTTTTTCCTCTGCTGCAAGAAATCAATTCCATTTTGGACAGCTCTAATTTGCAAAGGAATTTCCCTTATGCTGAACCCAAATCTTTACCCCTTAAAAGCTTAAAAAGCTTTTCCAATAGCATGGAAAAGTTTACATGAGAAGGTTTAGATGTGCATTTCATGGGGTGAGTGACATCTTTCTTTTCCTTTCCCCTCTCCCGTTTAAACATTTTATTATTATTTCATACCTATGAAGCTGCAGCATGCTGTAATAAGTTTTGTTTTGTTTTGTTTTGCTTTTTGGAGGGGGGAAAGGCAGGGCAATTGGGGTTAAGTGACTTGCCCAAGGTCACATGGTAATGTTTGTTTTTTTTTTTAAGTTTTATTGATGCACTCTCACTTTCACCTCCCACTGACCCTTCCCTTTCAATATCTACAGTGGAGGTCTTCTTAGTAACAAGCATAGTCAGGAAAAACAAATCAATTCCATGAAAATGTCTAAAAACACATCACTCATTTCCCTCCTCTAGTCTACCATTTTTCTCCTGAGACTTGAGGGATATGCTTAGCCATCAGTCTTCTGAAGTTGGGATTGGCCACTTAATTTATTTATCAGCTGGTAAATGAACAAGCATTAATTAATGCTTTCAAATGAAATGTCTTCTTATTTTGCTCTACATCATTTAACACGTCTGGTTGGATGACTTCTTGCTTGGGGGGTCATGGCATGAAGGTAAGACTTGAGAGATACAAACCAGGGAGCAATTCCCTTTGCAGTTAGCAGGGAAAGTGTTTTACTTAGGAAAGTGAGATTCCTTTTATCACCATGACTTACTCCAGTGATTTCAGAGTCTTGAAGTCACATATGGCCTTCTAGGTCCTTGGTGCAGCCTTTTGACTGAGTCCGAGTTTTACAGAGCAAATCCTTGTCTTAGGGGGATTTGTTCTGTGAAGTTTGGATTCAGTCCAAGCGCCACACTTGAGGACTTAGAGGGCCTCATGTGGCCTTGAGGCTGCAGGTTCCCCACTCCATTTTAGACCTAGGTGTATTTCACTGAGAAAGTGTCACGCATTTTAGCTTATTTACACTTCATTTTGTCACTTTGAAAAATACCAGGAAGAATTTTTCCATGCTCTGCCCTTTCCCATCTCAACCCCAATTACTTTTGGTCTAAAGTCAAAAACAAAGAAAATCATCCCCCACAGCAAAATTTGCATTCTTTAGGTGATGATGTCTTGTTGAAAGCTAGTTGGGAATAATAACAGAAAAAACAAACAAACATGTTTTGTCATCTTATCCAAAGTTCCTGCTAGAAAAGGTTTTTTTTGTTGTTGTTGTTTTTTTAATCCATTCAAGTTGTTTCTAGGAATGCTATGGTTACATCCAAGGCAATGAGACGCCATTTCCTTAAAACAATCCTGATGGGGTTCGTGGAGCATGGTTGGAGGGAGGGGGTGTTGTGGAGAGATGGTTCTGAGATATTGTCATACTATGATGCCAGGAGAAGAGGAAGTGGATTGGGTGCCCCATGGAGAGGCAGGAGTTGCTCTTGGGTGCCCCACGGAGGGGCAGGAGTTGCTCTTTTGTGAATCTTAAAACTATAAATGGGACTTGTTTTTGTTAATAGAAATGAAGGGGCTGAGAACCATGGGATCTGCTTCCCTCCCCTTAACGTTTTCTAGATTTTTTTTTTCAATTTGTGATTCACTCTGATTCAGCCCTTACTAATCTGTGGGGGCACAGAGCTATTAGCAAGGCTGAGCGGGGGTGGGGCTTTATAAATGTTCTAGAAGGGTGAGGGGAAGGTTGGGTCTGGGAGAGGAGGCCAGAAATACCTGTAGGTCCCTCTGCTCAAAAAATCCCCCTCCATGACTTAGAAATTCAGTTGGACGAATATTTTTCCTTTTATAATGAGAAGTGACCTTACATAGAGAGTCAAACCTACCCAGTCATTTATAGTTCAGTGTGAATTACTTTAATCATGTAGTTAATAGGACTGTGGAATTTTTAGACTATAAAAGACCCTTATAGTTTAACGGACTCATTTTAAGGCTGAAGAAGCTGAAGGCCATCTCCCAGAGCTGGGAGTGAGGAGGCAATGTCAGTGTTAGAACTCGGGTATTGGCACCTTAAATACAACTTTCGGCAATTTCATCATAATATTCCATGATAGTCACAAGCCACAGTTTGTTCATTTGGATACACAACTTTTTTTCCAGATTTGTACTGCTATGAATGGTACGCTCCCTCTCTCTCTCTCTCTCTCTCTCTCTGTCTGTCTCTCTCTCTCTCTTTGTCTCTCTGTCTCTCTCTCTCTCTCTCTCTCACACACACACACATACACACACATACACACACACACACACACACAGTCTCTCAGTCCCTTGGTGGGGAGAGGTGACATGTATGTACTCTGACCCTTGGTTTCTTCATCTATAGTAGTAGCTACCTTACAGAATTGTGAAGCGAAAATGAGAGGATGTACCTCAAAGAGCTTTTGCAAACCTTCAAGGGCTATGTAAAATGTCAGGTATTATGCAAAAGAGGTGGATTCCTGCTGTTAGATTGGAGACGTGCCTGGGGGCAGACACCAGGAACTAGGTAGGTGCCTAATAAATGTTCAGTTGAGCTGTGACAGAGTACATCCTAGCATATGTGTCAGCCACTCAGGAACAGGTATGCTGAGGTTGCTTGCTACTACTATAGGGCAGGAAATATCCAATTAGTAAGCAAATGAATCAGGGAACAGATTTAGTGGTCTATAGGTTTCTAATTTACTTAGAATTATTCACTACAAAGCTTATTGCTGGGAGGGTTTTATTTGGATTTAAAGTTTGAAGCAATAGGTGCTTTCGGTTTCTGACACTCTTCTTGCGTGTGACCCAGCTCTTCAGGCTCTCTCATGTAGGGTGACTGAAGGGATTTGGAAGCCTGCTGTCACCTCTCAGCAGGATGTTTATCTCAACTTTGTAGGTGAGTGAAGAAAAATCTGCCAGGCCACCAAGACATTTTCACTACTTTACTGTGCTTCTGATCATAAGCTAGGTGGTAAATTGAATGTAGGAAGTAACAGAGACAAAAAACACTTACTATATGCAAAGCAAACAAAAGGAAAGCAATGTTCATTGTAATTAGCTTACTACTTTTTGCCTCCTTACCCACCCCCCGCCCAAAAAAAAAAAACTACAAAGAAGTAGCTTGAGAAAATAAGTGTCTTGATTTTGGTAAAACTGGGCTTCTCGAAATCTTTATTTCTCAGACATGCAGAGAAAAAAAAAAACAAACAAAAAACCCAATGGTTTTCAGTTAGAAGGAGCAATACTGTCAGGGGTATTATGATCTATTT
This sequence comes from Pseudochirops corinnae, assembly GCA_028646515.1. Taxonomy (NCBI): domain Eukaryota; kingdom Metazoa; phylum Chordata; class Mammalia; order Diprotodontia; family Pseudocheiridae; genus Pseudochirops; species Pseudochirops corinnae. The sequence continues at coordinate 191,758,334 of CM053591.1, forward strand.
TGTGCCAGATTTACTTACATTAAAGTGAATCAGGTATCAAACTCCAGCAAAAAATTTAACCACATTTAAGTAAGAAAGCAAACTGAGTATATATGTGTGTGTGTGTGTGTGTGTGTGTGTGTGTGTGTGTGTGTGTGTGTGTGTGTAGCTACACACATAACGTATGCATGTATAGGTTATATATACACCTAGGCTTGCATGTATATGTTTTTACATACACACACATAGATGTATGTATAGGTGTATGTGTAGGTAAATGCATTTATGCCTTTGTGTGTATGTGTATCTATGTGTATAAATTTAAGTGAAAGTAATTATAATAGCTAGAATTTATATTGTTTGTAAGGTGTTGTAACATATGTTCTGACATCTGATTCTCACAACAACTTGTGAGGTAGGTGCTCCGAACTTTCTTATTTTACATATAAAGAAACTGAACTTGAGAAGGAAGTTTGAGATAAAGAGGGGATCTTGCAATTGTTCACAGATGTGTAGATTTAGAACTGGAAGAGTCATGGAATGTAAGAGGGTGGAATAAGCACTTATTAAATACCTACTGTTTGTCAAATACTTTGTAAATACTTTTTACAAAGATGACCTCATTTGATCCTCACAGCCACCTTCAAGGTGAGTACGTACTATCATGATCTCCATTTTACAGTTGAGATCATTGAGGCAGACAGAGGTTAAGTGAGATGCTGAGTCACACAGCTCTTGTCTGAGGCAGGATTTGAACTCAGGTGTTCCTGACTCCAGATCCAGTGCTCTACCTTCTATATCATCATTGTATTTATGTATGTATGTATGTGCATATGTATGGTGCATATGTATATATATATATATATATGTACTACACATAGACATACAAACTTATAAAATTTATATATGTCTATGAAATCTCCTGCATGATATTGATCTTTCTTATTATTATAATTATTATTATTAACTAGAGAAACAGCACTTACTTTTAAATGTGTGTAGGAACTCCCATTATGAAGGCATCTATCTATCTATCCTGTGTGTATGTGGGTATCCCGATAGCTGGATTTGCCCTTGCACCTCCCACTCCATCCACTTCACTGTGGAGCTGCCCCCTAGGCGTAAATCACTTTGTGATTTATTATCATGACTCCCCTGAGTTTCTGTTGTTATTGTCATGGCTACATTTCTTTTATCTAAATTTCATTTGTTTCCTCTTATTTTTATTTGGGGGGGGGGGCAGTGGAGCAGGAGAAGGACATTGCTTCTTCTTTTCAATGTTTCCCCCCAATAAAAGTCAGTAGCCAGAGAAGAGTTAGCTTTGGATCATCAGAGCCCAGGTGGGCCAGCAGCTATCAAAATGCATGGATTTCTGAAAGCCAAATATTGTTTAGTTATTATTAGAAAAAATCCACAAAGAGCAGATCCTCGACTCCCCAGGTTTTTATTCTCCTAAACAAATGGTTCTTGCTTTCTCCTTCTCCGTGCCCACTTCAGCAAGTGAGAAGCAGACCTGTTTTCCACTAGAGTCTCTGAGTGAGCATTAGTCACTGTTCTGAGTCACATGACTATTGTTTTCTGATATTGCCTTTCAATGCTTCACCCACTATTGGTAGCTCCTCTTTACACCTGTGCCTCACCAGGCATTTCCTTGCCTCCTTGCAAGAGCAAGACTTGGAACCAAACCTGGGGCCCCTTTATTTGGAACAGGGATGTCACTACAGGCTTGGTGGTTGCCTGTCTTTGCCTGCAATTAATCCAAAGAAGACAGTTGACCTGCACATTTGAAAATCATATGCCCCAAACTCTGGATTGTGGTTCCCATGGCAACCTTGACTCCCTTTCTTATACATATAGTTTTCTGTTGCATTATGTGATGTTAAATATATGCAGCATGTCTGTAATTACCTCTTCAGTCTCTGGTATGTGGATGGATGTCTGGGATAAAGGCTAAAGGTAGAGAACGGCAGGATTGGTCAGAGATGAAAAAGGAGGGTTGGCTTCAAAATCTTCCCTGGAAGGTTGATCTTTATTATTATTTTTTCTTGGGAGAGAAAAATGACTTTTTTTAAATGTGTATATGAACTGGAGGTGAGGTGTGGGTGTCTTAGTTTCTACCTTCAGTGCAGTAAGGAGACATGCCTGAAACATATGGGAACCTAACAACATTGAAACCCTTTTTATAAAGCAGAGAATTCTTTTGCAATCTATTTAAAGAATTTGATTCCTGAGCATAGGGATCTCAGAGAGAGGGAGGATGGTATGATTGGAAGACAGATGACTCACTGTCTTTGGAGTCAGAAGGTCTGGGTTCAAAACCTTCCTCTGTCGGTTCACTTGTATAGGCCTCAGAGTTCCTCCTCTATCCCCAAAGTGATGGGTTTAGATTAAAATTGCCTCCAAAATTCTTATAGTCCCATAGCTATGATCTATGGATCCAGGTATAGAACCTTGGAGAAAATTTCTGCTGTGCCTGTTGTAGCTCAGTTGGTTTTATACTGATTAGATTAAAACAATTGAAATGTCAATTATATTAATAAGGAAAAGGCTGTGGATTCTAATCCTGCATGGCCCATCTAGCTTGACTTGGTTGGGAGGAAATGAACTTTTCCTCCCTCACCCATTGTGAGGTGTTGTAAGGCAAAAGAGAAGAAAAGAGAGGGATTGTTTTAGCGCTCCTACTAGAAAAGTAACTGAAAGCTCCTGGCCAGAAATGTCTTCTGTGATGATTGGCATCATTCATCTTAACGAAGTGTTCTCAAGACACCCCTTTGTACCTCTCCAAACATTGAGATCAGTGACGGTATTTTGTGGACTCAAGGAGAATGACCATTAGAAGATTCATGACCTGAAGAGTTTCTGGGAAGCTTGTTGTGTACACCGAGACCAGCTTCAGAGCTCTCTTGGCCTGAATGCTGTGTGTTATGAGTCTACATCTCTGTGCTTTCCCTATTGAAATGCAGGTGCTGCTCTTTCGATAGAAGCCATGGGATTTTGAAAAAGGATGTGGGCATCCTAGGTCCTACCTTCAATGCAGTAAGGGACATGCCTGAAACAAAAGGGAACCCAACAGTGAAACCCTTTTTTAAAGCAGAGAATTCTTTTGCAATACAAATAACTACCCCTTCATTATTGTGTAAGTTTTGCTTTTAATACTTTTTTCCCCAAAAAGTCAGTTACAACTTTACTAATATGGTTTGAGGAATGGGGCTCAACCTGGTTATAAAGTTAAAAAAAACATCCATTTGTCATCTAGTTAATTTGTAATCCTAGGACTTAATTTAATTTGTTGTTTCTGAACCTGATGTTTAAAGTTGTTCTCATTCTAGTTTGGTCATGATGTAGAGATGGACAGCTTCCCTATTAGATGTGTTTAGCTAGTTGCCCTGGTCATAAAGGGCTAGAGAGTTTGCCGTCTGTGACTAAAATATTCATTTTACTTCTCACCTAGGTGTCTTCCCAGTCAGTAGACTGAAACTAATAGCTGTCTCGCCTGGTAGATTTGAGATATGAAGGTGAGTATTCCTGAATAAGTCATGCTGATTTGGATTGCCCCTACTCTTAATCAGTTTGAAAACTAAGAAATTTTAATATGTAACAGGAAATCAAAGTAGAATTTTTTCCTTAAAGTATATATATGTTTAAATGGTCAACAGTTGTCTTCCAAAAAGTCCTTGAATTTTTGTTTGGATGTAAAGGGGGCCATGTCAAGCATCTAGACAGGAAGAAACCAAGTGAGTTAAATGTTAACCTTCCGAGATCAGTGTCAGTGAAGAATGTTTGTTGGTTGGGACAATACGCTGTTGGTGGAGCTATCAGTGAAACTCCAGATTCTTTTCCAAACTCATTGTTCTAAGGAAAGTCATTTAACTTATCTGTGGTGAAAACCAGACTCTTGGATTCTGGAAGATCCATGGGCAGCACACTAGCCTTTCTTATATGTGTGTCTCTTCTCTGAATTTTCTATCATCCTCATCAGTGCTCTGCACACTATGGGGATTTAATAAATGTTTGTTGAGTGAATCAGTACTGGTAGCTAGGTATGTGACTTTAGACTAGCCTGTGAACCTCTTTGCCTCAGTGTCCTCATCTCTAAAAGGCAGCCTTCGGGATAGTTGACGTCCAAGGCCCTTCACAGCTAATCTTGAAGTGGGCTCATCTCTAAGATGCTAGCATGTTTTAAGACTCTGTACACCTCCATAGACCATATAAGAATCAGAAATATGCTGACATATTAGTTAGCATTAATATATCCTTTAGTCCATGGCCCTCTTGTTCTGAAAATAAGGAAATGGAGCCTCAGAAAGTTGAAATGAATTGCCTGGGAGTCACACAAGTTGCGATGACCCCAACATTTGAACTCAGATCTCAAGACTCTTGGCCTTAGGTTTTATATCTCCAGATAGCCTTGCTATGTTTCTGGGAAGAAACGGGGATTCTTCCAAGCAGATTATATGATGGAGATCCATTGGGTTTGGTGATGACTGGATGTTTAATGTTTTGTGGCTGCCTGCAGAAGTGGCTTCATTTTTAGATTTGAAAACTAAAAAAACGCCCAGTTTAGGCAGGTAGATTCGTTTGGGGTGTGGATTCCCAGGTCAGCATCCTTGACTCACAGAACTCTGCTTCAACACTTGCCAGCATTCCATTCGATGGGGGCTAATGTCCAGGAAGATTAAATAACCCACAGATCTGAGCATTCTTTTTGCCTGAGCTATTTGAAGGTTGCACATTATCATCTCCCTGATACTCTTTGGACAAGTGTGTAACAAACTCCAAGGGGATTATAGGACAAAGTAGCCATTTCACCAAAATACCCTCCAGGTCGTACCTCCTTGTAGGGCAAACAAAGGGGGTATAGTGTGCTGCTGAAAGCCAGGCTCTGAACACTGGGAGACAATTCAGGGGAGATAACGCACTGTGAATTATTGGACTGGGGCTGAGTTCCCTTCTCTTTCAAGAAAAGAGGGTAAAATAGCCCTAAGGATGCTCTCCAAATCTGGAATAATGTGTGTGTGTGTATGTGTGTGTGTGTGTTCTACCATTTTGAAAGTATAATTTTGGATGTATTCCTCCAAATTAGATGATTGTGCCTTGTTCTCTTGAAATATTAAATACTAGAATACATGGCATAGATTAACTCATTTTTAAGGAAAAATTAACCATAGCTGCTAATAATAGAGCCTGTTATGGTTGGAATTAGTGTTCCTCCAACATTACAAAATGTCTACGTACGCATTACAACCTTCCTCCAAAGCATCATCACCCCAAGGTGGTGACCCTGGTTTCTTAATGGCTGTGTTAGAACATATAGACTGGAAGGGATCTGAGTACAGGTTCAGGGACAGAGAGTGTGCCTCCCACCCGAGGACAGGACCGGTCTGACTTGTTTCAGAGAGGGTCATCACCAGTTTAGCATAGGTGGATGGACATTGTTCACAGGAATCCTTGGGAGATAGAAATGATAAAGAGGAAGCTATCTGTGTTGGTCAGTATCCTGCTTCTTTGGACTTCTAGATTTTTGGAGAATAAGTGTGCACATTTCATATTTCAGTCCATCCATATGCATATCTCTACATGCACATCTACATACAAATGCACATTATGCTTATGCGTGATTCTATTCTGTCAATATATGTGTACATTCATACATACAGAAACATTATATATGTACACATATAAATGCACATATATATGATATATGTAGAAATATATTCATTAAAAAGAAGTGTGTGTGTGTGTGTGTGTGTGTGTGTGTTTAGTAGCAAAAATCTACCCCTTGGGAGTCATAATTTCCATCAAAGTGGGCACCCTTTCAGGACAGGAAAAAGAAAACTGGCTTTGGATTCATAAGGTCAGGGTTCAAGTATTGCCTCTGCCACTTATCCTTTGTGATCTGGTACTAGTTACTAGGAGCAGCTAGTTGTCGCCATAATGCATATAGAGCACTGGGTTTAGAATCAAGAAGACTCATCTTCATAAATTCAAATCTAGCCTCAGACCCTTACTAATTGTGTGACCCTGAGCAAGTCACTTAACCTTTTTTGCTTCAGTTTCCTCAAAATGAGCCGGAGAGAAAGAAAAGGCCAACATCTCCAGTAGCCTTGCCAAGAAAACCCCAAATGGGGTCACCAAGAGTCAGACAAGATTGAAACTGAACAAACAACAACAGACCAGCTACTAAACCTCTACTGGTCTCAGATTCTTCATCTAAAAATGAAAAGTTTAGACTCAGTGGCCTCTAAGCTACCTTCTAACTCCAAATCTCTGAATCTATGCAAACTTCCCTGACACAAAGAACAATTCCTTTTACAACTTGGGTTTTCCTGTTGAAACCCCCCCCCAAAAAAAATCACTCCATAGCCAAATAGATGATGAACCTTTGTGAAATCAATGCATGCCAGATAAGTGTGTGTTAGCAAATATAGGTGTGTGTGCAGTGAGGAGGCACAGTGACTAACACACTGAATGTGGCCCCAGGAATCCGCCCCCAACACTTATTGCCCATATAACCCTGGGCATCACTTAAGCTTTATCTGCCTCCTTGCTAAAAAGGGAATGACAAGAGCATCTACCTTCCAGGGTAGGAGTGAGGATGAAATGAAATGAGATTTGTAAAAAGGTAGCACAGTGATAGAGCACTGGGCCTGGAGTCAGAAAGACCTGAATTCAAATTCTGCCTTAGATACTTTCTAATTGTGTTACCTTAGCTAGTCACTTCACCCTGCTTGCCTCAGTTTCCTCATCTGCATAATGAGCTGGAGAAGGAAGTGGCAAACCACTCCAGTGTCTCTGCCAAGAAAATTCCAGTGGGGTCATGAACATTTGGATATGACCAAATAGCAAAAACTTTCATAAGCCGTGACTATGGGCAAGGGTATTAACTTCTCAGAAACTCATTTTTTTCATCTGTATAATGGGAATAATAATGCTTTCCCTACCTCACTCACAGGGTTACTGTGTGGAAAGAGCTTTTCAAACCTCAAAGTATCATAGAAAGGTGAGTAGTTTGTCCACTTGTTAGGAACGGCACTGTTTCACTGGTCTGGGACTTCATTCATGTTAGCCTTTCCATTGTAATGGATCACAGACCTGTGAGAATCACATGTCCTTCAATAAATCCTCCAGAAGAGGTACAGCTAGTGTCCTGGGGGCCTTCTTCCAGGTCTTGTGACATTATGCAGGTGTCAGTGTGACATGAGGACTCTCTCTGATCCTTTAATAGTGGAACCAGCCAAGTTGCCATATATCTCTCAGATGTGTGTATGTGTACATGCATTTTTAACATGACTTTTTGCACACAATTTTTCATTGCTAATATGTTGCAGTCTATTTACATCCCTGACACATCTCTCTGTTGCCCTGACTGAATCGGAATTTTGATTGCCCAGAGCTTGTGGTGGCCTGTGATTTACAGCTACATTGCCATGCTAGAAGAATATTGATGTTAAAATGATGGGGTTTTGTTTCAGGACGAAATACTATACAATCTCCACAATCCAATCCTGTCTTTTCTCTTTGTCCTTTTAAAACCTGGGCCTAGTTCATTGTCTAGTCACAGTGTCTTTCCAAAATATATGTACTGTCTCTATGAGCTATTCATCCAAAGGCATATGATAGTCCTGGCAAAGGACATTCTTTGTTTCCTTTTTCTTGTGTGGCTAGTCCAGCCAAACTCATTTGGGTGATTGTGATCTAATTTAGGGATCTCGAAGGTGTTTCAGGGCTTGTCACAATCTTCATGACATCTGTCTTTCCTCACTGTGGGGTGGCACCTCTCTTCCTCACTCTGCATTCAGCTTTCTCAATGAGGAACAAATGCCTTTGATGAACATTTCTCCCTTTTATGCCCTGAATGGTATCAGAACATCATCTAAATTATTTCTAATATTTCATAAATTAAAGAATTCTATATGATCTTAACATTTTCATGGAGGACATTTTTTGGGGGAGAGGCTTTAAAGCTGAATTTTGCTTTTCAGACTCAAATATTTTTAAATTGTTAAATAAGCACAATAGGTTCTCTCATTCTCTCTACTTTTCTATTAATTATCTAACACTCCCTCCCCCAAACACACACACACACACACACACACACACACACACACACACACACACACAGAGTACTTAACTGTAGGATACTGTTTATGGAAACCATTCTATCTGCTTCTCATAGCTTCATGAACGATGCTCTTGATATCACTATGCTGTTGAGTTGTTTCAGTAATGTCCAACTCTTTGTGATTTCATTTGGGGTTTTCTTGGCAAAGACACTGGAATAGTTTGCCATTTTCTTCTCCAGTTCATTTTACAGGTGAGAAAACTGAGGCAAACAGGGTTAAGTGACTCACCGAGGGTCACACAGCTATTAAGTGTCTGAGGCTGTATTTGAGCTCAAGAAGAGCAGTCTTTCTGACTTCAAGCCCAGTCATTCTGTTCATTGTGGCATCTAGCTGCCCTGATATGCCTACACATTACTTTTATAAAGATTTTGGACATTCTTTATAAGCTGACTAATGTCTAATGTGAAAGTATTTGCAGATCCTATACTTGATTGCATGCCACCATGGAGGGGGAGGAGAAAATTTGAAACTCAAGGGATTGTGGAACTGAATCTTGTAAACCAAAAGTAACCAATCAAACTAATAAAGACAAAAAAAATTAAATAAAGATTTTGGAGAGATGAGAAAAGGAGGCCCATTGGCCAGCAGTTATTAACGTTTCTTCCATTGTCATCTTTTGGGGTTTTTTAATGTCCACGATTTTTCCCCAATCAACCAGTATCATCCCTTATTTCAGATGATTTGAAAATCAATGAATGGATATGCTAAAATTGTGCCTCCTTCAACAGGGACCTTTTCTGTGTGTTTGTGACCTGGTCCAGCTGATCTTTTCAACATTAGTGCCATTTCTACTTCACCCATTCACCCTTATTCATCACATGAGGAATTGGGATGTTAGAATGCAGATGAGATTATTCCATTATCATTGAAGATGGGAAAGACAAAGAACAACAACATGCTAATACTGTACTCTGAATTTTAGATACAAGTCTGCCAGATACAACCTTTATTCATTCATTATTGTTCTAAATTCAAGCATTGATTGAGAGACAGATAAAGACACAAAGATGGGGATGTCCAAGATGGTAGTGTTTTCTCATGCCTTAGATATGTCTCTCTAAAGCAGATTAAAGCTGGAATATCAGTTGAATTAAAAAAAAATAAAAGGAGATTTAAATATGCTTCCACAATGAGGAAAATAATTTGGTGACAAATTTTGACAGTTTGCTGTTTTTTCCCTGTTTTCCCTCTTCCTGTTTTATGTTTGAATATTCTTGGGTTGGGTGGTCTGTCATAATTGGGTCCCACTCCAAACTTTTTATAAACTATTTTTTTCCTTAGAGTGCCTCTTATCATTTTGTAAGAAAATAAATAATGTTCTCCCATTCTCTTCTGAAGAATTTTGTAAAAGGATTTAGATTTTCCATCAGTATTGTCCCTTGTTTCACTAGTTCTCTGCTTGACCAAGAGATGTTTTCTGGTGAATAGTTTCTAGGTTTTTTTGTTTGTTTGTTTGTTTTTTTAGCAACCTTGTGGTAATTAATTTACATTAGTTAAACTTTCATTGGGAATGGTGATAGTTTGTATCAAAGTCTGCTCCTTTGTCCATTTCCTTTTTTTCTTTTTTCTCTTTAAACAATAGCTTGTCAGGTTGGAGCTATTTTAATTACACAATTTGCCATTTTTATTCTTTTAATTTTGTGTGAATTTTGATTTTTGCTAGAACAAATTGTTGGCTAATTTGGGAATTATTCTCATACCAGCAAATAGTCACTTCCTGCCTAGAATGGTCAGTTTCTTCTTTTTTCTTTTTTGTTGTTATATTGCACTCACCAAGTCCAAAACCTCTTGTAAAAAGAAGTATTCATGATAAGTATGTGTGAAGCTACTCCACAGGCTATCAGCCTTTTGCCTGCTTTATTTCTCAATTCTGTGCTATATTTTAGAAACTTTTTTTTCTTGTCCTCTTTCATGTCTACCTTCACATTGGTCAGTGACTATTAATATTTTTTCTTTGAATTTTCAGGAGATTTGCACAAACACTGTCTGCCCTGTTATCCTATACAACAACTGTCAGTATCTCTTTTTGTCTGTTGCACTTTAATTCAATGAAACTCACTTTAATTTGGAACTCTGAAATGTCTTAAAATAAGAATATTTACAAGATCACATAATCCTACAATAGAAAAGTTAGAAGAGACCTGAAAAATCACTTAATTCAAGTCCCCCCCCCCCCTTTTTGAGGTATTTGAGTTGATTATTCATTTAACACATAATTACTATTAAAGCCTTATGAGAATTTCATCTGCTATGGGGTGTCATGAAAAGAGGACTGGATTAGGAGTGAGGGGATATCTGGTCTCTGCCAGCTTTGATTCCTGTGTAACAGGCTTCCAGATTTAGCAGTAGAAAAGACCTTAAGCATTTTGATGGTTTACCCAAGGTTACATAGCTAGGAGGTGGCAGAGCTTGGATTTCATTTCAGATCATCAACCCCAATCCAATCCAGCTCTCCTCCTGCTGTCCTGGTCAGGAAACTTTTTACCTCTTAATCTCTCATTTGTAAAATTGTGATAATAATACTTGTGCTGCTTATTTTACAGGAATTTATGAGGTAAGTACTTTATTAACTGTTAAGTGGCTGACTTTAAGTGGTTATCATTGTTAGCCAAAAAAGATAGATAATTCAGTCCCTACCCTCATGGAACTTTCCTCTAGTAGGGGGAAATGATGCAAAGGTAACTGTAATATACAGTAGTATGAGAAACATATCAGGGAAGAGAAAATAGTGGTATTTGATAGAGAGAATTGTTACTACGGCGGGGAGGGGTCAGTGTGGGTAGAGATCAGGGAAGATATTAAAAGAGATGGTGCTTGGGTTGAGCTTTAATGGATCAGAGAAATTGAGTGGGCAAAAGGGGAGGAAGGGCATTCCAGGTTTAGTGAATATCTTGAGCAGACACATCAAAGCAGGAAATAACATGCTGGGGAGGCCATGTGTGTATGCAGAGATTAGTTTAATTTATCTTGAGCACAGAGTGGGGGAAGAGATAAGGCAGAAAAAGATAAGGTGGTATTGGGTTGTGATGGGCCTTGAATGCCAGGCTCTTGAGTTTGAACTTTATTTGATAGGTGGTAGAGCCCTACTGAAGATTTTTGAATTGTGTTTGTTTGTCCTTTGTTCTTGAAGAGGACCATCAGGATTTTGATGCCATGAAATTAAGATGAACTGGATTTAGGTGAGGGAGGGCTGTGCAAAGTTACTAGCCTCAGTCCTCTGGAGTCATCTGAGTCCAATGGTCAGATATCTGTGTTTCGTAGGATTTGATTGGATATGGGAAGAGGGAAGAAAAGAAGAATTAAAGAAATGTTTAGATATGGGAAACTCAGTAAATGGTGTTGTCACAGGAACATTAGTTCAGTTAGGATGATTCCTTTGAGGGGGAAGGATGATGACCTTAGTTTGGAACAGATCAAATTATAGGTAATAGGGAGATGGGGAATGGACCTTGGATTTAATTTGTTTACAGAACGCCCAGTAAGAAATTTCTCCTCGTTGTGAATTGATACAACCATTCTGGAGAGCAATCTGGAACTATGCCCAAAGGGCTATAAATAATTGCATACCCTTTCACCCAGCAATACCACTGTTGGGATTATATCCCAAAGAGATTACAGAAGTAGGAAAAGGTCCCATATGT
>CM053591.1:191770576-191795196 GCA_028646515.1 Pseudochirops corinnae
TTTCAGGGTGCCAGTGACCTGGATGAGAAGTAATGACAAGGGTGGCTTGGCAGATGTGTGAAACCTGAAGGATTAAGAACAGGAGATGACTGGGTTCCACTTTCTGACCTAGAACTTTTTAGTTCAGGAGAGGGGTTCTTAACTACTTTCAGTGTCATGGGCACTTTTGACAGTTTAGGGAAACCTATGAATAAAATTAGATTGAAGGGAGCACATAGGAAACCAACTATACTGAAATACAATTTTCAAAATCCATCTTTGTAAAAGTTCATGGACTCCCAGCTTAAGAACTCCTGCCCAAGGAAGAAGCCTTTTGGGCCCCACCATCTGCATCCTCTTTCTCTTAGCTTCCTCCATAGATCAGTGTGGGAGTATACAGTGAACTTTCACCAGAAATGTGCAGGAACCTGAGCTTCCTCATCTGTGAATGGGGTTAAACTCTGATTGTCAGATGCCTTCTTTGGACTCTCTTGACAAGGTAGGGCTAATCCCGGCAGGCATGATGTGACTTTCTGGTGAATTTAAGTAAACATAGGGCACCCCCATCCCAACCGTGCTCAGAGGTTGACCATATTTGAGGACTTCCTCAACAGTGAGAGAGTTAGGTAGAGGATGGCCCTGGCAAGCCTCAGACTAAATCTAGGAACTCCGATTTCCTTTATTTCCTCTGGGGAAACCTCAGGTGTCCCTAGATATATTGGGATTTTGTAAGTACTGTTCTTTGCCCCTCAGCCTTCAGCTCAGTGACCATTAATCTTTGTTGTTGTTCTGGAACAATATAAGCCAAAAAGGTTGAAGAAGACTTTGATGTCTTTATGCAAACATTTACCTCAACTAGTCACTCACTGTGTAGTAGAAATGGTGCTGAGCTCAGAGTCAGGAATTCCCAGGTTTGAAAAGATTCGACCACATGGAAGTTACCTAATCTTCCCCAGCCTCAGTTTCCCCATCTACAAAATATAAAAAGCCTAGAGTATTAGCGGATGTTGTATCAAAAGAAATACTATGTGTAAAATGTTTTATGATCCCTAAGTCAATCCATTAACACTTATTAAGTACCTACTCTGTGCCAGACATTGTGCTAAAAGTGCCATGTAAATGTCAGTTATCATCCTAGCTGTGTCAATCCTGATGTTTATGTAAGAAGAGACTATGGAATGTAGAAGTCAGCGACTGCTCCAAAATCCCAAATTATCGGCATCAGCCCAGCCCCCCGTGCCAAAGGACATACCAGCTACCGAATGACAACGTTGGACCCATTTGGTTTTTGTATTGAGAAACTTTGGCATCAGAAACCTTAGGACCAGAGGAGGTCCACTGTTGGTAATGATATACTGAGGGAGTTTTTTTTCTCCATAAATGATTTGTCACTTCCAATCACCTTGTTTTTCCTCAACACATCTCAGTGATATTCAAGAAAATATTTCTTAATAACTTATTTCTATTTTTTAAGGACATGCAAAAATACAGAATTCAGTTCAATCCGATTCACTAGACATTTATTAAAAATCTGCTATGTGCTAAGCACTGGACTGGATTAGAAAGTCAAAAACCAAAATCATACAAGTCATCAAGGACCTCTTTGGTGGGAAGCAAGGGCAGAGGAGGATAATTCAAGTTTTATATGACTATCAGATTGCCCCCTATTTCCCAGGATACACTGGTTACAGAATGACATTGAATATGTTTGTTTTCCTTCATGAATTCTCCTGTACAAGAGACTTGAACACTTCCTTCTGTAATTATGAAATGGCGTAAAACCCCTCCACTGATGCAAATAGCAACCTCCAAGTGACTTGGTAGTTGCATTCTATAGCTTCTCACTCCCTCCCCCACAATTCATTGCTCGGTGGCCAACTTTTGGCTATGATATAGTTTAGGAGATGATTCTGATAGATTTCAACTTGGTGATTTAAAGGAAAACTGCAGAATTAGGAATCATTCATGTTATAGAAAGGTAGGTAATGAGCTGGGAGAACTGGGTTTGAATCCTACAGAAAGGGAACTAATTTTTTTTTTTTTTTGGTAGAATTAACATTTCTATGCACCATAATGACTTTCAAGGATTCTCACTCTGTGTGGCTTAAATTGATGACTTGCAGCCACGTTTGCCCCAAATGCTTAGCTCCCTGATCTCAGACATATCATTTTACCTTTCTACCACTCAGAGCATTTCTAAAAAGAGAAGGCTGAACCTCCTAGCTCTACCATTGCAAGTTCTTTTCTGTGACTCACAGATTCAGTGCTAAGTTCAGGGCACCTTTCTGAGAGAGTCAAAATTATTCTAATATAAAAATTTTGAAACCACTTTTTATATTCACAAAAGGTAGAATGGAATACAAAACTCTCAAAAAGGCAGTAACCATAATTTTTAAAGCTCCTCACAGTTAACATTGAATGATTGTCCTATTTCCCCCTTATACTAAGATATATAAAAATTAAACATAATACCACATATTTGAAATTATTTTAAGAACTAAAATGGTCTGTCAGTTATAGGTATTTCATGAATTGATTCTATAATAGTCCTGCAAAGTCCTTATGGGGAAAAATGTGCTTTTTGGGTTATGACAATTATTCTTTGATTTCTATACATACAATTTCCCATTATTTTCAATAGATGCATTAAAGTATGAATATGACTCTATCTATTCCTTTGTGGTATCTGCGGGACCACGTGCCCTGCCTGATTTACAGTAAGCATCACTTCCTGAAGCCTTTCTGAGGGTGCTCAGCTTCCATCATTCAGGTCTCTGTGGAAAGTCAGGGATGTTGGGGAGAGGTTAACACACTTCAAATAATGTTCTTTTTCCAGATGTTGGTGGTTCACCAGGGAAAATAAACCAAGAAAGCTATTGCTTTTACTTGTCTTAAAATAAAATCCCAGCTCTAAAGCCCACTGCCACAGTGGCCAGTCTGCGTAATTGAGTTGTCCTGTACAGTTCTATCCGGGACTCCCATATTAATTGTTCAAGTTGATACATCATTTGGGGAAGATAGTGCACCACTCAGGCCTGAATTATCATTCCCTTATAAAGGGAAAACAAGCATGTGCAATAGCTAAGCTGCAGAAATATGAGCCTGATTATCCAGTTCAAGTTAGAGGGCTGGAGAGAAAAAGACATCTAGATGTTCTCTCCTTTGGAAACAATAAAAATAACGATCCGATGTTTGGTAAAAATCAAAAGAGTAAAAAAGAATTCCATAAGCAGGCTTACATGTCTGGTCACATAAAAACAATAAAGTGATATTAATCAGTTTGTTTTTGATTTTCTTTTCAACTGTCAGGCTGAAAGCTTTGTGATAACTTGGATTTTTTGGCAGAGACGTGGTATTTTTTTTAGATCTATGAGTGGAAATTTGGTGATACTGCTTTGAAAACAGAGCTTTGTGTTCCATTTCCCCTGGGTTGACAAGTAGGGTAACTTGACAAGTAGAAAAAAAATAAACATATAACCCTTCACAGTCAGCAATGCTGAACATTGGGAGCCTTGCCCTTCCTTGATAATGTATTTTTTGAAGGAATCTAGCAACTGGTTGAGAAATATTATCTTTGATTATAGGGTCTAATGGGCATAGTTTAAATCACAGGTAGCTTCCTCCAGAAAAAAAAAAAAAAGAAGAAGAAAAAGAAGAGATCCTAATATTGGTCGATAATTTGATTTCATTTAGGAAAAAAAATCTATTTTGTCATTTTATTCTTTTAAAATAATATTTTATTTCCTCCAATTACATGTAAAGACAATTTTAAAAATTCATTTTAAAAAATTGAGTTCTAAATGTTCTCCTTCCTTCCATCTCCCCCCCCAGAGAGTAAGCAATTTGATATAGCTTATACGTATTCAATCATGTAAAACATATTACTATATTGATCACATATGAAAGAAGGCACAGACCCAAAGGGGGGAAAACATGAAAAAAATAAAGCAAAAATAGTATTCTTCAATGCATTCAGAGTCTATCAGTTGTTTCTCTGGAGGTGGATAGTATTTTTCATCCTTTGGGCTTGTCTTGGATCATTGCATTTCTAGAAGAGCTAAATCATTCACTGTTGATCATCATATCATGTTGCTATTACTGTGTACTATGTTGTCCTGGTTCTGCTCACTTCACTCAGCATCAGTTCATGTAAGTCTTTCCTGGTTTTTCCAAAATCCTCCTGCTCATCATTTCTTATGGCACAGCAGTATTCCATCACAATCATAAACCGCAACTTGTTCAACCGTTTCTCAACTGATGCAATTTGTCCATTGAAAAGTCTGCTTGCGATTTACAGTGTTTCAGATTATTGCTGACATTGACATGGTTGGGACCTTAGGGTACAGATTTAGACCTGGAAGGGATCCTGGAGATTTCCTAATCATTTGGTAAAGGAGGGCATCAGGACCTAGGAAAAACCCACGGTCATACATGGAATAAAATGGCGGAGCCAGAGTTGACCCCACCTGAGTCACAGCATCATCATTGGATGACAGATCTGGCTCTGGAAAGGCCTTCAGAGCCAGCCGGGCTGAGTCCTCCCTCTGCTTCCAAAGCCAGCACTTCTGTTTTTTTATATAAAAAAACTTGGGAAAACTATGACTTTCTTTTGTTTTTCATTTTTCTATCACATTTACTTCTGGGATTGCTACTATTATACCAGCCCAGAATCCAAGCTTTCCTTATAACAAAGGCAAAGTTAGTTAGGAACACTATGTGAAGTGACAGAGTGTGAAAGTGTATACAGCATTCTGCTCCAGTAGTCTCCCACCCCTCTGCTTGGAGGGAGGAGATGCTTCATTAGATCTTACAGGGACTATAACTAGGTCCTTAATTTTCTTACCATTAACCTTTCTCTTACTTGTCTTTCCACTTATATCCTTGAAGTTTTGGGGTTTTGCTTTTTGTGCTTCTCAAGTAAAGGCCAATTATGAAGACTCCTTGACCAAAAATTCATAGGAGTCTGGAGGTGAATTTAACCCTGTTACTCCTCTGATGCTTCTCCTAGCTCCATAACTCTCTGGTTCCCAGACTGATCCCATTGCCATGAGTTGGGTTTTCCTTGGAATTCTGGCTTGTTGAGGCCTAATTTCTCTCAGGTCATTGAGCAATAGATCTATGAGGGTGAACAAGAACCTATAGCTTCTGCCATGGCCATAATCTAGGGTGGAGGCCTCTTTTGGAGAAGTAGCCTTGCCAGATGAAGTATTTAACAAGGGAGTTGGCCTAAGCTGCTTTCTAAGCCACCAGTGACCTCCACCCATGGAGCCAGCCTTGTTGGAGAACGCAAAAGAAGCTGGAAGCCAGTTTCAAAATCATGACTGTATATGAGAAGATTGCCAAGAAAACAGAACATACCTTTAAAGTTCACAAGTTGTTATGTCACTTAAGAAAACAAAAAATAATGGGTTTAATCAAGCACCTCCTTCTGACTCCCTGGGCTTAATTAGCAATTTGATTTAAGAAAAAATTAGAAGCACCTACTCTGTGTAAAAGATGTACTAAGGGCTGAGTATATATGGTTAAAATTGAAAGAGTCCCCTGGCCTCCGGGGAGATTATGTTCTATGGGTGGTGGGGGGATGGAGGAGGTATGCACTATATACACAGAGAAGTTAATAGCCAAAAGCCAAATGAGTCTTGGAAAACTGGACCCTGATATACTGTCACCCCGGTGAAAGCCTTAGTGAATATTAAAAGGTTGGGCTACGGGACAGGCCAAACGAGACCCGTGGACAAGGACCCGATGGGTCGCCAGATTCTGCAGTCACAGGCCTGGAGCCTGGGCCCTGGCTTTGCCCCTGTGTGACTTTGGACGAGTTACTTCCTTTGTGTGCACCTTGGGGACTTGGGGCAGATTAATGACCCGACCTCTAAATGTGCCTTGCCTCAAAGGTTCTCTCTCCAGTCCAGCCTTCACTGGGCTATCAAACTAAGCCACTCCACAGCTCAGCAACCTCCTGTGGCTCCCTGTTACCTCCAAAATCAAGTCTAAGACCCTCTGTTTGGCTTTTAGAACTCTTTACAACTGGGTCCCTGCCTACCTGTCCAGTCCTCTTAGACATGGCACCCCATCTCATACTGTTTCAGTGACACTGACCTGCCTTGCCTGACTGTCCTTGTCCCCCAAGACACTCTCTCTTGGCCCCTGGCCACTTCCCACACCTGATGCCTGGAGGATGCTATGCTATTTTATTTTATTTTATTTTATTTTATTTCATTTCATTTCATTTTATTTTATTATTTTATTTTATTTTATATTTCATTTTATTTTTACTTCATCGCCTGATTTCTTGGGCCTCCTTTAAGACTCACCTCAGGTTAAATTTTTGTTGTTGTTCACTTGTGTCTGACTCACCATGACCGCATTTTGGGTTTTATTGGCAGAGATACTGGAGTAATTTGCCATTTCCTTCTCTAGTTCATTTTACAGATGAGGAAACTGAGGCAAATAGAGTTAAGTGACTTGCCCAGGGTCACACAGCTAGGAAATGTCTGGGGTGCAGACTCAGGTCTTTCTTTTTATCCAGTTCCCACTCTCTATCCACTGTACCACCTAGTGGCCCTAGGTTAAAGGGGCCAAATTAAAATTTAATGTGTATATCTTGGATGTGCCTAGTAGTTTGTGCATTCTTCCCCTGGACTGTAAACTCCTTGAGGGCAGGAACTGTCTTTGCCTTTTTCTGTTTTCCTACTGCCCGGCACATAGTAAATCCTCAGTAATGCCTATGGATTGATTTTTTTCAGGTCTTAGCTTATTGTGTGATCATATTTAGGATCCTCATGACATTTGAAAGACTGAAACCAAAATGCAAATGGGATCCTCTTTCTCTCAATGTCTTTTAAGAGTAAGAAATATGCAGAGGCTTATTCTGAGCATGTGATTCAATGATCCTGCTCATTGTCTAGGAAGTTATTATTTCAGTGGTTCTCAACCTTCCTAATGCCGCAACCCTTTAATATAGTTCCTCATGTTGTGGTGACCCCCAACCATAAAATTATTTTCGTTGCTACTTCAATACTGTAATTTTGCTACTGTTGTGAATTGTAATGTAAATATCTGATATGCAGGATGTATTTTCCTTGTTACAAATTGAACATAACCCACAGATTGAGAACTGCTGTACTATTTAATATTGGGCAAGAGAGATGCAGGTTCTAGCTCTGCTTATGAATGGATTGTGTTCTGAAGCGTCCAAATTCCTTAGCTTTTAGACTACATATCCCTGGAGAAGCCATGCTTTGCATGGTGGTCAGATGCCCTGCCAGCCCATAAAAGCACCTTGGTTAATGCACCTGAGGGGCAGCTAAGATGTGGGTGATGGGTCTCTGCCAGCTTCATGTCCTGGGGAGATGCTCAGGGCTTTAGGGAAGGATTCAAAGAGGGTTCTCCCTCACTAAACCCCCTTTTCATTTTGTATCTATTCCATACATACTTCCACACACATATACACATATACACCTATATGTATATGCATATATTACACACACACACACACACACACACACACACACACGTTTAAATATTGTTTTTCTGTCCCCAGCACTTAGAACAGTGCCTGGAACATCGTGAGCTCTAAGTCATGAACCCTTAGGGCTGATACATACCCCTTCCCCCATCTTGGAGATTGCTACTCCAGGCAACTGAGGATGAGGAGGAGCTGGAGAGGGTGGGCCAGGGCCAGTTAGCTGAGATGACTCCCCACTGACACTCTTTAACTCAGTCTAGTACCCAATCAGCTCCATTTTTTTCTTCTAGGGCCCCAAAGATCAGCCCATCCACTTCCTTTTCCATTGTGGTTGGGATTTATCTCTATTTCAGAGTCACTGAACCTGTTGGACACTTTCCCCACAAGAAAGGAAACAGGCAGAGGTTCAAAGATAGAGTGGGGGGGGGCATAGCTATCCCCTCCTCTCTCACTACCACCAGTCCCACTAGATTTGACTTGGCTCTAGTTTTACTGCCTTTGGGTCAAGTCATCCCAAATAGGGGAGAGTGTTCCCAGACAGCAGGAGTGTGCTGTTAAATATTTAATGACTGGCTCTCTGGGGGGGAAAAGTTTTGCATTTAACCTGTATCATGAACATATTCTCCATCACTTAAGTTTAGACAGTAAGCAAAACAGCAAATCAAGCCCTGATTTGTAGCATTTCCTAATTTAAACACTCACACTGATGATTTACCAATCATCCCTCGTGATTTTGTAAGAGTTGGTTCCAGAACAACACCATCAGAAGTGGGAGAAGGGGAAGAGAAAGGAAAGGAGGGAAATCCTAAATTACAGCATCAGGGGCAGCAAGGAGGACTGAGACTTCCTGAGGCTGTCAGGTTGAGTGGCCATTTATGAGTAAGAGACATAGTTCAATTTGGGCCTGCCTAGAATTAGGTTTTAAGAGATGAGTGTTGATCTAAAACAGGTGACCATTTTCAAGTTCAGAATCAGCTCATCTTAAGAGCTTTGGGAGGTAGCCAATGTGGTTGAGTTGAGAGGACTTCTCAGCTCTGCTTCTTCCTGGCACTTAAATGCTCCATGATCTTGGACAGTTCATTCATTACTTTGAGGCTCAGTTTCTTTTTTTTAAAGGAGAGGTTAGACCATGATCTCTCGGAATTTCTGACCAGATCTCAAAGATTTTGAACCTGAGATAACTTAATAATCATTTACTTAATGTCACCTTCTGTGGGCTAAGCCATGTGCCAGGTGCTGAGGCAAGGCTACAGAGACAAAAAGTGAAGAAACAGTTCTTGCATTGAAGGGGCTTCCACATTAAGAAGCCTTTGTCACATGCCTGGAGATGTGCTAAGCCCTGGGGATATAGAGAAAGGGGAAAAAAGAGCCTGTTATATATGTGAGGATATAATGATATTAGTGAATGGGGTGATTTTTGGAGAGTGCTCAGCACAGTGCCTGGCACAGAGTAGATATAGAAATTCTATTGTTGCTGTTTCTAGTCAAGGAATTCCCAACCTTTTTTGGGGGTCACGGATCACATTGACAGTCTGGTGCAGCTTATGGGCGCCCTTTTAGAATAATATTTTAACAATTGCAATGGAAGGGAATATTTAGTTTTAATTAGAGATGAGTGAAAATGAAGATGCCATGTTTTCCCATCTGAAATCTTTCCATGTACCTTGGACCCCAGGCTAAGAACCTCTGATTGAGTTTGACTTCCTTATTTTCTAGATGAGGAGACTGAGTTCTGGAGAGATGAGTCATCTTGCCTGAGGTTACACAGTTAGTTCATACCAGAGCTGGGATGAGAACCCATGTGCCCTGACTCCCAGTCCTCTCCCTATCACACCACAGGTTTCTTCCCATTTTGTGTCAGTTTCTTACCAACAGAGAAAGACAGAACTACTAGAAATAAAAAGTCTAAGGCGTGCAATAAGCTCTTTAAAGGGGAGAGACTGTTCATTGTGCCGTTGCCTAAGGAAGCCAGTACAGACAGCATGCTAAGTAGTCTGGGCCATTGGACCAAGAAAGAGCAAAAATCCCCTTTGGTGATTAAGGTGATAACAGAATGTCAGGATGAAAATGTTTCAGAACCTATCTGTAATGGTTGGAAATCTCTGCCTTCCCCCTCTCTGTCCCCAAAGGGCATAGATGGAGGGCCCCATTTATTGTCTGGCCTCACTGACTGTCTCACATCTTTGGTCAGTCACTGACACCAAAGCAGGCCCCAAATTGGGAGGATCCAACAGCCTAGTGGGGAAGGTTAAGAGTCACCTGATCTGCCTGGAGCAGACAGGAGGGGTGTTGTAGAAAATTAAATGGCTCCTTGAGACTGGAAAAGGAGAGAACCTGACTTGAGATCTTTCCTCACTAGTCACTGGGTGAATTAGAATAGCTAAGAGACCTCCTCACAGTGGTAGAATTTGTGCCACCTTCCTAGCTCCAATTCATTCAATCAGCCTTTACTAATCACTCCCTATATGCTAGGCAGTAGATGAGCCCAGCCTTGACCTTCACAAATATCCTGTTTTAGTAATAATGCTTATTATTGATTTCCATGGAAGTAGGATGGTTTTCATGTATGATTTCATTGGTTTAGGGACTTTCCTGGATCCTCTACCAATACAGAACTGGTACTTGTCTGTATGCTATCGTCTTGAAGAGTTGTTTTCAGAACTGAAGCTATTAAATGACCGGTGATGGACTTGAACCCAAATCCCTGTGATTCTGAGGTCAGCTACATAACCATTGTGCTATGTTGATTCTTAAGGCATGGGGGATACAAAGATGACAATGATAAAAGGTTTGTAACAATGAGAAGCTGACAGTCTACTGGACAAATGTAATTCACACAGGCATGTAAATAAATACAAAATATATGGTAAGTAAACTCAAAGTAATTTTGAGGTGCTACCTATGTGTCCTTTCTCTAAATCAAAAGGAAATCAGCACTGGGAGGAAAAGGTCTTGGAGATCATTTAAACAAAGAATCACAGAGTTGAGAGTTGAAAGGGACCTGACAAACCATCTGGTACAAATAATTTCTGACAGAAATTCCTACTATAATATACCTCGAAGTGTCTATGCAGTCATCTTTGACATTCCAGTACCAGCTGCTAACCAAATGACATTGAACTCAGAAGCCACTGGTAGTCAGTGTTCTCCAAGCCACTGATCTACTTCCATTCTATCTCCTCAAACCAACATCCATGAAAGCAATCCCTGGAAGAAGAGACTAGCCAACCCCATCATCAACTGACTTCTACTATTCTATTCTACTGATAGTACAGCTGAAGCAGCTAGACAGGAGGTATCCTGTTCCAAGCAACTAAAACAAAAAATGCTTAATTATCACTGCCCCACAAATCCTGAAAGAGATAATCCAGCACTCTGTGTCTAAGAATTCCAGCAATGACAGTACCCATCAGACCACTAGCATGTTTCTGCATCATCCCTGGAATCAGTCCATATGGGAATATGATCTTGCACTTTCTCTTTAGGCCCTCAGTCATTCCCTACCTTTGGCAACTACAATTACTGAATGCCCAGAACAGGAAGTTCTTACCACCAAAATACTTGTTATTGTCAAATAATTCAGCTTCAGAAATGAATGTATTTTTACCCATGACAATAACATTGAAGTTACCATCTGCCTTTCTAGGACACCCTAAATGCCACTGGGTCTTTCAATCTGCTTTGCAGATATTAGAATCAGAGTTCATTTAAAGCAGGGACCACTTTTTTTTTCTCTTTGTTTCCTAGCACTTAGCATGTACTTTGCATACAGTAAATACTTAATAAATGCTTTTTTCATTCTTCATTCACTGAGGATATCCAAGGAGGAGAGATCTACTACCTCTCCCGTCAGCACATTCTACTTTTGGACTCTTTTAATTTTCAGGAGGGGCAGCTGGGGGTGCAACGGATAAAGTGCCAGGCATAGAGTCAGAAGATTCAACCTCATGAGTTCAAATCTGGTCTCAGATACTACTAGCTGTATGACCCTGAGCTAGTCACTTGTTTGCCTCAGTTTCTTCATCTAAAAAATGAGATGGAGAAGGAAATGGAAAACCACTCCAGTGTCTTTGCCAAGAAAACCCCAAATGGGGTCACAAAGGGCTAGGTGCCACTGAAAAATGCCTAAAACCTAACAAATTGCACAAAGTTTTTCTTCATTAACCCTAAATCTACCTCCTTACAAAGTTGATGCAAATTTAACCCCCTTATGCTATAGGGAAAATGACTTACTCAGGTGGCACAATGAACTAGAGGCTGAGCCTGGGCTGGCAGGTCTTTCCTCTCTTTTTCCAGGAATTTTCTTGTTCTTATTCTCCTGGGAGAGTCGCTTGAAGACCTTGAGTGTCCTCAAGGGGCGCTTAGGGGCAGCAGTTAGTGACTTGAGCCAGGGCTCCATTTGGAATGTTGATGTTTCCTAGAAGAGTTCAAACCAACAATCCCCCAGGCTCCAGTACCCTGTATGGAATTCAAGAAACCTTTCATCTGTCCTCCTTGTGGCTCATCTACTGGCTAGGGAACAGGTGAGACAATGTGGGTTTTGTCCTACCTGTGGAAGCAGCTGACTTGTCTCAGGTGTCCTGGGTTCTTTCCCTATCTCTGCTCCTGATTACTACTGTGTCATCTTGGTCCAAGCAAGTGACTTTTGCTGTACCTTATACAATAAAATCTTGGAATCAAAAAGGCCAGTAAGTTCAAATAACTGGATTCCCTCCACTGCTATCCCGACCACAGTTTGCTTTATGGGGAGAAAAACAAGTGATTTATTCCAAAAAGAAACTTCTAGTGTGTGTCTTGGATGAGGACAGATTTAGCCCTTCCCTGTATACTTTCTATTTTTACTGTACAATGAAAATCAGTATTCCCCCTCATGACCCTGAAGCCTTACCAAAACCTTAAGAAACTTCTAAAGCATTTAAGGAAATTAAATCATATTGTTAAGTATATTTTTTTCTTTCTTGTTTCTGTTGACAGTTCCCCAGGTTTGTGTTTTAGAGTAATTCTCTGCTCTTTACTCTCCTTCATCCCAGCTATTACCCCATGAATTGCCAAGCATTGATGATTCTATCTTAACTGAATTTCTCACCTCCCTCTCACTTTCTCTACTCATACAGGCATGATATTAGTATATACCCACCTTTTTCTTGCCTGTAACAACATCCTTACTGGCTTCCCTACTTCAGGTCTAATCTCCCTCCAACCCATACTCCACCCAACAACTAAAATGATATTCCTAAAGAATACAGAATCAGAAGATCAATGATATAAAGCTCAAAGGCAGTGTGGAGGAATCTGGTCCATCCCAATCATTTTATGGATGAGGAAACTGACCCATAAAGTTGAAATGATTTGAATCAGGTCATAAAGACAGTCTAGAAGAAGAGAGCCCATGTTCTATGACTCCAAATCCAAGGCTTTACTCTTTGCTCATTTTTTATTGTTCCAGGGACTCTGTTCCCTTCTGGATAAGCTATAAACCCCGAAGGTCTGGAATTGAAAGCACTTCATAGTTCTGTTCTACCACATCTTTACAGACTTAATCCAGATCACTTCTTACACCCTCTGTATTCTAACTAAATTGGTCAAGAATTATTCAATTTCCTCCCTCTAAGGCTTTGTACAAACTTGCCCCTATGCTTGGAATGCATTCTTTTCTCATTTCCATAGCATAACCTCTACCAGACCTCAAAGATTCATGGATTACAATCTCTTGATTCTGTCCCTCTCACTAGTGAGTAGTCTCCATCTGCCCCCAAACAATTACTTTGCATAAACTGTCTATCTGGGCTCATTCTTCAAACCCCTACTTCTACCAGCAGATTGAGTTCCAAGAGGGTGATGAATTATCTTTCTACTCAAAGTTCTAGGTGTAACTTTCACACCTTGGGGATGTGTTTTTCTTACTTTTGCTTGAAAACCATTGATTACCTCAGAGTTTTCCTTATCGGTTACCAGAAAGCCTTAATTAGATTGCAGAAATGGAAATTATCTAAGGTGATGGAAAAAGAGCAGTTAGTCCAAACATTTCTCCAAACCAGTGATGACCTCTCCCACCAGAAACAATGAGAGTCCGAGTTTAGCTAGTCCCGGAACAAATTAGTCACACTTTTCCTAATTATTGGCACGCCATTTCCCCCTCCATGGAGTCCTCCTGAAGATCCTCTTAGGTAGAGCATCCTTCTGGGCTTCTTGTAGAATCCTGAAGATGCATCTGCTTTGTCCTTAGCTGTCACTACAGACACTCTTATCAGCCCTTGCTGTTCCTGGGTTGCTAGTTAAAATCCAAATCTTGCGACCACTTGAAGTTCATAAGGTTATCATTGGTCAGAGGAGCATGCAGGGACTCTCTACCCTTCTCCCCACAAGACGATGCATTCTTACATAGTCGCGTCATCCCTTACTTCCTCCCCATCCTCTCATGTAAGCTCCTTTAGGATGTAGCTTGTTTACTTTTTAATTTCTATCCCTTGCCCTTAGCACATTGCCTGCCACGTGGGAGGTATTTAATAAATGATTATTGTATTGAATTGGATTGCCCTAAATTGCAGTACATTTCACAGTCACAGTCACTTAAATCCTTTTTTCATGTAGTAGTGTTGTCAAATATATTCAAGCTTGTAATTCCTTCGAAATCCAATTTTGGTCTATCTGGTATGTTATTCAGTCAACCAGATTTTCTAGCTAGCTTGGTTAAACAAGTATTCATTCTGTTAAACACTTCCTAGGTGGTTATCAAGGAGATTATAATTGTAATGTGCTCTGAGATCTCCTTATGAATAATTGTGAGAACAAAATAATTACAGAGCAGGTCTTTAGAATTTTTCTGTTTATGTCACAGACTATTAATAAGGCCTTGCCAAGAGTCCAAATGCAGAATGTTTTAATTTTATGAATCCTTGATTTTAAAAGCTTAGTAAAAATAACATGTGAATTGTAAAAGTCCTACTATGGGAATTGGTCCTCTCAAGACTACAAATGTCACAGGTTTCTCTGGGATACACCACTCTGGTTATTATTTACTTGCTGCAAGCAGTAAGTTTTCCTTAAGTAAGGAGTTTAGAATATATTAAGAAATGACAAAGAAAAGCAAAATGATCTAGAAATAATCTTCCAGCAGATAAAGTCTGGCCTGAAGAATGGATAGAGGCTGGAATTTGGAGAAGATATTTGAAAAGGGGAATTTGCAAAGTCATTTGACAAGAGTAAGTAGACTCAAAAGAGAATGTGCTTAAGAATTTTCTGCTGAGAGTCCACAATTTGAATACAATCATGAAAATTGGCAAAGACTGATGAAATGTAGACATAGTCAATATCAGAGATGCTGTAGTAAAATGAGCAGAGGGAATGCTGAAGCTATGAATTACTTGAACTATTTTGTAAAACAATCTGAAATTACAGGGGGGAAATTTATTAAACAATGAATGTGAAGAATTCTGAGAAACCTAGGAAGATTTTTCTGAACTGATATGGAATAAGAAAGAATAACCAGAAGAATAATGGATATGAAAATGAAATGAAGTATAACACCATATCAATAAAAAAGTAACATTGAAAGCAATTCCTTCCCTTCAGGTCGATACAGAGTCCACTTTGGGTTCTAAAGGTCAAGTGATGAAATGGTCTGCCTTTCTCCTGGCAAACAAAGCACTATGAGTACAGAACATTGTATAGACTGACAGCTGTCACCATTGTCATCATTGATATTAAACTGTTTTTTCATTTGTACAAGAAAAGTTCCTGTTAGAATGATATCCTAAGAACAACAACTATTTTTGTTCAGTCATTTCAATTGTGTTTGACTCTTTGGGAACCCAATTTGTTTCGTTTTGTTTTGTTTTGTTTTGGCACAGATACTGAAATAGATTGCTATTTTCTTCTCTCACTCATTTTACTGATGAGGAAATTGAAGCAAACAGGGTTAAGTGACTTGCCCAGGGTCACACAGCCAGTTTAAATGTCTGAGGGCAGATTTGAACTCAGGAAGATGAGTCTTTCTGACTTCAGAACCAGAAATCTATCCACTGCAGCACCACCTAGCTGCCACAATAATAATAGCTAGTATTTAAATAGAGCTTTAAGGTTCACAAAACACTTTATATATTATCTTATTTGACTCCATTTGATCAGATCAAATTAGAATATATTAAGAAATGACAAAGAAGAGCAAAATTCAGCAATCATTTAAAAAAAAAAATACAATGATGATTGTTCCATTAACAAAATACTGATCAGAAATGAGGAATGAGAGAACTGAGCAGAGTGGACAGAGCAGTGAGGCCTTGCTCTGTCTTTTAGCTAGGGTGATCATTCAGAGTTCCTGGAATGAACTTTAAATTGCAGTCCTCTCTTTTGGCCCAGCAATAGTGAATGGAGGCCCCAGTTCCTTGTCTGAATCTTGGGAATCCCCTGGAAGAGGATAGCAGCAAGTAGCTCATTTGTTATGGAAGTTGGTATGGAAGCAACTGAAGGGAAGGTTTTTAGCTCTCAGGCAAAATTTCTTTGCAAAATGGAAGCATTTTCTTCCTAGCTGAAGAAGGAAAAAATGTAGCTATAAAACTTTTCACTTGCAGTCTCAGAATCAGAGATACATTTGATTAGGGGCAAAGTTGCAAGCAGACATTTTTTCGTAAGAAAAAAAATGAAACCATAGAAAGAATATTTGGTCATGGAATGGAATAGAGACAAGCTGCAAGCTCAAGGCTTGATTTGAAAATTAAGCTAGCATTGCTCTGGGGACTGGAAATTCACATTAAATTTGGGAGGTATAGAGCAAAGGAGACCAGCTTTGGAGTTCCAAGGACCCAACTTTGGTCTCCAGGACTGCCACTGACTGACTGGTTGTGTGTGTGAGCAAATCACTTAGTAAATCTGAGAAGGATCTTGGGAATAATCTCTTCCCTTTCTTTCCTCTCCCAGATTCATCTCAGTTTCCCCATCTTTATACTGAAGAGGTTTAGTTAAAAGAGCCTTTGGGCTCTAATGCCTGTGATCTGGGGATACTGTTTCCCATTTAGGAAATAGATGGCAGAAAAGACCACTGTATGGTCGTGGCTTCTGAATTCTTAGAACAGTTTTTTTTGTTGTTGTTTTTCACACATGTCTGGGACAACTTTCATTTCACTTCACTTTGAAGTGAGGCTTTTGTAATCCATGGAGGCAGGATCTAATTAAAATCCTCCCCACCTGAAGGTTTGTAACCAAAGTGTGAAAAGTACTCAACACCACTTAAATAAGGGCCTAGCTCTCTGGAGGTGTGACCTGTCCAAGCAGGAAGCTGCTTGGCTGAAAGCTTGGAGTCCGTCACTTTAACATTCATTATTATCCTGATCACAAACCTGAGTTTTTGTTCTCTTTTTCCTTTTTTCCCCCACTTAGCAAACATAAAAAACAAAAACCACATCAACGCATCTTTTACTCTGCCCCTCCCCACCACCTTTCCTCCCTCCAGCAAGTACTTAAAAAAAAAAAGCTCCCAATATATAGCTGCAAAGTCTAGCAAAACG
Source organism: Pseudochirops corinnae (assembly GCA_028646515.1). Taxonomy (NCBI): domain Eukaryota; kingdom Metazoa; phylum Chordata; class Mammalia; order Diprotodontia; family Pseudocheiridae; genus Pseudochirops; species Pseudochirops corinnae. Next base: position 191,787,527 of record CM053591.1, read on the forward strand.
AATCTTTATATTTGCCCTATTTCCAAGACGTGTCTTCGTTCTGTGCTTTAAGTTCCTCGCCTCTCTTTCAGGAGGTGAGTCGTGTTTCATTGTCAGTTTTTGTACTGGTATTCTAAAGCTTTCCAACAAAATTGTTTTCTTTATAACGCTATATTATTGAATAGATTGTCCCTGTTGTTCCTCTCACTTTGCTCATTTCATTGTTTTTGGAGACCGAGTCTCCCCATCTCACCCAGGGTGGAAGGGCAGCAGTTACATATGGGCACAAAGCGTTGACCTGCTCCATCCATTTCTGTCCAAGGTTGGTTTTGACTCCACTCCCCCACATCCCCACCCCCCCCACCTCCCGCCAGGAAGATCCCTTCTTTGAGGGGCTAACACTTGGCTTGGCATCTGGTTTATTTCGGATACCCAATCTCAGCTCAGATGTGTCTGCCTCGACCTTCCAGATAGCAGAAATGACACTGTACATTCCCCTTTCCACCCCCTGTGCTTTGGATCTTAGAAAGTCTTCGTAGTTTCCTTCCGAAATCATCCATTTCACAATTTCTCATGGCAGAAAAATATTACATGACATCCATATACCACAATTCGATTAGCCCTACCTCAATAAGAGAGCTCCTTCTTCCTTTCTATCTTTTCTTCTTTTCTACTACTACAAAAAAGTTTCTGTATCTATTTTTGTACACATAGGCTCTTTCCACCTTTCTTTGATTTTCTTTAGAATATAGGACTAATGTCTCCTTCGAAGGCTATTCAAGTTTGGCAATTTTTAAAATTTTTTTTTGGGGGAGGCATAATTCCAAATCGTTTTCCAGAATGGACCAATTCACAACTCCATTAATAGTGCTCTAGTGTGACTGTGTTTCCACAGCCAGTCCACGATTTTTCCTTTTCTTCTGTTGTCATTTTTGCCAGTCTAGTAGGTGGGACATAGAAATTTAGAGTTGTCCTTGTTTGTGTGTCTCTAATTATTATGGATTTAGGACGTTTTTTAAAATCTGGTTGTTCATAACAGATTTTTTATTTTTCAAACTGCCTGTTCATATCCTTTGACCATTTATTTATTAGGGAATGACTCTAAGTCTTATAAATTTGAATTAGTTCTTTATATATCTTGAATATGAGATCTATATCAGGGAAACTGGTAGTAAATATTTTTTCTCCATTTTTATTTTTATTTTTCTAATTTTTACATCACATTTGACAAACTCAAGATTTTTAGACACATCCACAGAGAAGTTATATTTGACCAAAAGTTTTTGTGTTAAAACGAAGCAAAATGTATGATTCTCATTTCCAAAGAGATTGAATACCATTAATATCAACAAGCTTTTATTAAACACTATGTGCAAGATCCTGTGGATGAAAAGAGAAAATTGAAGACAATATCTTCCTTTTAATAGAACAGTCTACTTATTTCAATATTTTTTTAAAAGAGATAATAAAATGAATAATTGTTATTTAAGATATCTTTAAATGGATTTAAAGTTTTAGACATTTTGCTGCTTTGGCAGGACAAGTGAGACATAATTTTGAACTCCTTTTAAAAACCTATGGGTTCTTAGAAAAATCCACCTGCCAAAATTAAATACTGCTTCATAGGTTCATGGATTTTCCATCAGGAAGGGACCTTTGAGGTTTTCTAGTCCAGTCTTTTCATCACTTTCATTTTTAATTATTTGAATGACTTGTTAAGTAAAAAATTTCTAATGATGCTTTTGGAAATATCTAGAAGAAGGTCTTTTAATAGAATGTGATTTAATTTAATTTTTCTCTAACAGACTGTCAAGATGTACATTTTAAGATAAAGGAATAGAAATACATTATACACTTTTTTTTTTTGGTGAGGGGAGGAGGATCCAGACAAAACTTCCCACATGAAGACAGAATAGTAACTATTCTGCAGCTTATAACCACAAAGAGTTTTGTCTTTAAGGAATAATGAATAATGGTAATAAAAGGTAGAGTGACTTTCCCAGGGTCACATAGTCAATATGTGCCAAAGGCAGGGTTTGAATTCAGTTCTTTTTGGCTCTGAGGTCAACCCTCTATCCATAATACCACAAAATTAATGATGGGTGGCTTGATTGTAAGGCTTTAATATTTGCAAAATACTTTACATACATTATCAAAAGACTAGAAGCTAGATACGTTGATTCTCATTTAACAGATAAAGAAACTGAGGCTCAGATATTCTCAAGGTTCCTAACTATTAAATATTAGAGGATGGATTCTAGCCTGTGCATTCTGGCATTCTGCTAACCACTCTACAACACAAAGTTTGTGGAGGAGACTAATGGAAGGTAAGGAGGAGAAGTTTGGAAAAGAATTCCTTAGACGGTGAGCTTCTTGAGGGCAGGCACTGTTTTTGGCTTTCTTTGTATCCCTAGCACTTGGCACAGTGTCTGCATAGCAGACTCTCAATAAATGTTTGTTGACATGAATTCAATATTAGGCAAAAGAGGTAGAATTTTGTCCTGTAAGTGATATTTTTTGAGCAGAGAAATGCTCAAGGTCAGGACTTCTGAATGTGGGGCCAGTGCTTTGACCCTTATAAACTTCTACCTCATTTAGAATATTGGGACATATATGGATGATCTTTTCTTTCAGTCCCTACAAAAACTGGAGAGGTAGCCCTCATCTTTTGGGGCTTCATATCATCCCTGACCCAACTGGAAGATAAGACCTTGGTGACTGATTGGTTCCTCTTATAACCCTATTATTTGGAGACCAGTGAAATAAGCAATAAAATTGTGAGTAAAAATATGAGAACAAGGCTCTCAGATCCTTTAGTTCCATAGTTTGTAAATCCTGTGAGAGTTTTTACAGAAGGAACATCTGATTCTAGCTTAAGACATTCCAATTCTTGTCCCTTCTAATTGTACTTTCTACAGGAGACTTGGGAGACCCTTTGATTTAGGGAGACAGAACCATGTCAAAATGGGACTGTCACCCGAGTGTTTAAATACATGGTTAAACTTTATAAATCCATCATCAGAGGGTTGCAGCCCCTCTGCCTAGAGGGCATTCCATAAATAGTAATGATATTGAAAAACCTAGAGCTTTGCAACTCAAATCAGGTGACTTGCTTCAATGTCCTTGCCCTGTCCCTGGGTGGGACAGAATCCTACTGTGGGTCATTAGGAAGCATGCTGTTAACCTGGCCTGAATCTGTTGCAGGAGCAGCAGGCCCTGAATGACTGGGACCCACAATGAGTCATGATTGCTAAATCCACAAGGGAAGCCAGATTTCCTAGCAAGCCAAGTTTGCTTCTCTGCCAAGAACAGGGAAGTTGGAATGGGGGTGGGAAGGAGCGGGAGCATCAGGCCTGGCCAACGGACAATAAAAGTTGCCAGAGACCAGAATCCAAATGGATGTAGCTATGAGATGGTACTAAGGCGAGATGACTAAGCTGAAAAGGACAGATGGAAGGCCCAAAGTTACTCTGTATGAGAATCACTCTGAAGCTGGATGGGAATAAGCATGGGTGGTCAGTGCTGTGATGAGCTATTGAGTGATAGGGGCATTGAGTATTTTGCAGATTGGTTGTTTTTCCTGTTTGATAACTGAAAACAAAACAAAACAAAAACTGAGACCCGGGTTAAGTATGGGACTTGCTTAAACTTGGGCAGATAGTGAGTGACTGAACTGGAACTTTAGGCCAAATCCTCAGAGGTTCTGCTGTGTGCCATCTGTGTGACCCTGGGCAAGTCACCTAACCACAGCTTCCTCTTCTATAGAATAAGAGAGTTGAAACCTTTTGGCTCTGAGCTCTAATTTTCTATGATCTTCCAAAACTGGTCATAGTGATTTATAAGGTCTGTTGTACAAGTCTAGATAGGAAGAAGTTTGTATCTGTAGAGGGAGTGTCCACATGGACCAGGTCACTGATCTTTGGTGAATTGAGGAGGTGTTCAAGCTTCTCTGGAAGGGTACTGCTGTCCCAGCAGGATTACCAGCCACAGTCACCTCCCACTTTGTGCCTCTCCACCATAGGTTCTGGTTCTTTCCTGAGGCTTATATGAGGCTAAGAGTGGGGAGGGAGACACGTTACACCTTCTGGTGGAAAACAGGAGAATGAAATTCAAGACAAGGCGTGAGAGGTGAGTATGACCATCAGGTAAAGTCAGGAGCTCTGAATGGGGATGTTTTGGGCACCCTTAACTAACATATTGACTAACTCCCAGGCAAGTTGTCCTGGGTAACCGCATTCTGAAAAAGCTTAATACATAATTGGGAAAAGGGGGTGGGGAAGTAGCAAAGAGCCAAAGATATAGGACTCTTTCCTCATTGGTGGGGATTAATTCCTCAAAGTCCTGCACCTGCATAAGGATCAGGCCTAGCTGGTGACAGTGAGAGGGGAGAGATGCAGCTCTTCTAGCTTCCGGAGTTCAGAGAGAAGATGTGTACCTAATCCCAACCTTTCTTCAGGGCTCTGGAGGGAGAAAGACTCTGAGAATAAACTGACCCATAGAACTTTGATCATGTTCCTATTCTCAGCTTGCTGCCCTAGAGACTTTGGGGGAAGTTTCTCCTTGGAAGAGATCAGAGACCCTTGGTCGAGCTGAGTTATCACATTCCCAGTGGGAGAGCTCATTACTCTCCGTGTAGTCTGGTAAGTACTCTCTTACGTGTGTTTTCCGATTTCTGTTTTGCTGTTGGCTTGGATAACTGTTTTTGTAGTTGTTAGTGGTGGTATTTTTTTTCTTTTTTGTATTGCTATGTGTTGTGGAACTGGCATCTGGTGGGAAGGAAGTCAAGCCTTGGTTATAAAGCTTGAGACCCCCTTTCCCCATCAAGGAAGAGCAGCCAGGAGTTTATTGTTGTTACCTAGTCCTGTCAAACTGTCCATCACCCTGCAGGTTGCTGCATACCGGTGCTGTCCCTGTGGTTTCATTGACAAAGACAGTGGAGTATCTTGCCATTTCCTTCTTCAATGCATTAAGGCAAACAGAGGTAAAGGGACTTGCCCAATGTCTCACACAACTACCAAGTATCTGAAGCTGGAATTAAATTCGGGTCTTCCTGACTCTGGGCCTAGTGCTCTATCCACCAAGTCACCTAGCTGCCTTCAATCAGAAGTCTAGCTTGAACCTAAAAATAACTTCTTTAAGATTAATAATATTTGGGGAAGAAGTTATATTGCTAGCCCAATATCCCCTCTCTCTGGGGAGAACTGGGGGGCTAGCCTTGGCCCCAACTTCCTGCTTTCCCTCCTTGGAGAAGGGTGGGGAAGAAGATAATAGAAATATTTCCCCTTTCTTCCCTGTGAGCTACATCTGTTTAACCCTGTGTAGGCACATATAAATCTATATTAGCAATACACCCAAAACAGTACCTTATACACACCCATACCATAGCCACTTACATGTTTATAGTATAAGCGGGCAAAAATATACATATATATACACATACATGTGTCTATGTATCCCTAATGTCTGCCATTCCTGAAAGGATTTCTTAAAAATCACAGAATCCTCAAACATTAGAGTCAGAAGGCCTTAGAGAGATCAGCGGCCACAATCCCTCCTTTGGGGCACACTGTATACTCTCTTCTTAAGTTTGGCTCAGAAGGCTGAAAGTGAGTAATGAAAGCAGTCTCTAGGACTCCTGAGATGGCATTGCTGTGGCGTGGTGCCTCGGGCTCTGTGGCCCCCAATTTCAGAGCCAGTGGGAATCTCCTCCCGAGGGGAAGCGGAGGTGGCCAGTGAATGTTTAACTAGACAGAAGAGGGCAATTAGAACACGTGTGGCACCTACTATGTGACAGGCGCAGGGCTAAGCATTTTTTACATTTTTCACAAATATTATCTCCTCTGATCCTCAGGACATTAGTTTTCTCATTTCACAGCTGAGGAAATTGAGGCAAGCAGCATTAAGTACCTTTTGAAGGGTTACACAGCTGGTAAGTAGCCGGGACCTGATTTGAAGTCAGGTCTTTCTGACTCCAGGTCTGGTGTTCTGTCCATTGAGCTCCCCAAAGTGTCCCGAGAAAACTTCCAAGGGAATGCACACTGATAACGTTCTCTCTCTCCCCTAGCCCTGATCAGTATCAGCTGCCAATTTCCAAGGTGGAAATAGTGACACTGGAAATTTAACAATGGCCTTTTGGCAGCTGGCTCACCCCTGGGAGAAAGGAGGGAAAGAGGCGTTTAGACCTGAATTTGAATCCTGTCTCCACCATTAGGAGGTGCGTCATCATGGACAAGGCACTTCATCTCTTAGGGACTCGGTTTCCTTATCTGTAAAATTGAGTTGAATTCAAACTCTACGGCCTCTGATTCTGTGATCTGGGAGCCAAAGGGTGACAATTCATATGATATCAGAAGCCATAAATGTAAAAGAGAGGGGAATGCTTCTCCTCAGGTCCCAGAGAAGTCCTGGTTAGGACTTTTCAAGAGAAAATCCACCTTGACTTCTTGAGGCCACCATACATAGCACTGACGTTCTGTGTAAGGCTTGTAGACAGCCAGGAATACCAGGAATTCATGGGCCACTGTGAGGTCTGAGGATCAAGTGAGATAATGTGTGTAAAGTGCTTTGCAAAGCTTCAAAGTGCCATGTAAGGCTACTATTATCTCTATCTCCCCCCTCTCCCCCCACCTTTCTCTCCTCTCCTCTCTTCTCCTTCCCTCCCTTCCTTTCTCCCTCCCTCCCTCCCTCTCTCTCTCTCTCTCTCTCTCTCTCTCTCTCTCTCTCTCTCTCTCTCTCTCTCATTATTGGGCAGTGGCTTAGCAGGAAGCTGAACCATGGTGTTGTTGACAAATGGACCAACTGACACTAGCCCTAATGTAACATTGGCAGCCCCAACCCAGAGAGGCAATATGAGTTGCTGTAGACTGCAGCATCTGGGGCAGGAGTTCAAAAGGAAGGTGGGGGCTGGTAAAAGGAGACTGGTAAAAGCTATGGAAGACAAGCCTGTGGCAGGGGATGCTGGACCCCAGCACCAGATGAAGGGCTTAGCCTGGCACCCAAACCAATGAAGCCTGGGAATATCATGAAAGAAAATATGATGTGGCTGTGCATTTCATATTCATATGGTTGTAGTCTAGGGTTTTTTTTTGTAGAAGGGTTTCTTGTAAGCCACAGTCAGGGGAAAGAAAAAAATAAGTCAGGAATTTTACTCAGACTAATCACCCCCTCAAACCCAGGCTCCCTGGTCAGCTGGTTCTCCCTCATGTGCTAGGTTTCTAGAGCTAAATATTTTTGGCACTTTCCTTCATGTTAAATATCACTGTCTTACAGTATTTTAGCTTGTGTGTGCATGTCTTTTTAAGAGTTGAGGAACTTAGAAACCTAAATGACCCCCCCCCCCCCACAATTGCATTGTCTTTATCTTATAAGAGCAGAGTTGTTTACAGAAAGTCAACTAGGTGGTACGATGAATAGAGCTCTGTCCCTGGAGTCAGGGAGACCTGAATTCAAATCTGAACTTGGACACTTACTAGCTGTGTGACCCTGGGCAAGTCACTTAACCCCTACTGGACTCAATTTTCTCAACTATAAAATGAGTTTAATAATAGCACCTACCTCTAGGGTAGTTGTGAGGATCAAATGAGATAATGATCATAAACTCTTAGTTCAGCACTGGAACATAGTAAGTATTGTATGTGTGTTAGCTATGATGTTGATGGTGATGATGATTTAACTGTGTTTCCACCTGACTT
>CM053591.1:191795696-191827646 GCA_028646515.1 Pseudochirops corinnae
ATGTCTGGTTTTGCTTTTTTTTTTTTTTTTTTTCTTTTCCCAGTGATCACTCATTGGTTACAGCCCTTCTATATGACCAAACTATTGTACAATGTGAAAGTATTTGCAGATCCTATACATGATTGCATGCCACCATGGAGGGAGGGGAGAAAATCTGAAACTCAAGTGATTGTGGAACTGAATCTTGTAAATTAAAAGTAAATGAGCAAATAAATAAATAAATAAATAAAAATAAATAAAATTTTTATTTCCAGATTCTTTCCCTTCTTCCCTCTTTACCCACCCCCACTGAGAAGACAAGGAATTCAATATAACTTGTACATGTGTAGTTATGCAAAACATTTCTGTAGTAGTCATATTGTGAAAGACTAACTATATTTCCCTCCATCCTATCCTGTCACCCACTTATTTTATTTTCTATTTTGACCCTATCCTTTTTCAAATGTGTTTGCTGTTAACTACCCTCTCCTACAATCTGCCTTCCCTTCTATCATACCCCCTCTTCTGTCCTTCTCCTCTACTTTCCTGTAGGGCAAGATACCCAATTGAATGTGTATGTTATTCCCTCCTCAAACCAAATTCAATGAGAGTAAGGATGACCCATTCCCTTTCACCTTCCTGCTCTTTCCCTCCACTGTAACAGTTTTCACTTGCCTTTTTTTATATGAGATAATTTATCCCATTCTATCTCTCCCTTTCTCCTTCTCCCATTATATTCCTCTCTTATCTCTTAATTTTATTTTTAGATATCATCCCTTCATTTTCAACTGATCCAGTGCCATTTGTCTATGTATACATGCACACACACATACACACACTCACATATGTATTTATATACATATACACCCTCCTATACATACATATATGTGTATGTATACATACACACATCTCTCTCTCTCTCTCTCTCTCTCTATCTAGCTATCTATCTTCCCTTCAACTATCCTCATACTGAAAAAAAAGTGAATTACAATTATCATTTTTCCATGTAGGAATGTAAATAGTTCAAGTTTCATAAGTTCCTTATTATTTCCTTTTCTTGTTTACTTTCTCATGCTTCTCTTGCTTCTTGTATTTGAAAGCCAAATTTTTTGTTCAGCTCTGTTTTTTTTTATCAATAATACTTGAAAGTCCTCTATTTCATTGAATGATCATATTTTTCCCTGAAGCATTATACTCAGTTTTGCTGGGTAGGTGATTCTTGGTTTTAATCTTAGCTCTTTTGACCTCCAGAATATTATATTCCAAGCCCTTCAGTCTCTTAATGTAGAAGCTGCTATCAGCAGTTCTCAAACTGTGGGTTATGTTCAATTTAAATACATCCTGCACATCAGATATTTACATTACAATTAATAACAGTAACAAAATTACAATTATGAAGTAGCAATGAAAATAATTTTATGGTTGGGGGTCACCACAACGTGAGGAATTGTATTAAAGGGTCTCAACATTAGGAAGGTTGAGAACCACTGTGCTAGATCTTGTGTTATTCTGATTGTGTTTCCACAATACTCAAATTATTTCTTCCTGACTACTTGTAATATTTTGTCCTTAACCTGGGAACTCTGAAATTTGCCCATAATATTCCTAGGAGTTTTCTTTTTGGGATCTTTTTCAAGAGGTGATTGGTGAATTCTTTCAATTTCTATTTTGCCCTCTGGTTCTAGAATATCAGAGCAATTTTCCTTGAGAATCTCTTGAAGGATGATGTCTATGCTCTTTTATTGATCATGGCTTTCAGGTAGTCAGGTAATTTTTAAATTATCTCCCCTGGTCTCTTCCAGGGCAGTGTTTTTTTTTTTTTTTCCAATGAGATACTTGCCTTCTATTTTTTTATTTGTTCAGATATGTTTTATAGTATCTTGATTTCTCATAAAGTCATTAACTTCCATTTGTTCCAATCTAATTTTGAAGAAATTATTCTCTTCAGTGAGTTTTTAAACTTCCTTTTCCATCTGGCCAATTCAACTTATTAAGGTATTCTTCTCCTTATTGACTTTTTGGTCCTCTTTTGCTATTTGAGTTAGTCTATTTTATAAGGTGTTATTTTTCTTTAAGGCTGTTGACTCATTTTTCATGATTTTCTTGCATCATTCTCATTTCTCTTCTCAGTTTTTCCCCCTCTTCTCTTACTTGATTTTCAAAATCCTTCTTGAGCTCCTCCATGGTCTGTAAACAATTCATATTTTTCTTGGAGGCTTTTGATGCAGGAGTTTTGATGTTTTTGTTTTCTTCTGGTTCCATGTTTTGATCTTTTTTTTGTCCCCAAAAAAGGATTCTATGGTCTGATTGCACTTCCTCTGCTTGCTCATCTTGCCAGCCAATCACTTGACTTTTTAGCTCTTTGCCATGGTAGAACTCTGCTTCCAGAGTGGAGAGAGCTGTGTATCAAATTGCTGGGGTTTTTGCAAATGTTATCAGAGGTCTGAGGAGGGTGCCCTCTCTACAGCTGCCACATTGGCATTCCTCACCCCAGGACCACCACCCGAGACTATGACCCAGATCCAAGCAGGTCAAAGCAAGAGTGATTACCCTATCAATGGTTGCTTGGACCCCCTATGATCTTCAGGCCAGGAGTTTTGGAGGCAGCCACAAGGCAGCAACTGAAGTGGCTGATCTGCCACCACCTCTGATGCCCTGGGAGCAGCAGCTGGACTGCTCTCTTCTGCCTCCCATTTCCAACAGAGTTCCACACTGACCTTTTACTTTTTCTTTGGTGTTTATGGGTTAAGTCTGGAAACTGCCACAGTTGTGGGTGATTCACTCTCCTGAAGTCTGCTCCAGCTGGTCTGTGCTGCTAGTTGGGGCCACCCTGGGTGTGGGTCCACGTGGCTCGTGTGGGACTGTGCTGGGTTCTCTGCCCTGTGCAATGGACCCTTCCTGTTGTCCTGCCAGGCTGCCTACAGCAGATTTGTTTTTCTCTGTCACTTTGTGGGTTCTATAGCTCTAAAATTTTTTAGAATCATATTTTACAGGTATTGGTGGTTGGTGAGGGAACTTAAGCAAGTTCCTGCTTTTACTCTGCCATCTTGGCTCCGTCCTCTCTTTTCTTTTTCTTAAAAAATTCCCTTTGGGGTTATAAAGTTTGTTTGGATTATACCTATTCCTTCCCCAGTATTATCCTGAAAGTGTCCCTCAAGTTTTGTGGGAGGTTTGGAAAGCTCTTCTTACAGTTTTGCTACTTTAACAAATACCCATTTAAGTATAACTGGCTGTTGGATATCAGCTAATAGTCAATGAAGGAACATACTAATGGGGGCTTGTGGCTTTACAAGGATATTCCCAAATCCTCAGGGTTAGCCTGAGACCACTGAGGGGAGGAGTAGCTAGCCATGCCTTAGAGATTCATTTTCCTAGCACAAGTCAGGATTGGCAGAGTGAGCCCTGGAGTCTGTACTAATATTTTTGTTTTCACTTTGGTCCTAATTGATCTGGGCAATATTCATGCATGATTTCTTTGATCATCGTTTTCAGGAAGTCCAGTGAATAATAAATTATTTCTCCTTGATCTATTTTTTAGGCCAGCTGTCTTTGATAGCAGATGCTTTACATTTTCTTGGTCTTTTTTGATCTATTGTTTTAAAGTATCTTTTTGAAAAAAAACGCTTTGTTTTTTTTAACATTTTAAAAATTTTTTCTGAACTTAAGAAATAAACCAAACATTTCCTTAACATAGTAGAGTGGGGGAAAAGATGATTGCACATGAAACTGCAGATCTATTAGGTACAACTTGCTATTTCTATTAAATATATAAAAAAGTTGACATGTAACTTTACCACCACCCCCCCCATTTTGAGCTTTCCTCCCCTTGCCACTGACCTAGGGATGTCTACCATAGACACCAATATGTGTGCAGTGTATGTATGTATGTAGGTATGTATGTAAAAATCATTCTATACAAACTTCTATTTATCAGTTCTTCCTCTGGATGCAGATTGTGTCTTCCTTCATTGGTCCTTTGTAGTTAATTTGGGTATTTATAATATTCAAAATGATTTAGTTACTCAATATTTCTGTTACCATGTACAATAATTCTCTTGGTTCTACTCATTTCCCTTCATTATTTCATGCAAGTCTATCCATGTTTTTCTAAGATCATTCCGCACATCATTTCTCATAGTGCAGTAGTATGCCCTCACAATCATATACCACAACTTGTTTAGCCATTCCCCAATTGATGGGCATCCCTGCAATTTCCAGTTCTTTGCTATCACAAAGAGAGTGGCTATAAATATTTCAGAAAATGCAGATTCTTTTCCTTTTTCCCCTAATCATTTTTGGAAACACACCTAGTAGTGGTATTGCTCGGTCAAAGGGCATAGTCAGTTTAATAACTCTTTAATAATAATCCCGGGTTGTTCTCCAAAATGGTTGGATCAATTCAGTCCCACAAATAGAGAATTAGCATCTCAATGTTTCCACATCCCCTCCAACCTTTGTTGCTTTCCCCTTTAATCATTTTAGCCAATCTGATAGGTATAAAATGATGTCTCAAGGTTGTTTTAATCTACATTTCTCTAATCAATAATGATTTACAACACTTTTTCATATGACTTAATTGTTTTGATTGCTTCATTGGCAAACTGCCTATTCATATCCTTTGACCATTTATTAATTGGGGAATGATTCATGCTCTTACAGATTGATAAAGTTTTTTTTTGGCGGGGGAAGAGATGAGATCTTTATCTAAAAAACTGTCTTTAAAATTTCCCCTTATTTCTCTGCTCTCTTTCTAGTGTTGGCTACATTGTTTTTATTTGTGTGAAGCCTTTTTGAATGTGTGATCAAAATTATTAATTCTATTTTTATTGTTTACTTGTAAATTGTTTACCTGTCCATAAATATGATAGGTAATATGTTCCATGTTCTTAGAATTTTCTTGTAATACCTTTCTTCTATCTAGGTCAGGTATCCATTTTGACCTTACTTTGTTTCCTCATGAATGGTTTGCTTATCTATAAGTCTGATAGGTAATATGTTCCACGTTCTTTGATTGTTCTTGTAATATCTTCCTTTATATCTAGGTCAGGTATCCATTTTAACTTTATTTTGGTAAATACTATAAAATAAAGTCATTTACTACTATAAATTCTGTGTCTATTGTGTTCCACTGATCTACCTTTCTATTTCTTTACCAGATGGTTTTGAAAATGAATGCCTTGTAATGTAGTTTAAGATCTGGGACTGTTAAAGCACCTTCCTTTACATTTTTTATTAGTTCCTTTGGTATTCTTGATCCTTTTTTTCTTCTCAATGAATTTTGTTATGATTTTTTATAACTCAGTATATTTTAAAAATTTAATTGGGATGTCACTGACCATATAAATTTATTTACATAAAATTGTCATTTTTATCATACTGACCCTGCCTGTCTATGAATAATCAATACTTCTCCAATTATCTAAGTCTGATTTTATTTGTGTAAAAAGGTTTTTTTTTTTTTTTTTAAAATTCTGTTCATGTATTTCCTGGGTTTGTTTTGACAAGTGTATCCCAAGTATTTTATACTGTCTAGTCCAGTGGTTCTCAACCTGTGGGTTGCGACCCCTTTGGGGGTCGAGTACATATTTCCAGTGGTCTTAGGAACCAAGACACCGCTCCTTTATCCATCTCCAGGGGGGACCGTCCACAGGCAGATACACTCACATATGAGTATCAAAGCGTCACAGCATTAGGAAGGTTGAGAACCACTGGTCTAGTCAAAAGTGTTCTAAAATTTCCTATGTCTCTCCCATTAGTCACTGATTTCTGATTGATCTATTCTTATTTTCAAGGAAGATATTGTTGGGATCATGTTTACTACTTTATTTTCCAGCTATTTATTTTACTCCAAATTCTTATCTTCAGTGATTTTTTTTCATCTTAAAAAACTTTTGCCTTAATTCTTCTAAATAATCATATAATTCTTGTGAAAAATATTCCCCCTCCCCCTATTTTTTTAAGTTTCAGTCAATGTGAACTCTATGGCATTTGTGTGTTGTGTGTGTGTGTATCTACTATTATTTGTTGTTAATATAAATACTAATATGATATATATGTAAAATAGAATAGAAGGGAAGATTATATAAAGTCTGCAGGGCAAGTTAGGTGGTACAGTGCATAGAGTGCTGGACTTGGAATCAAGTAGGTTCATCCTCCTGAGTTCAAATCTGGCCTCAGACACTTAGCTTTGTGATCCTGCACAAGTCACCTCACCCTCTTTGCCTCAGTTTCCTCATCTGTAAAATGAGCTGTAGAAGAAAATGGCTAACCACTTTAGTATCTTTACCAAGAAAACTACTAAAATTGGACACGACTGAACAACAACAATAAAGTCTGCATCTTCTTGTGTTCACTCATCTCTCCAGGTTTAGTTTCTGAATTGGAACTTTGTGTTGGCACCAGGTGTTCCATACTGCTAAGCTTTTAGGTGAGGTAGATGGTGCTGCCTGGTTCTGACTTATGGCAGACAAACTTTTACCTCTTGGGATTAGCCACCTCTAGATCTTTGAGGCTAAAGGCACTAAATCTTCAGGACTCTTTGTGGCATCCAAAGACAAAGTCATCGGGTCTCTGAAGTCCTTGGTCATCATCTGAGCACTATTGTACCCACATTTACCATAGTTGCTCCTGTTTTTTTTTTTTTTCCAATGTACTCTGCCTCACCGCCATGGATCCCTACTCTTTAACTGACTCAGGATACAGAACTTTGAAAGCTGCACTCATCCCTGATTGTTTTCTCTTCCCTTTGGGAGATTTTGAGTTTGTTGGCTTATGCTGGAACTGGTTTTGCTGGTATGGTCCAGTTTCCTATTGCCTATGAATTTTTTGTTAACTTTTTGCTCAGTTCTGGGATAGAAGACATTGCTGACTGGAGTTTCCCATTTTGTTTCTTGATCATTATTTAGTCTGGTCTTATTTTTAAGTTTTGGCTGGAGTAGGTATGTGGGAGCTTGGTTGCCTGGCTCAAAAAACTGTCTGTCCTGAAGCCTCCCATAAGGATTTCCCCAGTTATTACTAAAAGACCACACAACTGCGCTATCTCAAACTTTCTTATCTTCATTGTCTTCTTCTTTGGATACTTACAATATCTAACTGTGCACTAGTACAGATCACAAAACAATGCTGAATCAACTCTTTGATAATGACAAAATAAGGCATTAAATTCCCTGCATTACAGATTCCATATTTCAGATTTAAAAAATACAAAGTTTATTTAGGAAAAAAAAAGATATCTAGAACAGTAATTAATTAAAAGCCTGGAGGATCATTCTGTCCCTGCTGCCTTTTCTTCTGATTGGTCAGATCCTCCCAGAACCATTTAAAGGAAATTATCTATGCCAGTCACATTCACTTCTTCATTCCTCTCCTAACTCCTTCCTTGACTTCTCAGATTTCTTTTTTCCACTTCTCCCCCTTCCACTTTTCTTTTATGTGTTATTTCTCTCGGTAGAATGTGACCTCCTTGAGGACAAGACTCGTCCTGTTTGCTTGTATTTACATCTCCAGCACTTAAGACAGTATTTAATCAATGCTAGTTGACTTGACTGGCATATGCAATTTCTTTGTGAAGTCGTGACAGTCATTTTCCTTGATGCTCAAAGCTGAGGACAATACACGAAGTTCGGGAGGGGATATTTCAAAACTTCTTTTTGGGGAAAAGATGCTTTTATTTTCCCACAACCTTGCTTGAGTCTTTGGGGTGTGGGGAAGGGAAGTTTGTGTCTGCTGATAGGCAATAGTGTGTGTGCATGAGTGAGCATGTTGATGGGGGGACAGGGAAGGGGAAGAGAGGGTGTGCTCATCACTGAGTCACCTAGGGCAGTCAGCAATCAGACTGTCTATAGTCAGAGGTCCAGTGGAAACACCACTCAACGTAGCAGCAAGGGAATCTGACGTTAAAATCAAAACAAAGGGGAAAAAATTTGTTGATGCCACTGGTAGGTTCCAATCTATTGGCTGGGGCCTCCTGTTACTGTATTTTTTAATGGTACTCAACCCTTTAAATAAAGTCATTCAAGAGAATAGTTTTGTGGAAGACAAGGCAGGTATAAAATGAAAAACTTCATTTGTTATGCACAGAAAATACCAGTTTCTCAAGTCCATCATTGTGCCTATCTCCCTCTTTAAAAGATCCTGCTTTCTCACTCCTTCCTGTCTCTGTTTCAGATAACATGGCAGCCTTTTCTTCTGGTCTTCAAATTATTTGCTTAGGAAATAATTTTGGATGATCAAAAACTTTTCAGTAAATTACGCTCCACTGCCTTCTTCTTCTTCTACCATGAGAAGATAACATTCAGAGCAATTTCTCAGTCTTGTTGAAGGGTGTATGTGTGTGTGTGTGTGTGTGTGTGTGAGCCTTCATGTGTCTGGAAGTGCCCCTAGCTTCTGCAAAACACTCCCTTCTCCCACATACTCATGGCCATTCCATCTCCTGTCTATTTTTCTTTGAAAATAGAATTCTCCATGCCTAGAATCTACTTCTTCCTCACTTTCTCCCTGACCTTCTAGGAGTCCAGCCTCCTTTTGAAGCACTACTCAGGGACAACCTTCTAGGTGAGACCTTTCTTTTCCTCACCTTGCTGGTTAAGAAGAAATTGTATATGTATACTCTGTCTTTATATGGACATATTCCACCTAAAAATTTTAAGCTCTTCAAGCATAGGGATGGTTTCATTTTTGTGTTTGTATTGTGATGTATAAAAAAACATTGAGAGACATAATTTCTAGATAATTCATCATTTTATTATTTATGACCAGCAAATAATTAATAAATGGATGAGCACTTAATTCAGTTGCACACACTATGGCCTTTATAATGTCTATTGACTTAAATTGTGTTTGTGTGTATGTACACAATTCAGTTTAGCTCAACAAATCCTTATTAAGTGTCTCCTATGAACAAGGTAGACCCTTGGTGTTGTGGGAAGAATGCAGGATTTGAGGTAAGAAAGACTTGGTTCAAATCCTTCTTCTGACACCTCAATGAATGATGCTGGCCAAACCAATGACCACTGGCTAAGTTGGCCAGGCTGTGCCATGCTCAGCTCCTGAGGATATCTCCATCAAGTGTTGAATGGAACTTGGCCTTTTTTGATGGAAAGGATTCCTACAATTGAAGTCAAAGATTCTTCCCATGTTTCTGTATGCACAGTTGATATACTTGATGATGCAGCATAAAATAGGGATGAGATTCTGTTCTTGATCTCAAGAAGCATATGGTGTTATGGGAGCAAAGACAAAAGCAGAAAAGACATCCAGCAAGAATGTTAGTGCACAGGAGAAGGTATCAAAGAAGCCCTCAACTCTGGTTCTGAAGCCTGATCTTGTTCCAAGGCTAAATCACGTGTCTAAAGCATGTGCCACCTGCTCAGTGATCCCTCATTTGTTAATATGCTCCCTCTGTAAATAATCTTGTATTTAATGTATACCCCATACCCCCACTCCTGGGTGGAATCAGTGTTTTTAACAAGTACCTCACTTGCTACCCTCCACCTATAAACTTTTATAGGATTGAAGGGAATTTTGCTGAGAGTTTTGAAGAGCTGAGATCCTGTCCAGTTGGGAGAGTCGGAGAAAACTCCATGAAGACTGGGCCACTTGAACTTGCCCTTAAAGGAAGAGAAAGACTTTAAGCAGTTGAGATAAATGGGGATGGGTGTGAGAGTCCCCTGTGTATGCAATGCCGATTCAGGGCTCAGGACAAAGGTCACCTCCTACACAAAACCTGACCTGAACTTTCCAATTATTAGTGGTGCCCCCCCCCAAACTTTTGCAAAGAGATATTTGCTAAAAATATGTACAAAAACCAAAGTACAAAAAATATCCACCCGACCTGGGACAGCCTCTCTTTGGTCATCTCAGTTGATCCCTGAGAATGAGTTCAAATTTTCAGTGACTGCTACAAATATTTGCCCCAAAGACTCTAATTGCTCTATTGCAGGGCACCTAACTGATGAGGAGATTCATTGCTGAGTTGCCAACTTCCTGCCCTCCAGCCTCCATACTTTTGCTTATTCTATACCCAGAATGCCCTTCTTCAACCTTTTCATCTATTGAATTCTTTCAGCCATTTTTTTTCCCAGTCATGTCTGACTCTGTGACATCATTTGAGGTTGTCTTGGCAGAGACACTGAAGTGGTTGACAATTTCCTTCTCCAGTTCATTTTGCAGATGAGGAAACTGGGGCAAACAAAGTTGAGTTACTTGCCTAAGGTGACAAAGCTAATTAGTGTCTGAGGTCAGATTTGAACTCAGGAAGATGAGTGTTCCTGACTCCAGGTCTGGTACTGTATCATGTAGAGGTTAACCCTAAATATGTCCCATCACATCTTTACTTATACTTTAAAGCCCAAGTCAAAAGTCAAACCTCACCTCTCATAGGAATATTCCCTTGCACCCTCTCAGACCACACAGGTGTTTTATACTACCCTTGTGAAGACCTCTTTCTAAATCATATGCCTGAGCTCCAGTAGGGTGGGTATGCTGTCTCAACCAGGTATCTCTCAGTGTCAAGCACAGAGGAAACACTGACTATATGTACTTTAAGTCAAAGAGAATGATGAGGTTGACTTGATTTGCCATGCAGATGAATTCCTTGCCCAGATGGTCAAAATCTGGTATGATATGGGATGGGATATAGAGTTTCCAGTGTCCCCCACCCACTTCTATGTTAAAAAGGCCTTGATAATTAAAAAAAAGACATCCCCTGGCCCAAGTGCTCCCCATAAGCGACAGAAGCATGTAGTTGTTGGAACTCTGAGGTGTCAAACAGAAAGGCAGCGCAGGGAAAACCCCAGCATGGGGACCACAAGCTGCCAAACAGACACTGACTCATGTAAATGGCAGGCTTGAGGATGCTGATTATTCCTTCAGTGCTTCATTATCTCATCTCCATATTTATTTCACAGACATATTCTATAATGACTTTTTTAGGTGAAGAATCAGTATCTTAGGAATCTTTTGTTTTTGCTAAAGTTTTGCTGTAACAAAACTAAAGTTTTGCTAAAACTTGTTAGCTCTGTGACCTTGAAGAAAACACTGAACCTCTCTGGGCTTGTGTTCTCTCTTCTGTAACAACAACAAGCATTTATGTAGCATTCTAAAGTTTGCAAAGTGCTTTAAAATATTATCTCATGTGACCCTCCAGATAGCTCTGAAGTAGGGATTGTTATTATCCTCAATGAACAGGGTAAGGAAACTGAGATAATTAAGTGACTCATCTATGGCAATACAAATGACAAGTACACATATGAGGCTGAATTTGAACTCAGTTCTTCCTGACTCCAAGTGGAGCACTTTTATCCACTGCTGCGTCTTGATGACTCCATAATTGCACTAGAGTTGGACGTTCAGCCTATAAACTCCTTGCTCCCTTGGGAGAGAGTGGGGCAGGGGTGGAGGGTTACTGCAGGGAGTCCAAAAATCTCTCCACAAATCCATCGATAAGCAGACATATCTTCTGTGGACTGAATAAATAATTTCTATTGCTCATAAATTCATTAACATCTTTAAAATATGTTTATGACATTCATAAATACGAAGTCTCTTAATGGGATTACTAAAGCACAGTAGTTTTGGACCATCCATAGATACTTCCTATTAGGACCACATGCCTTCTATGTGGAGGTTCTTATGGATTCTTTGATGCTCTTCATTCGATGGTCTTCATACTACAAAAGGTTGGCAACTATGGGACCCTTTCAACGATTATATTCTGAGTTTTGTGAGTTCTTGCTAATGCTTGGGAAATATTTTCTGACTTCACATTCACGTCTACTTCCCTGTACCCACTACCCAGTAGAGTGTAAGCTCCTTCTGGGAAGAAGCTGTTCAGATTGTTGTTGCTGTTGTTTTATCCCTAGTACCTGGGAAGGTGCCTTGAATCCAACAGATACTTAATAAATGTTTGTTGAATTTAAAGCAATTTTGCTGCATTGAATTAAATCAAAAGGAAAGGAAATGACTAGACAACTAGAAGAAGAGAAGGAAGGAGAAGAAAGGAGAAGAGATGAGAAGAGAGAAGAGAAGGGAGAGGAGGAAAGTAGAGGAGGGGAGGGAAAGGAAGGGGAGCACTTATATCCTTGGGAGTCCTTCCTTCAGTCATTTTTCAGTCATGTTGGACTCTCATGCTCCTATCTGGGGTTTTCTTGGCAAAGATACTGGAGGGGCTTGCCAATTCCTTCTCCAGCTCATTTTACAGTTGAGGGAACTGAGGCCAAGAACATTAAGTGACTTGTCCAGAGTCACACATTTATTAAGTGTCTGAGGCCAGATTTGAACTCAGGAAGAGGAGTCTTCTTGACACCAGATCCAGCACTCTATCCACTACAATAGTTACTGAAAACCCAGTTCTGACAACACCTTCCCTAGTTAGTGGACAACTGTCAAAAGTAGCACTAAAGGACAAATTCTGATTCCCATAAGAGAGGCTCCAAGAGTACAAAACAAGAAGCAGATAATCCAAAGAGGGATTTTGGAAGGAACAAGACTCTACCTCATTAGGCCTGTCGTCTGGTGCATGCTCTAAGAAACAGGATGTTCAGTCAGTGTTTGTGGAATCTCTCTCTGTGTTCATTTTCAATATAGTGCCTGGAGCAGATGACATTTTTTTTTAAAGTTTGAAATTGTTATACAATAAGTTGAGTAAATTTCAGGCAGTCTGCTAGTTCAAGTTAAAAATAAGTCAGTGAATCTCTGGGTGAAAAATGAATGCTGTCTCTGTGGCTATGACTAATTTCTAGATATTCACCTTTGCCTTAGACTCTGGTTCCCCCTTCACTGCATTTCCCCCTCTCATTAGAAATCTCATGAGTGTAATATGCAGGACACGAGACATAAAGTGAACACAGGTACCCTCTTCATTCTCCTTTCAGTGCATGGGCTTCCTGGAGGTCTTTGTCTTCATGTTTTAGCCTACTATGACCATATGTCCTTCTTAGGTTTGTAGTCTATCATCCAATTCCCCCCGCTTTGAATGACTCTTTGTATGCACATCTGTTCTTCTATATATGCAAGTATATAGGGTATGTATGTGCACATTCATGTGTATGCATATACCTGTATGTACATAAGATGTGTGATTTCACTGGTATAGAGAGTTCTCCTTTGAGGAAACTCCCTCTACCAATGCAACTCATTATCTGCTCTGCAATTTTTTCAAATTTCAGCTAGTTGTCTAGAGGACTGTGAGGTTAAATTCCTTGTCACAATTCTGTCAGTCAATATGTGCCAGGGCTGGGATTGAACCTGGCTCTTCCTTATTCTGATTTGATTCTCTAGCTGCCATTTCTCTTTCTCTCCTTCCCTCTTTCTTTCCTTGTTGCCCTTTCCCCTTGCCCTTTCCCTCCGCCTTCCATGCTCTCTCCCTCCTCCTCCCCATCGCTCTCCCTCTCTCCATCCTTCTCTCTCTCCTTTCCCCTCCTCCTCATTTTCCCTCTCCCTCTCCCATTCTTTCTCTTCTTCCCTTCCCCTCCCAACTTTTGGATTAGATCTTTGATTTTATTGGTACACAGAGATCTCAATGAGGAGCATTCTCACCTGCTACTAAATTATATCAATAACTATTTTTGCAACTTAAAGTCTTGCTGAGTTGCTTTAATCACTGAGAGGTAGAGGGACTTGCCCAGGGCCACACAGCCCCTATGTGTCAGAGGTGTTAGATCTTCCTGAATGAGGCCAAGCCCTTGAACTTTTGGGCCTGCTTATTTTTGTAGTCATAAGGTTAAACATTCACATGGACAAACAGGAAGATTTTTTTTTTCCCAATATCACTTTATTTCCATATGCGTTTAAGAATGAAGTATTGTGTACAGTAGAATGTAATGGTATAGAGAGGCAAAAACCACTTGACTTGGACAAAACTGGGTGTGTCAAACAAACCACAGCCAGTCTTCTGTTATTTCCCAGAACAGCTTTATCTTACATTGACTATATAAGAGGATGTGTCTTAAAAGGTGTCAACCACCCACAGGAAGCATGAAAATGACACCAGCCCTTTGCCCCCATTTTAGGCCTCTTATATAGGGAATATCAAATGTTTTCTTTTTTCCTTCTCTTCTTTTGGGTTTTGCACATAGATTGGGTTAGTCTTCATATACATTGATAGTTTACTTTAAATATTCTGTTTTCATGAGAGACCCCAGGAGTCATTCAATCAGTCAACAAGCTTTGATTAATCACCTACTGGGTGCCAGGCACTATATTAAGTTCTAGTATACAAAAAAGGCAAAAAAAAAAAAAAAGTGGCCTGCCTTCTCAAGGAACTCCCAACCTAGCGTGGGCAGGAAAAATCTGAATTGCTGATTTCTCCAAAATGCACCTTGGTCACCTCCAAGATCAATTACTTGAATTTCATCAAAAAGTCACAAGTTCATTGGGGAATGGCTCTAATAATTTGTTATAAATAATTTGAGATGATACATAAATTATCCATAATGTCTGCTTCTATCCCTGCAAACAGTTTGTTGTTTTACTCTGATGGAGCTTAATGCCCCCCTCTGCAATGCTTTGGATGCTAGTCATCTGCTTAACACTTCTTTTCTTTCTTTTTTTCATAACATCAACAAAAACTTCAGCCCCATACCTATCCAAATGATCATACATTCCAAATGAGCAGGGGTGGAATTAATGAGTTTGTCTTGTAGGCAGAGAATTCTGCTGTGATTGTAAAAGTCATATATCTCATCACAAAGCTAAAAATAAATGTGTTAGGTGTTCCCATGGTGGGGAGGGGAGAGGGGGTCATTTTCCTCAAGCTGTCCCTGACTGTTTTCAGAATCTTCTCTTCATCATCTTCTTTACAAAAAGAAACCAACATGGAAAAAAAAAAACTGTATTGTTCCACTCCTTGTCAATGGTGCGTATCACTGCTGATAGAAAGTGATACAGACATCAGTAGTTGTTTTGAGATCTGGGTTGTTTTTAAGTTGGGCACTGCCTATACAGAGATGCTTGTACTTGATCCTATCATTTCCCTCTTCTAATACCTTTAGAGAACACAGAATCTTAACAAAATGAGTTCTTCAGTCTCAGACAATATGGTTAATGGACAGAGGGCCAGCCTTAGACACAAGAAGATGTGGGTTCATTTCTTGCTCCTAATAATACTGGAGGGTAACTATGAAAAATTCACTTGACCTCCCCATGCTCAAGACCACTGTATAAGATAGGGAGCTATAGGAAAGTGGCTAGCTCTGTCAGTGGAGGAAGTTTTTACGCTTGAAGTTCCCCACACAGATGAAGTCTCCAGTCCATGACAGACAACAACTGTAGCAACAATGACAAAAATCCAATTGACAGATTTTGCTATTTAAAAAGAAGTGACCCAATGACTTATGAATCAGGACCAGACTATCATCCAGGCCTTGTTCTTAAGAGCATGACAGGGACACAGAGCTGGAGTCATTTCTTGGATTTTTGCTCACAATTCTTACTCCTGCTGAATCATTTGGTCTCACTTTCAATGAAAAGTTAATTGAGTTTTGCCTGAACAAAATGAAAGAAATCTTGTTTAGTCTATTTTTCATGGTCCCTATTTAGAAAACAAGGGCTTACTATAATTCCTCCTATTTGGGTAGTCAGATCAGTCATCTAACATATATAAGCACCTACTACATGTCAAGCATATGCTCAGCTCTGGGGAGGGAGAGAAAGGCAAACATGGTCCTGCTTTCAAGGAACACAGTCTAATGGAGGGAGACCACACAGAAATATGGAAAAATATATATGTTATGTATAGGCTAAATTGGAGCTAATTTCAGAGAGAATGAGCTAGATTAAGGACTCGGAAAGCCTTCTTGAATAAATTAGGACTTTAGCTGAGACTCGAAGGAAGACAGGGAAGCCAGGAAATAGAAATAAGGAGAGAGATGTTACAGGAATGGGGAGCAGCCAGTACAAATATTCTGAGTTAGGAGACAGAGTGTACCGAGTGAAAAACAGCCAGAACACCAGCATGACTGGATCCTACAATACTGGAGGGAAGTATGGTGTAAGGAGTCTGGTAACACAGGAGGGGGATGGGATATCAAGGATTTTATGTATCTTAAATACGATACTGGAGAGAATTCAGAGTTATTAGAGATTAATGAGTAGGTGAATGACATGGTCGGACCTGGTGCAGGAGTATACTGGAGTCATCTTGGACCATCTCCAGCAGAGAGAGAGAGGATGAAGAGTTGATGGTAACAACAAGGTTGTAAGCTTGGATTACTGGGAAGATAGTTGCACCCTCAATAGTAATAGGGAACTTAGGTGGGAGTGTTTGGGGAAAAGATAAATTCAGTTTCAGATCTGTTGAGTTTAAGATGTTTACGGGTCATCCAGTTGTAAATATTTAACATGTACTTGTAGATACAAGAATGGAGGTTAGAAGATATATTAAGATTTGAAAATCATCTGCATAGAGATGATATTTCATACCATGGGAACCAATGAGATCACCAGTGAAATAGAGACATAAAAAGGCCCAGGGCATAGCCTATGGGGATCCTTTTAGATAGCAGGCTTGACCTGGATAAAGATGCAGTAAAAAAAACAAAAAAAAACTGAGAAGAAGTCATTTGGGTAGAAAGGGAATGGAGAGAGAGCCGTGTCACAACAATCTTAAGAAAAGTATATTAAGGAGAAGAGGGTAATTGATACTGTCAAAGGCTGCAGAAAGGTCAATGATAATGATGCTTGCAAAAAGGCCATTGGATTTGGCAACTAACAGATCACTGATAACTTTGGACAGAGTAGTTTCAGTTGGATTATGAGATCAGAAGTCAGACAGAAATGGCTTAAGAAGAGACTGAGAGGAAAGGCAATTGAGGCCCCTGTTGTAAACGATCTCGTTTATTCACAAAAGAGAGGAGGAATATCATCCAAATTTTTGGACAATGGGTAGTACGGGATAAAGTGAGGTTTTTTTGAGAATGGGGAGATGGGTTAGCCTTGACAAGGAGAAAAGGCATCTCATTATGTGAGACAGAGATAGTGACAGAAGTCATCTGGGTGGTGTGATGTGAGGAGGGAGAGGAAATGTGCTCTTAGTGAATGGCATCAGTTTTTTTCTCCAGAGAAATATGAAGCAAGGTTCTCAGCTGAGAGCCTGGGGAGAGGAGGGAGCATGGGAAATTGGCAAAAGATTAGATGACTGTGATGGAGAGTGGAATAGTGAGTTGATATGTGAGATATAGGATTGACTAGTAGTAGTGAGGACCCACTTGAGACTATGTAATAAATTTATAGTGGACCAGTCAGAACAGTCATATGGTATTCTTCAGCTACGTTTAACATTAGATGAGTAAAAATGAAGGTAGAAAAAAGTAGGAGTGATCTAAAGCTAGAATTTGAAAGGGTGAAATCTATGATAATACCAAGGATAAAAGTAGGACTAGAGAGAAGGCTACTGGTTCACTAGCTGAGTCAAGTCAAAGAAGAAAGGAGAGAGCAGCAAGTACAAGGGTAATGGCCTGGGGAGGAACTGAAAATCAATGGGATTGGAGGTCTTGATTAGTATAAAGAACAGGATTTGGAGTTGCAAGGCAGAGGGAAAAGCGAATGGCAACAGATCATGATCAGATAACGAAATTTCAGAATTCATGGACATGGATGTGGTGCATTTGTGGGTGACGACAATTTCTGTGTGGAGCTGAGGTGGAGTGGGAGATGAGTAAGTTGAGGAACTGAGAGGCTATGGTTTTGAGCAAGTATCAACTTGTATGTTGCAGTTCCCTGGTATGAGTGCTGGAGCTGGAGCTGAAGCAGGAGAGAAATCCTATGAGCCAGGTACTGAGCTCATTGAAGAAATAAGAGGAGCATTCTAGAGCTGCCAGGAATTGAATTGGGTGAAAGATATGGATGGAGTGAGCCTTCCAAAAGAAGAAATTGCTGAGTAATGATGGCAATGGAGAGCAAGGAGTACTCTAACTGCTACCTCAAGCAGTAAGCAGGATTGTAAAATCATGGAAGGGCTTTTATTTCCCAGTGACTTTATTTAATTTGCACCAACCATCTCCAAGGTAGGTGTTTCATGCTTTGAAGACCTGTTATGCTATCTTCTGGGTCAAAAGTTCCTTTAATCCACACAGATTGAAAGTTGGTGAAAGGTTTTTATGAACTGTTGTGGCCAAAATATTCTTGGTCCTGCCTGGTGATGGTTGCCTTTGAGTCCAATCAGGTTTGTTCTCAGACAACAGATCACAATCCATCACCTAGTTTGGATTCATGCCTCCTTGGCATGACCTATTGGGATTTGCATTTGGTTGGTACAAGCTAGTCCTTTACCATTCTAACAACGTCATCTCCTATCTCCCTATGGGTCTCAAAGAATTCCAAAACCTCAGGGTTAGACAGGATCATAGAAACCATCTAGTCCATCACCTACAAAAAAAGTAACTGGTGGAAGAGTCTGTGGAGGATAGGATTTGTAGTCAGGAAGACCTGAGTTCAAATCCTCCCTCTGACCCCTCACTAGCTGTGTGACCATGAGAAAATGACTTAATCATTTCGTGCCTCATCTATAAAATGAGGACAATACTGGTCTCTGTTTTAGAGTTGTGAAGATCAAATAAGCTAATATATATAGAGTGCTCTGCAGACATTATTATCATTTTCTTGAGGACCCTCAGTGAAAAACTTATGACCAATTCATTAGCTTGCAGTTTGAGCACATTTTAGGTTTGCCGAAGTGTACTAACATATGTTACCTCCTTCACTTGTGCAACAACTTTCCAAGGAAGGCAGAGCAGATATGGTTACCCTGGCTTTCTTACTGGGAAAGTGGCCACTCAAAGACCTTTTGACCTGTTGTAGGTATTGGAGGTGGCAGCCTGGGAAGCTTTCCTTGATATTTGTAGGACCATTGATCTCCTACATGTGAGCTCCTCTTCCATAGATGCAGATTCCACTCCTTTTATGACTTGATAAATGTCCTTTAGGAAATGGTGACATTTAAAAAACTTCATCCTGATGACATCCTGACATCAGGCCTTTTTAAAACTCTCATTAATCTGGGCTTTGGATGATAAATATATCTATCACTAGACCTGAACTTTTCTCTATACTTTACTTCAACCTTCTCATTACTTCTCATCTGGTCCTCTCCATCCCTTCTTCTACACATATAATTCTCATTCTAACCTCCATCCCTTTTCTCTTTACCCATAATACCCTCACACTTCATCCTGCCAATCCATGACCATTATTTTCTTCAAACTCTGGCTCCAGTCAACCTCCATCCCAGTCATTCCTACTCCCTCATTATACTTTTCTTTTTATTCTCCTTGTGTTTTACTATATTCAGAAATAAAGACTCTTCCCAAGTCACATATTCTTATCATAGGAAATTTTTTTTTTTATCAAATCCTTTCTGGCTATGTGACCCTGAGAAGGTCATAGAATTTCGTAGCTAGAGGGGCTGCAAGATATTCCAACTGAGACCTAAAGAGGAATGCACACTACCACACAACTGAACCATAGGTAGCCAATCTTCATTTGGAGACCTCCAGTGAAGGGGACTCCACGATGGCCCAAGGCAGCCTGTTCTCCATAGGAGACCATTTCTAATTGTTTTAAAATGTTTCCTCCCATCAAAACAAAATCTATCCCTTTCAATATTCCCCTATTACTTTCTCCATCCTCTCCTCTGGGACCAAGAAAAATAAACCTAACCCCTCACCTATGGGACAGCTAGGTATCCATGCACTTGGAAACAGTTATCATGTCCCTCAACATATCTTCTCTAGGCTAAGAATCCTAATTCCTTTAGTTGATTTTCATATGGCATGACCCATGGCCCTTCCCTACTCTGTTTACTCTCCTCTGTGTGGTCTGCAGTATATCAAAGTTCTTCCTAAAATGTCATCACTGAAATGGAGTACAATCCTCCAGATGGGATCTGATCAGGGTAGAGTGTGCAGAAGGGCTTCTTTTATCCTCCTAGTACTGGTCACCCTGGATCTCCTAATGCAGTCCAAGATTCCTGTGACTTTCTTGGTCACTTAAGTCTTTGGAAGTCTTTTTGCAGGCATGGCTGGAATGCACTCTTCCCTCTGCTTTTCAGAAATCTTGTCTTTATTCAAGACTCAGCCCAGGTACCTTGTATTTCTCCATATTGCTTTTCCTGATCCCTGTCCCCTCCATTAAAAAATGTTCTTCCCTCCTCCTCCCACAATTCCTAGGCTTCTT
The DNA here is from genome assembly GCA_028646515.1 of Pseudochirops corinnae. Taxonomy (NCBI): domain Eukaryota; kingdom Metazoa; phylum Chordata; class Mammalia; order Diprotodontia; family Pseudocheiridae; genus Pseudochirops; species Pseudochirops corinnae. Next base: position 191,815,845 of record CM053591.1, read on the forward strand.
TGCACCACCACTTTGACCCCACCATTCCTGATCTTGTAATATGTTTAGATAACACAAGTGTATTGATTTATTAATTCATATGATGCAAATATATATGTATGTATGTATGCATATATTTCCATACAACACAGACAGAGAAAATATATGCTTACATACCACATATATCTCTCAAGTAGTATGTTATTAAATTCCTAGCACACAGAGGTTTTATTTTATTAATCTTCTTAATCCCACTGCCCAAAACTATGCCTTATATATAAAGAGACGTTTATAAAAGTGTGTGTTGAAGCAGGACTACATGTGAGCTTAAAATCAACATAATTAAGGAAGTAAATTTCTTTTTTTTATCCTCTTAGTTTCCATCTTTTTGGATTTGTTTTTTTTTTAGTTTTTTTGCCAACACAAAGTGCTGTTACAAAAATTTTTGTACATGAAGGACCTTTTCTTCTTTCTTTGATGTCTTTTGTGCCTAGTTTTAGCCATGGTTTAACTGTTCAGTAAGTTTTTTTTTTCAATTTATTTATTTAATTTTAGGTTTCAACATTCATTTCCACAAGATTTTGAGTTACAAATTTTCTCCCCATCTTTCCCCCAACACCACCCCACCCCAAGACAGAGAGCCTACTGAATCCCCCTTCCTCCAATCTGTTCTCTCTTTTAGCCTCCCCCATCCCCTCTCCCAACTTTCTAGTAGGTCAAGATGGATTTCTATACTCCAGTGCCTGTATATCTTATTTCCCAGTTGCATATATTTTTCTTTTAACATTTGTTTGAAAATTTTGATTTCCAGGTTCTTTCCCTTTTTCCCTCCTCACCCACCCTCACTGGGAAGACAAAGAATTCAATATAGGTTGTACATGCATAGTTATAAAAAACGTTTCCATAGGAGTTATCTTGTGAAAGACTATATTTCCCTCCATCCCATCCTGTCCCCACTTAATCTATTTTTTACTTTGACTCTTTCCCTTTTCAAAAGTGTTTGCTTCTAACTACCCTCTCCCCTAATCTGCCCTCCCTTCTATCACTCCCCCTCTTATCCCCTTCTCCCCTACTTTCCTATAGGGTAAGATACCCAATTGCATGTGTATATTATTCTTTCCTTAAGCCAAATTCAATGAGAGTAAGATAGTCCCTTTCCCTTTCACCTTTCTGCTCTTCACCTCCATTGTAACAGTTTTCTCTTGCCCCTTTTTTATATGAGATAATTTACCCTGATCTATCTCTCCCTTTCTCCTGCTGTCATTACATTCCTCTCTAACTTCTTAATTTTATTTTTTAGATCTCATCCCTTCATCTTCAACTGATCCTGTGCCCTCTATGTATACATGTACATATATATACACACACTGACATATGAATTTATGTACACATACACCCTCCTATACATACATATGTCTCTGTCTGTCTGTCTGTCTGTCTATCTATCCACACACACATATATACACACATATACATACATATTCCCTTCAACTATTCTCATACTGAGAAAAGTCTCATGAGTACAATTATTGTTTTTCCATGTAAGAATGTAAATAGTTCAACTTTGATAAGTTCCTTATGATTTCTTTTCCCTATTTACCTTCTTGTGCTTCTCTTGCTTCTTTTATTTGAAAGTCAAATTTTCTGTTCAGCTCTGGTATTTTTCATCAAGAATGTTTGAAAGTCCTCTATTTCATTGAATTACCTTATTTTCCCCTGAAGCATATACTCAGTTTTGCTGGGTAGGTGATTTTAGGTTTTAATACTAGCTCCTGTGACATCTGGAATATTGTATTCCAAGATCTTCAGTCTCTTAACGTAGAAGCTGCTAGATCTTGTGTTATTCTGATTTTGTTTCCACAACATTCAAATTGTTTCTTCCTGGCAGCTTGTAATATTTTCTCCTTCACTTGGGAACTTTGGACTTTGGCTATGATATTCCTAGGAGTTTTCTTTTTGGTATCTTTTAAAAGAGGCTATTGGTGATTTCTTTCAATTTCTATTTTGCCCTCTGGTTCTAGAATATCAAGGCAATTTTCCTTGAGAATCCATTGAAGGATGATTTCTAGGCCTTTTTTTTGGATCATGACTTTCAGGTAGTCTTATAATTTTTATATTATCTCTCGTGAATCTATTTTCCAGGTTGGTGTTTGTTTTTTTTTTCTAATAAGATATTTCACATTGCTTTCTATTTTTTCATTTGTTTGGAACTGTTTTATAATATCTTGATTTCTCATAAAGTCATCAGCTTTCATTTGCTTCAATATAATTTTGAGGGAATTATTCTTTTCAGTGAATTTTTGAAATCCCTTTTCCATCTGGCAAATTTGGCTTTTTAAGGCATTCTTCTCCTCAGCTTTTTGGGCCTCTTTTGCCATTTGACTTAATCTATTTTTAAGGTGTTATTTTCTTCAGTCAGGCTGAAGAAAGTAAATTTCTGATTAAAACAAGTGCACAATGCTCTGAGTGCATGTGTGGTCTGTTTCATTTCTGCTTTTGCAACCTCAGTGCCTGGAGCAGTAAATTAATACTTCTTGCTCGGTTGATTGGGCAAGATAAATATTGATAGAGATCTGGGAATTTTCATGCAGATCTGGATTTTCTATATGTCTTTGACTTTTCCTTTTTTGAATAACTCAGCAAGTTAACTGCATTAAGTCATTGAAAAGTTTTATTATTTTCTTTTAGGGATGAATATATCCAGCAAGTTAAATAGAATTTAATAAATCTTCCTACTATTTTAAAAGAAAAAAGAAGAAAAAAGGAAAACAGATTGAAACATGCCCACAGAGCTCACAGGATATACAAGTTTGCCATTTCAGTGTATTTTCATAAAAGGAAGCTACAAATATAACCATTTAGCCTAAGTAAGAACTCCAACTTTTCATTCAAACTGGCTATGAAATTATTTCAATGAAGGGCATTAAGAGGGAAATTATTATTTGGCATGTCTTCAGGGCTATGTACTTTGGTGATGCTTTCATGTATGTAGTGATACACACACACATATACATACACACATATACATACATATGTATAGGGGTGTATGTGTGTGTGTGTGTGTGTATGTGTGTGTGTGTGTGTGTAATTACTTCTGGTTCCAAGATGGTAGAGTGAAGAAGGAACCCCCTGAAGCTCTTCCACATTACCCTCCAAACAACTAGAAAACCACCTCAGAATTTGTCTAAGCAGGGAAACACCTGACTAGCCCAGTAAGAAAGGTCTTTCTCTTTGGGGTTGGGGGAGAGCAGGGTTTAAGAGCAGCAGCAACAGGTAGCCTCACAGCAGGGGGCATGCAGCAAGGCTCCAAGTCAGGAGAAATGCATCAGCAAGGCACCACCCTCCTGCAAATAAATATCCCCCTAGTGAAAAAAAATGGAAATTTAATAAAGTAGAGGACTTTCAAGCATTTCTAATTAAGAAAAAAACAAAGATGAATTAAAAACAAACATAAAAACAAAAAACTGACATCCAAATACGACACTCAAAGGAAACTCAAAAAAGGAAAACAAAAACAAAAACAAAAAAAGACAAAAAGAAAGAAAGAAGAGAAAAGACAAGAAATTCAATAAGGCTAACTTGTTAATATTTATATATGGCAAGATATTTGTAACTCTTAAGAATTTATTACTATAAGAACAATTGGAAAGAGTATATGTAGACAAAGCATGTGGATATAAGATGTCTGCTATGGGATGATACCCCAAAAAACAAACAATAAAAAAGAAATGAGAAAGAAAATTGAACTTCTAGAAGTGGAGAAATTGAATGAGATAAATTATCCTACATAAATGAGGTATGAAAGAGCTATTATCATGGGGGAGGGTAGAAGAAGGGGTGGTGGGAAAACTTAAACCTTACTCTTATCACAACTGGCTCCAAGAGGGAATAACATAACATGCTCAGTTGGGTATAAAAGTCTATCTTACCATATAAGAATGTAAAAAGGGATAAGGATCACAGAAGGGGGAAGTAGGGATTGTTAAAAGGCAAGGTATGTTAGGGAAGGTGGTGATCAGAAGTAAAACACTTATGGGAAGGGAAACGGTGGTGATAAGAGAGAGAGGAGAATAAGCCAAAAAATAGCAAGGAGGGAAATATACATTAATCATAACTATAATGTGAATGGGATGAACTCACATATAAAATGGAAATAGATAGCAGGATGAATTAAAAAACAGAATACTACAATATGTTGTTTACAAGAAACACATTGGAAACAGGGAGATATATACATATAGGGTAAAGGTAAGGGGCAGTAGTAGAATCTATTATGCTTCAGCAGAAGCAAAAAAAAGGTAGCAGTCATGATCTCAGACAATGCAAAAATAAAAAATATATCTAATTAAAAGGGATAAATAAGGAAACTTTGTTTTGCTGAAAGGTATCATGGACACTGAAGTCATATCAATACTAACATATATGAACCAAATAGTGAAGCATCTAAATTTTTGAAGAAGTTAAATGAGTTACAGGTGGAAATAGATAATGAAACTATTCTAATGGAGGGCCTTAACTTTCCCCTCTCAGAATTAGATAAATAAAAAAATAAATTAAGGAAGTGAACAAAATGCTGGCAAAGTTAGATATCATGGATCTCTGTAGAAAATTGAATGGGAATAGAAAAGAATATATCTTTTTCTAAACAACTCATGGCTCCTACAAAAATTGACCATATATGCATTAGGACATAAAAAACCTCACAACCAAATGCAGAAAAGCAGAAATAGTAAACACATCTTTTTCAGATCCTAATGCAATAAAAATTACCTTCAATAATGGACAATGGAAAGAGAGATTAAAAATTAATTGAAAATTAAAGAATCTCTAATCCTAAAAAAACAAACAAGTTGGTCATGGAATAAATTATAGAAAAAAATCAATAGTTTCATTAAAGAAAATTACAACAATGAGACAACATACCAAAATTTATGGGATGTAGCTAAAGTGGTACATTTAGGGGAAAATTTATATATATATAATTGCTTACATTAAGAAAATAGAGAAAAAGCACATCAATGAATTGAGCATGGAACTAAAAAAAAATTAAACAAACTAGAAAAGAAACAAATTAAAAATCTCCAATTAAATACCAAATTGAAAATCCTGAAAAATTAAATGGGAGTTTAATAAAATTGAAAGTAACAAACTGTTGAAATTATAAATAAAACTAGAAGTTGTTTTTATTAAAAACAAAACTAAACAGGACAAAACAATAAAATAGACCATTTGTTAATTTGATTGAAAAAAGGAAAGAAGAAAACCCAATTACTAGTATCAAATATGAAAGGGGTGAACTTATCACCAATGAAGAAGAAATTAACACATTTGTTAGAAACTATTTTGCCCAATTTTATGCCAACAAATTTGACAAACTAAATGAAATTTACGAACATCTACAAAAATATAAATTACCCAGAATAACAGAAGAAACTATTTAAATAATCCAATCTTAGAAAAGGTAGTTGAATAAGCCATCAATGAACTTCCTAAGAAAAACTCCCCCAGACCAGATGGATTCACAAGTGAATTCTACCAGACATTTAAATAACAATTAATCTCAATTCTATATAAACTATTAGGAAAAATACAAAGAAGAATTCCCACCAAATTTCTTTTATGACACAAATACAGTGCTGATACCCAAAACAGGAAGAGCTAAAACAGAGAAAGAAAACTATAGACCAATTTCTCTGATGAATATTGATACAAAAAAATTAAATAAAATACCAGCAAAGAGATTATAGCAATATTTCACAAGGATAATAAACTATAACCAGGTGGAAGTTATACCAGCAGTGCAGGGCTGGTTCAATATTAGGAAAACCATTAACATTATTTACCATATCAATAACAAAACCAACAGAAATCTCATTATTTTCTCAATAGATACAGAAAAAGGTTTTGGCAAAATACAGCACTTATTCTTATTAAAAATAGTAGACAGCATAGGAATAAATGGAGCTTTCTTTAAAATGATAAGTATGATCTACCTAAAACCACAGCAACCATTATCTGTAATGGGGATAAGATAGAAGCCTTCTCAGTACAATCAAGGGTGAAGCAAGGATGTCCATTATCACCTATATTATTTAATATTGTATTAGAAGTATTAGCCATAGCAATAAGAGAAGAAAAAGAAATGAAAGGAATTAGAATAGGCAAAGAAGAAACAAAACTATCAGTCTTGATATAAGATGATATAATCACATGATATGTTAAACTTAGAAAAATTAGAATGTTATACTTAGAAAATACTAAAGAATCAATTTAAAAAAGTACTTGAAATTAACAACTTCAACAAAGTTGTAGGATACAAAATAAACCCACACAAATCATCATCATTTCTCGATATTACTAATGAAGTCTAGCAGCAAGAGATAGAGAAATTCTATTTAAAAATAAATGTAGACAACATAAAATACTTGTCCATCTACCTTCCAAGACATACCCAAGGAACAACTATAAAACGCATTTCACACAAATGAAGTCAGATCTCAGCAATTCGAAAAATATTAGTTACTCATGGGTAGGCTGAACCAAAATAATAAAATTAAAATTCTACTTAAATTAATCTATTTATTTAGTGCCATACCAATCAAACTGTTGAAAATAATCTTACAGAGCTAGAAAAAAATAATAACAGAATTGATCAAGAAGAACAAAATCTCAAGGATATCAAGGGAATTAATTTTAAAAAATGAAAGCAGGTGGCCTACTCATTCCAGATCTTTAACTGTCCTGTAAAGTGGTAATTATCAAAGCAATCCGTTGCTGGCTAAAAAAAAAGTAGTGCATTAGTGAGATAGATTAGGTACATGTTACATTATAGCAAGAGATAGTAATCTAGCATATGATAAACCCAAAGATTCAAGGTTTGGAATAAAAACTCATTATTTAACAAATCTGCTTGGAAAACTGGAAAACAGTATGGCAGAAGCTAGGTATAAATCAAGATCTCGCACTGTATATCAAAATAATGTTAAAATGGGTTCACTATTTACACATAAAGGGTGATACCATAAGCAAATTAGGAGAGCATGGAATAGTTTGTCAGATTTATGGATAATGGAAAATTTAGGACCAATGAAGATAGAGCATTTTAATTATGTAAAATAAAAAATGCATAATCAAAACTAATGCAACCATTAACTAATGCAAAGCAGAAAACTGAGGGAAAATTCAGCAAGTGTCTCTGATAAAGTGCTCAAATATATGGAGAACTAAGTCTAATTTATAAAAATAAAGGTCATACCCCAGTTGATAAATAGTCAAAGAATATGAACAGGTAATTTTCAGACTAAGAAATCAAAACTATTTATAGTTTTATGTATAAAATTCTTTAAATCACTATTGATCAGAGAAATCCAGTTTAAAAGAACTCTGAGATACTACCACACACCTATTAGAGTGGCTACTATGACGAAAAAAGAAAATGTTAGATGTTGAAGGGGATGTGGGAAAGCTGAGCCAGTAATGCACTATTGGTGGAGTTGTGAATTGATCTAACCATTCTGGAGAACTATTTGGAACTATGCCCACCCTTTGATCCAGCAATATTACTGCTAGGTCTATATCCCATAGATATCCATGATTTCAGAAAAACCTGGAAAGACTTACATGAACTGAAGCATAGTGAAATGAATAGTACCAGGAGAATTCTGTACACAGTTACAATATTGTTCAATGAAGAATTATGAAAATTTTTCTATTCTCAGCAATTCAATGATACAAGACAATCCAGAAGGACTAGTTATAAAGCATACTATCTGCCTTTAGACAAAAAAAAGATAGTGTTGATTGTATAAAGACTGAAGCATGCTATTTTTTTCACTTCCTTTCATTTTTTAACTTTTATTCATCTTCTTTTACAATATGACTAATATGGGAATGTTTTACATAATTGCACATGTATAACCTATATATGACTATTTACCATCTGAGGGAGCGAGGGAAAGAGGGAGGGATAGAATTTAAAACTCAAAACTTAATAAAAATGTTAAATATCTCAAACCCCTAAACTTATAAGGACAGAAAACATCTCATAATATACAAAAATTATGTGGATCAGAGCATTAAAAGAGGACTCTTGGGGGAATTCTTCAATCCAGAGAGAGATCCTAAGATCTTCCAAAAGAGTAACTCCTCCCACCTTGGTCTGTTTGACTGAAAGTCAATAAAGCATTAGGCAAGACTAGAAAATAAAAAAAAAAAAAGCTTAATTAACATCAGCTATTGGACAGTTACCTGACAGATAACAATGCTTAGAACAAAAGGGGATGTATATATATGGTTTTACATACTTTGATGATAACATTACAAGTTGGAAAAAAAAAAACCTATATGTGATTCTGCTCAGTCACTTTCCTTTATTTGGGATGTTGAGTAATAGGGACGGGAGAGGAGATGATCTGGGATAAAATGTGGTAACTTTGGGATTAGCAATGTTAACCTTGGAGCTTCAGAATTGCCAAAGATAAGATTTCTTCCAGTGGTGTGTTTTCTCCTGAACTAATCTTATCAGATATCCTGACAAGGAACTCTAAGATAATTCAAGTCTCCTTTAAGACAGAAATCAGTAAGGATTATACTGTCCTTGGTAGCCTGGGAATCTATTATTATAACTCTGTAGATCTGTTTCATTGACTTCTAGGTTACTTTTTCTGAGAAGATGATTATTTTCCCCAAACTCACAGTACAGAGGTTTTATCCTGTACAATTCCTCTACAAAACAATTTCCTTTGCAAACCTAACCAGTTATGAAAACCAAATTAATAATTTACATGTTGTAAAAGCTTGTTCTGAAGAATAAAAACAATTCTTAATTAACTAAAAAAAAAATTAAAATGTTAGTGAAAGTTTCAGAGGATCAGCTCTGGGGAGTCCCTTGACCTGTCTCCAGAGAATACTATTATTTGAGATAAGTTGTGTTTGAAGTTCTTGTTTACACTGTTGAAGGAAGTTTCTGGATGACTGATAATTTTCTGAAATACAATGACAATTTGAGACTGTAAAGTCTGGAAAAAAACTATAAAACGAAATTTGATTAGTTTAGCAATATCAGTCACGTTTCCAGACCATGATCTTAGGTCTATTTTTAAGATGATTTGACCAATGAGAGTGTCACTTTGGCTAATTTTAGGTAAGGACCAATTCATTGCCTTATATTATTTTAAGAGAATATACAGAACTTGAATGAAATCAGAGCCATAAAAAGATCTTGGTATGACCAGCCATACTAAAAGTAGCTTCCCTCCTGTTCATTTTGCTCTATAGTAAAACCTATGCAAAGTCGTATTCAGGAGTCTTTTGAGTGCAGTGAAACCCAATCCAGTTTAAATATTGTGAGGCACTAATTTATTCCTTTTTGCAAAAAGGAGGAGAACATCCAGTTTCTGTGGTCATGTCTGACTTCTGAATTCCTAGCCCTGGAAGATCAACTGATAAGTATCTTCAGCAACAAATTCAAAGGTTTCTTGAGCAATAATGGGGAGAAAGGGGAAAAAAAGACACAATAGCTTTTATCTTCAATCAGATGGCAAAGTGACTGTCTTCTGGGATGGCAGGGGCTATTTAGATAAAACAAGGTTTATCAGAACACGGACACTTGGTCTAGCTTTGAAAAACTTCAGACATCTAATAGGAGTAAGGTAAAGCAGGCTTCACTAATATTACTACGGGCTCTGTTTTGAGTTTCTGATATAGAAGCCTTGTTTGGATTTTCTAGGGGCTGGAATAGGAAGAAAAAGTACTTGAAAGAGATATGTTATGGCAGTGAGATTCCACTTGAATCTTAAAACCCACTTTGCTTTGTTCTCTTTTACTTACTGACCTCTTTGAGTGGGCTGTTACTCTATTAAATAAGAATGCTAGTATGAAACCAAGTCCTTGAGAACCATCATGTTGTTATGTAAAGAACCCTGGACTCAAGCGAGTCCTGAATCCCACCCCAAAATTACAATTGACTTTCTCTCTGACTGTGGGGAAATTATTCAATTTCCCTGCCCTATTTTTACATGTATAGAATGATTGAATTATGGACAAGATGATATGGAAAGTCTCTGACCCCTGCAAGGAGAAGGAAGAAAGCTCAAATAATTCATTGTTTTTTGAGTATAACATCTTAGCTTTTCCACATTAGAATAGTGTTTTCACCTAAATTTATATTTTTAAAAGGATTGCTTGAAGAAAATGAATTATAATGGAATCAACACCATGCTGTTTAAGAATATTCCATCTGGAGATGGGAGATTTAAATTCAAATCTCACCTCTGATACTTAGTCCACATGTGACCTTGGGCAAATCACCTAACCATCCTGACTAGTTGTAAAATGAAGGAGCTGACTTCGATGACCATGCCAGTCTTCTAGGTCCTACCAAACTGGAAGAGCTTCCAGGAGAGAACTGAATGCTAGATTAGCTAAATTCATTTGTCCCCAGAAAAGTTACCATTAAGATAATTATTTTTTTTCAGTCATCGTACCTGATGGAGATTGTCTACTTAGGGATGAGGAGGCTTTGACATTTGTTAGGAGAAATTGCCTATTTAGATGAAATCACACATCCTTAAAGTATCAAGGTATTAGTGGGGGTCAATTGAATCAAGCAATTTGATCTACCTATTGTCTTCCTACTCCAATTAAAATAACTAGCAAGATACTCTGTATTCCAACATCTGTATTAGTTGAGAGCATCTCTATTGTATCAGTCATTTTAAGGTATTAAACTAGGTTGGAAAAAAGTTCTTAATCAATTTCAAAGGAGTAAAATCCATTAGAAGAAATACAATGATGCTCTGGAGGAAGTGTATTAGAGCTGGTTGAAGAGTTGGTCATGCTCCATGGTACTTGGATAAAAGAAACAAGTTTGTTTAGATCCCAGAGGCCAGTGGCAGTCCACCCCAGTGATAGAAATATTTCTAGTCAAGCTCTTGTGAGGAATTTACTTGGGGCATGGGGTGGGGAAGAAAAGACATTCTGTCCTTTCTTTGCCTTCACAATCCTGACCAAAGGATGACTCTGTAAACATGGAAAGGTCTGGAGACTTTGGAATTTTGATGTACATCCTAGGATTTTCTCTGTAACAGCAATATCTGCATCAGGAAAAAGGACAACATAGACCCACTGAAGAAAGATGGGTTCAAGATTCTTTAAAGATTCCTGCAGAAAGCTATGACATGCCTAAGGGTAACTTCATGAGGAGAGAAAGGATGTTAAGCAACAAGAAATTTTGAGTTACCCCTTTACTACTTGTATACTCTAAACTTGGGTCCCCTTTCCTCTGGTGTCTGCATGTACTTCTGAAACAATGTACTCCCAACTTGGGGGAATGTTTTGTATCTACTCTTCTTCCTTTACCACTTTATTAAAACCTGTTTCTAAGCTTATAAGTCTGGATGACTAATTGATGTCAGATGGTAAACACTCTGGGTATATGCCCCAGTATATCAGCAATGCAGCATTCATGATGCCTACAATAACTACAAGTATGCTGATATGGTTATTAATCACAAAATGTAACAGGCTCTCTACATAAGAAATATAGCTAGAGCATTTATTTAAATACTGGAAAACTGAGTCCCAAAACCAGAAAGTCAAAGCCATCACAGTAGTTATGAAGTTGGCACATGTAGTTAAAGTAGTAAATCACAGTAGTTATGAAGTTGGCACATGTAGTTAAAGTAGTAAACACCCACATTCTCAAGCCTTCAAACAGGACAGGCTACCTCAGGCAAAGATCCTCTTCTCCTCACTCACGCGTCCCAGGCAGCTTGCTCCCAGCAGCTTTGCCTCCCCCCCCCCCCCGCCACAGTTCCCGTCCCT
>CM053591.1:191828146-191860484 GCA_028646515.1 Pseudochirops corinnae
AATTACCAATATCAAAAATTTGAAAAGGTGAATTGAAATTTAAGTAATTATTAGGATCTACTTTGCCCAATTATATGCTAATAAATATAACAATCTAAATGAAATGGGAGAATATTTGAAAAAATATATACTTTCCAGACCAACAGAAGAAGAAATAGAATACTTAAATAACCCTATTTTAGAAAAGGATATTAAACAAGTCATCAATAAGCTCCCTAGGAAAAAAATCCTCAGAATTAGATGAATTCACAAGTGAATTCTACCAAGTGTCTGAAAAACAATATCAATGTTCTATAAACTATTTGGAAAAATAGGCAAAGGAGTCCTACCAAGTTACTTTTATGATGCGGATATGATACTGATACCTAAACCAAGAAGAGCTGAAACAGAGAAAGAAAATTGTAGCCCCATTTCCCTACTGACTATTGATGCAAAAAAATTAAATAAAATACTAGCAAGAAGAATACAGCAATTATCTCAATGGATGCAGAAAAAGTCTTTGGACAAAATACAGCACTCATTTCTATAAAAATCACTATAAAGCATAGGGATAAATTGAGCTTCTTTTAAAAGGATAAGTGTTGTCTCTATAACACCATCATCAAGCCTTATCTCTAATGGAGATAAGCTAGAAGCTCTCCCGTATGATCAGGGGTAAAGCAAGGATGGTAATTACCACCACCATTTTTCAATATCATACTAGAAATGCTAACTACAGCAATAAGAGAAGAAAAAGAAATTAAAGGAAATATAATAGGCAATGAAGAAACAAAACCTTCACTCTTTGTAGATGGTATGAGGGTATACTGAGAGAATCCTAGAAAATCTACTAAAAAAAATCTAGTTGAAATATTAACAACTTATACAGAATTGAAGATACCAAATAAGCCCACATAACTCATCAGCATTTTTTTTATTACCAACAAAATCCAGTAGGAAGAGAAATTCCATTTAAAATTATTATAGAAAATACAAAATACATGGGAATCTGTCTGCCAAGGGAAACACAGGGATTACATGAACACAATTACAAAACATGTATAAAACATATATAATATATTTGTATGTAAAACATACATAAAATCCATGAAATACTTAGGGGTCTACCTGCCAAGACAAACCCAGTGGCTATATGAACACAATTACAAAACACCCCACAAATAAGGTCTTTGCCAAATAATTGGAGAAATATTAATTGTTCATGAGTATGTTGGGACAATATAATAAAATGACTACCCATACCAATCAGACTGCCAAAGGATTATGTTATGGAGCTAGAAAAAATATTAAAATTCTTCTGGAAGAACAAAAGGTCAAGAATCGCAAGGGAATCAATTTTTAAAAATGTGAAGGAAGGTAGCCTAGCATTAGTGGATCTAAAAATATACTATGAAGTGATAATCATCAACACAATCTGGTATGTCGTTAAGAAACAGAGTGGTGGATCAGTGAAAGAGGTTGAGCATAGAAAGTAGTAAATGCCTATATTGATCTAGGGTTTGAAAACCCAAAGATCCAAGACTTTGGGACAAACACTCACTATTTGACAAAAATTGCTGGGAAAACTGGAAAGCAGTTTGACAGAAACTAGGAATAGAACAACACCTACATTGTATACCAAGATAAGGTTAAAATGGGTACATGATTTAGACACAAAGGGTCATATCATAAGCACATTAGGGGAGCACGGACAATTTCATCTATGGATATGCGAAGAATTTATGACCAAACAAGAGATAAAGAGCCTCACAGCATGTGAAATGGATAATTTTGCTTATATTAAATTTAAAAAGTTGTACACACACTCACACACACACACACACACACAATGCAGCCAAGGTTAGAAGCAAAGTAGGACACTGAGTCAAATTAAAAAAAAAATGTATATATGTTATTCCACAGTTGATAAATGGTTAAAGGATATGAACAGGTAGTTTTTCAGAAGAAGAAATCAAAATAATTTATAGCCATATAATAAATGCTTTAAATCAATACTGATTAGGTAAATGCAAATCAAAACAACTTTGAGGTACCACTTTATACCTATCAGATTGGAAAATATGACAGAAAAGAAAAATGACAAATGTTGGAGGGGGTATGGAAAACTAGGAACACTAATGCATGTTGGTAGAGCTGTGAACTCTTCTAACCATTCTGAGGACCAATTTGGAACTATGCCTAAGGGCCTATAAAACTCTGGATAGCTTTTATGACCAGGCAACACCACTATTAAATCTGTATCCCAGAAAGAGAGAGAGAGAGACAGACAGACAGACAGAGACAGAGAGAGACAGAGAGACAGATAAAGAGAGAGACAGAGAGAGACAGAGACAGAGCAACAGAGACAGAAACACAGAGACAGAGACAGACAGAAACAGAGACAGAGATAGAGATAGAGAGAAGGGATATCTCATCAAATGGGGAATGACTGAATAAGTTGACTGATTATTGAGCTATGAGAAATGATGAGCCCTAGTGTTTTATAAAAACATGAGAAGACTTATATGAACTGATGCAAAGCAAAGTGAGCTGAACCAGAATATTACACACAGATATGGCAATATTGTGCAATGATCAACTGTGAATGACTTAGCTATTCTTGGTAATACCATGAACCCAAATAATGCCAAAGAACTTATGATGAAAGATGCTATCCATCTCCAGAGAGAGAGAAACAGATGGAGTCTTAATGCAGATTAAAGCATATTTTTTCTTGTTTTTTTTTTTAATTTGTTATTTTTCTTTTGAAACATGCCTAATATGGAAATGTGTTTTGCATGACTGCACATGTTTAATCTGTATCAATCACATTGCTGTCTTTCTCAAGGAACAGAATGAAGAGGGAGACAATTTGAGATTAAAAAAATCCAAAAGTTAAAATTTCTTTTTACATGTAATTGAAAAGAAAATAAAAGTGAAAATCCTGAAAAGGTTGTATGAAAGCCAGTATATTAGTACATTTATTTTAGCTTCCCATGGGTACAGCCAGTCTGGAAAACAATTTACAACTATTCCTGGAAAGACATTAAACTGTTCACACTCTTTGACCCAACTATACTAATAGGAGACGTATTTTCCAAAGAAATCAAAACAAGAAGAAAAAGGAAGTACAAATATGTACACAAACATTTGTAGCAGCTCTTTTTATCTTAGCTAAAACTTGAAAACAATGGTAATGTCTTCCTATTAGAAAATGAATACAGATATTTTGTATACGGATGTAAAGGAATAGCATTATTCCATAAAAAAAAATTGTAATGTCCAGTGTGAAAGTATTTGCAGATCCTATACTTGATTACAAGCCGACGGGGGGAGGGGAGGTAGGGGAGGGAAGGGGAGAAGGAGAGGAGGGAGGGGAGAAAAATTGAAACTCAAGGGATTGTGGAACTGAATCTTGTAAACTAAAAGTAAATAAACAAATCAATTAAAAAAATAATGAAATGGGCAATTTCAGAGGAAACCAAGAAGGCATTTATGATATTGTAAAGTAAAAAAAAAAAATGGAAGAACAATTTTTTTTTTACAACCGCAATATTTTAAAGAAAAAAACAACTTTTAAAGCCTTTCTAATTGATCAAAGCAACAATAAGCCAGAAGTCCAAAAGAATAAAGATGAAATGTGTTACTTCCCTCCTGATAAGAGAGGTAATTAATTTAAAATCCAGAAGGAGACATATTTTTGGACATGGATAATGTGAGCATTATTTTTACTTAACTGTGTAGATATGTATTGACAGGTTTTAAAACAGTTTACTTAATGAGATATTGGAAAAAAGATAAAGAAAATATTTGTTAATAGAAGAAAATTAAAACAATTAAAATGAGTTAGAAAAAAATAATGAGAATGTATCTGCTGGAAATATAAGAATACTTCGGTATTTTATTCAAATCATTTCTTCCAGTTTGACAGTTGTCGGAGAAATATTCTGTAAAGAATACAAACCTCCATCACTGAGTTCGTTGACTATTGATTATTATTGTGAAACTGTTCTATACAAATATCCAAATGGTAAAAGGATTTCTTATAAAGAATAAGATTCTCCAGATTTCCCATTTGTGGGACACTAAATCCTGGATCCCATCAGGGCCTCTTTAGAGGGATCCATAGCCATTAAAAAAAAAATCTGCATAGCCATTGCCTAGGGAGAACCATGTGAATGAAGGATTCCTATAGCACAAATTACAGCCTTCACACACACACACACACACACACACACACACACACACACACACCCTCTTTGGGTTCTTCCTGGGGATAAGCAGGAAATTGGAGAAGGTGACCTGAAAGACATCACACAGAAGATGGAATTAGATCTGGCTCTTAATGAAATCAGAAATTTCAAGAGGTAGAAGTGAACAGGAAGAACATTCTAGGAATGGAGGGCATGTTTTAAGATATTTTCCCATGTTAGTTTAAAGAACCCACTAGTCCTTGCTCCTAGTTTCCCTCCACCTTCCTGCGCTTTTTTGTATTCACCACAAATTGGGCTTGGTGTGTTCTAAGCCTAGCAATGGTGAGTTCAATACTTATTTCTCATCTGTGGAGAAACTAGCTAATAGGACCAGTGAGTTAGAATTGATTCTGGTTCCTAGACTTCCTAGTTCTCTTTTACCGGATATATCTGATGCATGACAAGGAAATGACACTTCCTGTCTTTGTGCCTGGACTACTTTTCTTCATTCTTCTCCTGGTTGAAGATGCTTTGTGTTCATAGGCGGTTTGGAAAAGCAGAAAGAGTTTTGATCTCTGAGTCTCAAGGGTCAAGTCCTGGTACTTCTATTTACTATTGACCTCTCTGAGTCTTAGTTTCCTCATCTTTAAAATTGAGATGAGGATATTGATATGATCTGAAAAGATTGTTATAAGGAGAACATTTTGTATAAAATCCTACATTTATATACAGGACTATATTTACATATATATGCATATGTATGCATATATATGTATATATGTATAGTACAAGTATATAAGTGCATAAACAATATATATAAGTTCATTAAGTAATGTATATAAGTGGATAAGTAACATATATAATGTGTGTATGTAAATATGTATGTATATACATATTTATGTATCTAGTATGCAATGTATGTAAAATGTTATATAAATCCGAACTCTGGTTACTTTTCCTAATCTTAACCCATGTGCCCTCAGTAATCGTTCCATCCTTCCCTGGTGCTACTACTGAATGTTTATTGGTTATGGAATGATGGGATGGGAGGGCAAAGAAAGTAGGGGAAGTGGGATGGAAAGGCATGAAGGAGGAAGCTGTTCATGTTCCTACATGGCAACCTTAGAAGCCTAGGCTATACTTTGCTTATTCATCTGTAAAATGGGAGATTTTTGACTAGGTCATTTCCAAGGTCTCTTCCATCTCTGAAGAAAGACCGTAATTTACATATAAATATGGTACAGTACAGATTGGATTTGGAGTCAGGGGAAGAAGGTCTGAACCTCATCTCTGCTCATGCTGCCCATGTGATCTTTGGCAAATTTCTAGCATCTTTGACTTCAGTCTTAAAAATCTTCGAAATGAGGGGCTTTCACTGGCTGGCCTCCAGATTTCCTTCTAATTCTAAACTGATAGTCACATTGACTTTTTCTCACTGTTGAAGTAGAAGTGGAGATCTTGTGGGATGTGGAAGATGTTTTGTTGGTTTTGTTATTAATGAATGGATCATAGAGGATCAGTGGTTATGTGGCAGATGACAGAAGGAAGGGGAAAGGTAACAGATAAAAAGCTTAGTGTAATTTGACCATGAGATTGGACTAGGAGAGAACAGTGGAAATATAATGGGTCTGAGATGGATAAGAAGTGGGGACAGATCTTGGATGGATCTAAGCATTTTATTTTCATGATATAATGAAGCAGAAAGTGTCAGGTTTGCCAAAGTATAAGATTCATTTCCTCTTCCAGAAGTCCCACTCTCTGTGTCCCAGCCAGTGGGAACATATGGATTTGATGACCTCTAGAGCCCTCTACAGCACATGGCACTATGAATAACGAAAATTGTCCTTACACATCACAGAAAGCAGTCTTTACTCTAGAGTTACATATAAAAGCAGGACAGAATTGACGTACTTTGAAGCTTTATTGAGTCAATGATATAATATAATATATTCAAGCATGAGGAAAATAGCTAAGTAGAGCAGTGGGCCTAGAGTCATGAAAAGCTGGATTCAATTCTGCCCTCAGACACTTGCTAGCTGTGTGACCCTGGGCAGGTCACTTAACCTCATTTTTCCTCAGTCTCCTTATTTGTAAAATGAGCTGGAGAAGGAAATGGCAAACCCCTCCTGTATCTTTGGCAAGAAAACCCCAAATGGGGTCACAAAGGGTTGGACATGATTGAAATGACTGAACATCAACAAGGGTCAGGATGACAATAAGTGCTCAATAGGAAAAGAAGTTTCTTTTTCTTTTTCTTTTTTTCCTTCTCCCACCCCCTATAGGGTTATTGCATAAGAGCAGAAGGATGAGCTCATCTGATGCTGAGATGAATGCATTGAAAAATACTCCCAAAATGCCTTCAAGGTTGTGAAGGCCTCCTGCCAATCCTTCACAACCTTGTGCAATCAGTGCTCCAAGCTTGTGACACTGCTGTATTTACCATTATAAGTTTCACTGAAGCAACCTCCTTTTCTAACTCCTATGTCTAAATATCATCTACCAAGGACTTGGATGGCTCAGAGTGAGTGTAAATAGTGATTGGTTCTGTTTTGGCCAGAAACACTGGGGGCCTTGTCTTCCCAGATTGATTGATTTTTTACTAGGTAAAAGGGGCATTCTTTACTTCATTTCATTCTTAGCCTTAATCACTTTAGTAGCTCAGGTAAATTGTGACTTGCAAAAGACCTTACCTTAAAAAGGCCAAGATCCCCCACTGCATCTGGGGCCATCTCGAGTCATCCTGATCTATATCTTGCTGCTCAACCCAGATGGCTCCAGAGGAGAGAGTGAGGCTGCTGACTTTGCATATTCCTGACTCAATTAAATCCAATTCACTTGCAAGTCATGGTATCACCTTCTCTATATCATGGTCCTATTTGAGAATGACGGACAAACAAGAAAATCCTACACAGCCAACTGTCCACTGGACATCTGTATTATGATTTCTCATTTGCCTCTCAAACTCAACATATCTGAAAGAAAATTCATTTTATTTTCCTCTAAACATACTCCTCTTCTCATTTTCCCTGTCTGATTAGGGCACCACCATTCTTCCATTTTATCTATCCCTGCAACCTCAGAACCATCTTCAACTCTTCCTTTTCCTATATCCAGTCAGTTGCAAAGGCTTATTGATTCTACCTTCGCAACACCTTTCAAAGTCATTTCCTCTTCGCTCAAATGGCTACCACTTGAGATTATGCAGTACTGGAAGGGCTAGACATGATTGGTTTGCAATACACACTCATTTGGTCTCCTGCATCCAGCCTCTTCCCTCTCCACAATATCCTTTGTACCCTCACTAAATTCCTGGTCCTAAACCACATTGTTCATGTGCTCAGAAATTTCAAGTTTGTCATTGCCCTAAAGATAAAATACAAACATCTCTGTTAAGCCCTGAAAGTCCACTATGACTTAGCTCCAACTAATCTTTCCAGACTGATTTCATAGATACTCCCCTCTAACTCACTCTGCTTCAGACAAACTGTCCTACTCAATGCTTCTTGTATCCATTCCTGGTCTTAATACCTTCATACAGGCAGCTGGCTGCCCATCCCTAGGATAGTGTCCTTCTTCATTGGTGCCTTTTAGAATCATTTGATTTAATTTGTTAAGTTGTCTCCTCAAGTGCTACCTTCAATAAAAGACCTTTTAGAATTCTTCCTATTGTTAACACATCCTGAACTTACTTTGTATTTCTCTCTTTTTTTATTGTTTTGCTTATTTGTAGACATCTTGTTTCACACTCCCTCCCACCCACACAGAATGACCTTAAGGGAGCACATCATTTCCATTTTGTCTTTTTATTTCCAGTATCTATACCAGTATTTGATACCACTACTTAGTAATTCATTGTTGAATTACGTGAAAAAGACCCCTCCATTTAATATAATACAAATTCTAGAGCAATTTAAAACCAGTAGACAATTTAAAAACTGATGTGCAAATGGAGAAATAAATGAAGCAGAGACAAATTGCTTTTTTTTTAATGCCTTGAGACATAGCATAAGGGATGAAAATATGTACTTTTGGTGTTAGAAACCGTTCTTAGTCTTGTCCATTCTGTTAACTCTATCCCATCTCTTCCCCCACTTTGGAAAATATCCCTGAATGATTTTATATGGGGCCTGGAAAATTAAGAAAATATTTGAATATTTGGATCTGTTTTATATTGGCAATGACAGCAGTAATGAGCTATTGTTTTCTGATACTGTACTTTGAAGGAGGGCTAATTTCAGAATCACCTTTTGACTGATGCAAACATCTTGTTTGAAAGAGAAAGAGGTGTGGTGGAGATCTTTAGATCTTAGGTCTGTTGAATGGTAAGAAAAGATTCCAGGTTGAATAAATGGGAGAGAACTATGGAACTATTCTTCCTCTTACAGCAAATACTAGCTTGATGAAAAGCATTATTTTGATCCTTCTTAACAAACAAAAAAAAATAGTATTTGCTTATTTTTCTCACTCGAGCCTTCCTTTTTATTTTAAGTTTTTTCAACATTCATTTTTATGAGATTTTGAGTTTCAATTTTTTTTTTCTCCCCCACTCCCTCTCCTTCCTCCTCCCCAAGACAGCGAGTCATCTCATATAGGTTATATGTGTACGATCACATTAAACACAGTTCCACATTAGTCATGTTTTAAAGAAGCATCAGAACAAAAGAGAAAAACCATGAGAAAGGAAAAAAATGAAAACGGTGAAAGTCGTGTGCTTCGATCTGCGTTCAGATCCCATAGTACCTTCTCTGGATGTGGATAATGTTTTCCATCATGAGTCCATTGGAATTGTCTTTATATATAATTTGTCATTATATTGCTGAGAAGACTAGAATTAAGACAAACCAGAGGTGATTTTATCACAGAATGTTACTGTTACTATGTTGAAAGTTCTCCCACTTCTGTTCCCTTAGCACCAATTCTTGCAAGTCTTTCCAGATTTTTTCTGAAATCTGTCCGCTCATCATTTCTTATAGAACACTAGTATTCCATTGCATTCATATACCACAACTTATTTAGCCATTCCCCCACTGATGGGAATCCCCTCAATTTCCAGTTCTTTGCCACCACAAAAAGAACTGCTATACATATTTTTTGTACATGTGGGTCCTTTTCCCTTTTTTATGATCTCTTTGGGATATAGACCTAGTAGTGGTATTCTGGATTAAAGGGTATGTACAACTTTACAACCCCTTGGGCATAGTTCCAAATGTGAGCAATCATTCTTTACTTCTAAAATTAGTTGATATGACATTGATCTTCCTTTAAAGGCCTGTTCCAGTGTTTCATTGTGGCCTAGAGATGGACCATTTCATAATGGCTATGCCAATGGAGTTCATCTTCTATGTAGGTTCTACCAAGCTTGGGATGCTTTCTTTGAGTATAGGCGTGGCTTTTGAAGTTCTGCCATCGAAGGACCAGTTTCATTAAGTTCAGAGAGGCTCATCTCCAGAATGACTATGGACTGATGAGATTATTAGGACTCATGAAGAGTACCTCATAAGTGAGGGATTGTGATCTACATCCATGGAGGGATAAAATCACAATCCTTTAAGTTCTATCACATTGTGATTGATGGAATTATCTTTTATCTTACCTGGGTTAAAAAAGAAACAAACAAAAAACAGCTTGTTCCAGAGGGCCTGGAAAAATCATTTTTTTTTCCTAAACATATGTGTCTATTTTCTTTTTGGTTTTATTTTTTTTTTAAATGTCTTTTTCCCCTTACAATATGGAAATTTTCACATATATTTCCTATCTCTCTCTTCAGTGAAATTTCCATTGTAAAAGAAACGATAACAAAAAAAAAAGTTAAGTTAAACTTACTGGTACAACCATGGCATCTGATGGTTTCTGCAACATATCATATCTGTTTAGCTACATATCTACATCTATCTATATGTTTGCTTTTGTGTGTGTATGTGTGTGTAAAGAATCATATATTTCCATGTTAGTCATGTTGTGAAAGAAGAAACAAACCAAAAGGAAAAAAAAAACCATTAAAAAATGAGGAGGAAATACTTGCTTCAATCTGTGTTCAGAGTCTATCAGTTCTTTTTCTGGATGTGGACAGCATTTTCCATTTCTAGTCCTTAGTAATTGTTTTGGATCATTTTTTCCTATGTAGAAAGGGAAACAGTTTGACCTAATTGAGTTACTTGTAATTTCTCTTTTATGTTAACATTTTTTATGCTTCTCTTAAGTTTTGTATTTAAAAGTCAAATTTTCCATTTAGCTCTGGTCTTTTCATCAGGAATGCTTGAAAATCCTCTCATTAAATGTCCATTTCCCCCACTGAAGGATTATACTCAATTTTGCTGTGTAAGTGGTTCTTGGTTGTAATCCAAACTCCTTCGCCCTCCAGAATATCATACTTCAAGTCCTCTGATCCTTCAGTGTAGAAGTTGCTAAATTTTATGTAATCCTGACTGTGATTCCATGATATTTTAATTGCTTGTTTTTGGACATTGGAAATATTTTCTCCTTAACCTGTGAAATCTTGAATTTGTCTATACTATCTCTGGGAGATTTTGATTTTCAGATTTCTTTCAGGAGGTGATTGGTAGATTCTTTCAATGTCTATTCTACCATGCAGTTCTAGAATATGAGGGCAGTTTAACTTGATAATCTCTTGAAACATGTTGTCTGGGCTGTTTTTTAAATCATGATTTTCAGGTAGTTCAATAATTCTTAAATTTTCTCTCCTTGATCTATTTTCCTGGTCAGTTGAATTTCCAATGATATATTTCACATTTTGTCTTTTTTTTTATTTAAAAATTGTTTTATGATTTCTTGATGTCTTATGGATTTGTTATCTTCCACTTGCCCAATTCTAATTTTTAAGAAATTATCTTATTCAGTGGGCTTTTGTAATTCCTTTTTCATTTGGCAAATTCTACATTTTAAGATGTTATTTTCTTCAGTGAATATTTGTACACCTTTTTCCATGCGGCTTATTTCGATTTTTTTTTTTTGGAGGGTGGAAGGCAAGGCTATTGGGGTTAAGTGACTTGACCAGGGTCACACAGCTAGTAAATGTCCAGTATCTGAGGCTAGATTATGAGCTCATGTCTTCCTTAACTCCAGGACCAATGTTCTATTCACTGCACCACCTAGCTGCCCTGAGCTTATTCTACTTTTTAGAGAGTCCTTCTCTTCAATGGATTTTTGTGCCCCTTTTACCATTTGACCTATTTTTTTTTTAATTTTTAAGGTGTTATTTTGTTTAGTTGGGTTTTTTTTTTCCCTCCTTTACCAAGCTGTTGACTCTTCTTCATGATTTTCTTGAATCACTCTCACTTTTCCCAAGTTTTCTCTACTTCTCTTATTTTATTTTTAAAATTCTTTTTGAGTTCTTCCCGGAATTCATTTTGTCTCTGAGACCAGTCACATTTTTCTTTGAAGCTTTGAATGTAGCAGTTTTGACATAGTTGTCTTCTTCTGAGTTTGTGTTTTGATCTTCCCTATTACCATATAACTTTCTATAGTCAGGTTCTTTTTCTTTCGTTGTTGTTGGTTGCTCATTTTTCCACCTAACTTCTTGATTTTAGACTCAGTGTTAAAGTTGGGGTTTGCTCCCATGTGAAGGGGTCATTGTCCCAAGCTTCAGGGTTTGTTTGTTTGCTTTTGGTATATAACTGTTTTAAGAGATAGTTCAGGGGGTCTATAAGTTTTCAGCTCCTTCAAGGTGGTATGATTTAAAGAGAACCGTGCTTACTACTCTCTGGGCTCGGGTCTGCAAAAAACCACAAGCAATCTTTTAAACCCTGGAATTGTGCCAAGAGTGCTAGCCTTTGTGCATTGCATGCTGGGGTGTTTTTGTCTTCCTACTCACCCTAGGATTACAATAAAGGACTGTGACTCTGCTCATGGGCAATGCAACAGTGTCCTGTCCCAAGTATCAGCAAAGGGCCCCCTGTAATTTCCTTCTGACCAGTTGTCTGATGCCCTTACTATCTGTGGGCTTGGAGCTCTGTAAACTACAGCTGCTGCTGATTTAGTTTCTTCCAAATCCTGCTGCACTTTGTTGTGCCAGTCCTGTACTGATGCATTGTGTACTGGATGACACTTCTTTCCCACCAGGTGCAACAGACTTTTCCTGCCAACCTTCTAAGTTATCTTGGCCTGGAAAATTGTTTCACCCTGTCCTTATGTGAGTTCTGCTGCTCCACAATTCATTATGAGACATTATTTAAAGCCATTTAAAGGAGAACTGGGGAGAACTCAGGTTTATCCCCCAAATTCTTTTCCATTTTGGCTCCACTCTCCATTATCATTTTTCTTTCAGAAACTTAATGTTCTACCATTTGGTGCTTATATGTTTGGTATTGATATTACCCCTTCATCTATGGCACCTTTTAAAAGCATATTGTTTCCCTGATTATCTTTTAATTAGTTCTATTTTTGATATACTTTTTCTGACATCATAATTGTTACTTGTCTTTTTTTTTTTTACCTCAACTGATGCATAATAGATTCTACTCCAGCTCCTTATTTTAACTCTGTGTATGTCTTTCTGTTTCAATTGTGTTTTTTTTTATAAACAACATATTGTTGGATTCTGGGTTTTTAAAATTAATTTATTTTAAATTTAAATGCTAAAAGTTAAATACACAATAATGAAAGAAAAAGAAACATATTATAAACTTAAACGCAAAATGAGAAAAGAATGAAAAAAACACGTTACTATGTGCACAGCAAATGTAAGAGAGGATTCAAAATATACAACAATGAATTTCCATTTCAAGAAAGTCTATATAATACACATTACACGTTGTGTTAAGAGCTGTTCATTTTTAAGTTTCCTTTTGCTCTCTGCCCCCTCCTGTATCCACAAAGAAGGCTACAATTTTAAGTGCAGAGACACAAACACACACATACATATGTTCACATACATATACAGACAAAGATATACATACGTACACACATATATGCATATACTTACATACACATACATTCACTTAGATATCCATATCTAATAGATTCTGGGTTCTCTACGCTTTTGTTTTATGAATGAGTTCATCCCATTCACATTTTCAGTTATGATTACTATATTTTCCCCCTACTCTCCCATCCTATTTTATTTTACTTAATCCTTTTCTCTCTCTTTTTTTTACCCTGTCTCTCCTGAAAAGTCTGTTTTGCTTCTGACCACTGCCTCCCTTGATCCATCTTCCCTTTTATCATTCCCCTTTCTTTTATTCCTTCCCTCTTTTTATTCCCTGTTGCATAAGATAGATCACTATATTCAATTAAGTGTGTTTATATTCTTTCCTTTTTTAACCAATTCTGTTGAGAGTGAGGTTCAAGCATTACCCACAATCATTCCATTTTCCCCACCACTGTAAAAGTTCTTCTTTGTGCACTTTTTTATGTGAGATAGATTTTCCCATTATTCCTTTCCCTTCTCCCTTCTTCCAGTGCTTCTCTTTTCTCACTCTCTTTTTTAAAATCATCCTAACATCACTGAATTACATCTCTGCCCTCTGTCTATGTAGACTCTGATTGCCTTAATAATGTTTGAGTTCTTAGGGGTTGCATGTATTGTCTTCCCATATAAGAATATAAACAGTTTAAACTTATTGAGTCCCTTATGACTTTTCTTTCATGTTTACTTTTATATGCTTCTCCTGAGTCTCACAATTTAATGTCCAATTTTCTCTTCAGTTATGGTATTTTCATCAGGAATGCTTCAAAGTCTTATATTTCATTAAATATCTATTTTTGCCCTCAATTTTCCTGGGTACGTTATTCTTGGCTGTCATTCTAACTCCTTTGCCTTCCAAAATATCATGTTCTAAGCCCTCATCTCCTTTAAGTGCAGGCTGCTAAATCTTGTGTGATTCTGACTATGGCTCCATGCATTTGAATGGAATAAATATTGAGAAGTACAAATCATACTAAATCTTTTTCCATTGGAAAAAATAATATTTTTTGTCTGTTTTCTATGAAAAAATGTATTAATTATGTAGTTGATGCCATACTTGTAGTGTAACAAAGAGAACACTGAATTTGGCATCCTAGATGCACATCCAAATCCCTTCTCTGCCATTTACTTATTCACTGTGTGATCTTGTGCAAGGCCTTTAACCCCTCTGGACTTCTTTGCTTCAGTTATAAAGTGAGAGGTGTAAAGCTGTATTACAGTGGTTCTCAACCTTCCTAATACTTGTATGTGGGCATGTCTGCATGTGGGCGGACCCACCTGGAGATGGATAGAGGAGCGCAGTGTCTGGATTCCTAAGACCATTGGAAATATGTGTTTTCCAATGGTCTTAGGCGACCCCTGTGAAAGGGTCATTCGACCCCCCAAGGGGTCGCGACACAGGTTGAGAACCGCTGCTATATTATGTCTTAGGATCCTTCCAACTCTACATCTTATAAAACCATTTATTTTTCTCATACTGATGCGGAACTGTTTACATATCTTAGGTCACTTTCCCTTGTGAACACTGACAATGAACTGGATTTCTGGATCTCAGCTAAAAAATAAAAGCATGGCAGGTTCCTGACCAGGGATGGAGTTTTCCTAACAAATATTTTATTTGCTTCATATCTGTCAAATCTGAGCAAAAATTTAAGAAGGATGAGGAGAAAGAAAACTATATTGTGTATTGACTAAGAGATATGCCATAGAGAGTAGCTACAAAACATGGAGAAAAAATCCCTGCTGTGACACTCAGAAGTTCACGTCAGATTGCCTTTTTCTAAAGAGTCAAAATTTATATCTTCAAACAACTGGGAGAAATTGTCTGATGTTTAGGAACCAAGGAAGTTCAAACAGGATATCCCAGAGCAATGCAGTCATCTTGAAATTAAAGACATCAGTGAATATTGGATGGATGAGACCCTTGAACGAAGTATATCTGTGGATGGATATAACTTACTCAAAAGAAACAAGATGGATAATAGGGTCACTGGAAGATAGAGGCAACATTATATATGTGTATGAAATAAGTATGTCCACATTGTTTTTTTAAAATAAATAAATGTGCTTCATGGACAACATGGGTGGATATGATCTTAGTCCTAGCCTGCCTCTGTGGAAATGAACAGAACCAAGAACAGTGCCTGCATTGTCAAGAATGAATCAGTTCTTTAGCTGGAAGTGAGATAAGCTTAACTCAAGCCAGGAAAGAGGGCTCTCTGTGACCTGGGAGCACAGAAAGACTTAACAGATGTTATTGATGAGACAATCTGTGATCTTTGAAAGATCAGAAATATTGGAAAGATCAGGTACTATAGTCCTGGAAAACAGTAAATGTCTTCATTGAAAAAAAATAAAAACCATTGAATCATAAAACTATAACTCAGCGAGCTTTCTTTGATTCCAAGCAAAGTTCTCAATTGGATTATTAGAGACTGTTAGGGAATGAGTGGCAAATAAACAATCACCCCAAAGAGAAAATATTACTTCATCAAGAACAGAACATGCCATATGAACCCTATTTTCTTTGTAAGAAAGGTTATTAAATTAGTAAGGCAGGAGAAGATAGTAGGTATAACCTATTAAGATTTTATCAAAGTGTTTGGCAAAGCATTTCATGCTATTACCATGCAAAAGATGGAAAGACTAGAAAAAAAGAGGAATAGCTAACACTAGAATCTAATAGGATGAACTTTAATAGGAATTATTGACTTCACAAAAGAATGTGGAAGCATGGTTAGTCAGAATTTTGTCTGTAAAATATGGATATTCTAAGGGACTGAAAGTTTAATGTGAGTAAACAGTGTGACCTGCAGGCACAGAAAAATTCATATAATCTTGAGTTGCCTTCTCAGAGGCATGTCTTACAGGAAGAATAGTGTGATAAACCTGCTACCTTCTGCACTGGTCATACCACATGTGGAGCATCACCTTTAGTCCTGGGTGCCACAATTCAGGAAAGTGATCACTTAATAAGAGAGCATCAAGAAGAAGACTAGTGTAATGGTGAAAGAGCCTATGTTTATACCATATTGGGATCAGGTAAAGGAATTAATGGTATTTGTCTTAGAGAAATCAAGATTAAGATGTGACATGGTAGTTATCTCCAAGCATTTTAAGAACTCTCACGTGCAAGGGGGATTAGAATTAAATTTGTTCTGTTTGATCTCAGAAGACAGAGTTGTGAATAAGATGTGAAAGCTGGAAAGAGGACAATTTAGTCTTGATGTAAAGTGGAATGAACAACTTTAGGTAGTAGTGCATTTCCTTTAATTAGTTGCCTTCATACAGAAGCTGTTACAATCTCTTCTTAAGCATATTGTATTAAGACGTACTAGGGGAGTCTGATTTGGTCAGAGGACATCCCTTTCAACTTGGAAGGTTTTTGATTTTGTAAATAAATTCTCATATTCAAACCATTTGGGGAGAGAGACAATTGAAGGACTATTCCATTTTCTTAGGCTAGGAACATGCTGAAATTGAATTTAACATAAAGTTGTTGCTGATCCCCTCATTGTTTGGAAGAGAGAAATGTTAGAAATATAAAAAGGTGCATTGAACCACAAATTCCACACTTCTGTCTCCATTACCAAGTTTGCTAGACCATCACATAGATGGGACTTCAATCCATTGGTTCTTTGTAAGGAAAAGAAATAGTAGAAATTATAGAAGGGTATAAGAAAAGGGGGACCAGAGAACTAACAAGCAACTAAACTCTTCAGTTTTCTGTAAATATCAATATTAAGTGAGATGGCACAGTGAATAGAATGTTGGACTCGTAGTTGGTCCGTTGACCTCTTTCAGCTTCAATGCCCTCATCTGTAAAAAGGGTATAATAATCATGATGCCATAGTATTGCATGAGGTTCAAATGAGATCATATCTGGAAAGAAAGTACTTTGCAATGCATAGAGCACCATATAAATGGTAACAATTATGATTATTCTATGTGATTTATTTTGTTTTACTATTGTCACTTTGCAGAAATCATAAGCCACGTGAACAAGCATTCATTTCTTTTCCACTCCAGAATAAATCATGAGGAATATCATTAGCTTCCTTCTTTTCTCACCCTTTGAAGTATGCTGACCTCCTCGTGATCTGGACAAAGAGATCTGAGGTTGTTGTTCATGTTCAGGGGATTTTCACCCCCTGAGTCTTTGACTAACACTTTCCCAGCCTTGCAGTCCCTTCATATCTCTCCTTTCTCTTCACTCTCTTACACGCCAATGCAGTTAGAAATATTGCCTACTTCTCAGACTCCACCATAATGGAGTTGGTGAGAATGATTTAGAACAATGGCATGTCTGGATCGGGGAAACTATTGACTATAAGGCCCAGGCTGGGCAGGTGGCCTTGACTTAATGCCACTGCTAAGATGGAAGAAAATTAAAAGGCTTGTGTGTGACAAATGTGACTGGGGATGTTTTCACTTGAGGCTGTTTGATTTAGCGTGGGATTTGTACTCAGATGATGGGATGCTTGTACTTCAGAAAACCAACTGAACCTCATGGCCTTAATCAGGGGGAGCACAAAGTCTCTTGACACCAATGCCTGATTGTTACAGCAGCATTAAAATCATCCTTGAAAGGCTTTGGCCATGGAAGTCTTTTTATATACCCTCCCAGAAACATTTTTTTTCTATGATCCTATGCGGCACAGAATGCCTATTGATCTCGCCAGCCTCAGAAATGGAAGAGAATGTGTTTAAAGTGAAATGTATCTTACCAATAAGGTTGTTTTTGTGCTTTCCTTTGGAAGGAATATCTCCACAGAATTATTTTCTCATCAAGTTCATTGTATTTCTCTAAACATGTATTACAAGTTATATGCAGTCATTTTGTGTTGTTGCTTTTTGGCAAGGATATCTAAAATTTCCTCTATACAGGAATCAATCAATTAACAAATATTTGCTAGGCAGGCATTGTGTGCTAGGTAGGTGCCTAAGATACAAAAAAAAAAAAATGGAACATTCACTGACCTTAAGGATTCTATTTATCCCATTGTGGAAATTCATCCACTGGCCTAGATCACTGATCTATCTGTGCCATATTGTCTTAGAGAATTCACTGGGGAAGTTCAGTGACTTGCCCAGGGTCACCCTGAGTGACTGTATGTCTGAGAGGAAGGATTTGAACCCAGATTTTTCTGTAATAACAAATCTCTATTTAGTAGGTACCAGTGACTCATTAATATCCTTTTAAACAACAAATGAAATATGTTATATTTAAACAATCAATGAAATAGCTAGAAATACCTTGGAAATGACCCAATATAATTCCCTCATTTTACAGATGAGGAAACTGAGACCCGAGGATAAGAAGTGGTTTTTCCAAGGGATTAAGTAAGTCCCAGAATCATAGACCTGAGAGATCAATTGGTACAGCCATTTCATTTTACCATTGCGTAAACAGTGGACCCAAGGCATTGAGTGATATCCCCAAGGTTACACAGATCACACTGTCACAAAACAGATTTTAGTCCAGGTTCCCTGATTTCAATTTCAATGTTCTTTTACTCAGTCTTCTGATTTCCAATAGTTTTTCCACTTAACTAAGCTATCCTCAGTTTTGGATGGGGACAATACCTACATATCAGCAATTGTACCATGCCAGCTTTTGATTTCATGTAATTTTCACATTTAAGAGATGCTATTTGGACTTCACGAAAACCAACTTAGTTTAAGATTAGCTGTGCTATCCAGGACAGCTGGGTGGTGCAGTAGATAGAGAGTCAGGCATAAAGTAAAAAAAGACTCAGCTCCCTGAGTTCAAATCTGACCTCAGACACTTATTACCTGTGTGACCTTGAACAAATCACTTAACTTTTTTTCCTCAGTTTCCTCATCTGTAAAGTGATCTGGAGAAGGAAATGGAAAACCATTGCAATATCTTTTCCAAGAAAACCCCAAATGGGGATCTTGACGAGTTGGAAAAAACTGAAAAATGACTGAACAACAACATCAAGTTATCAAGGAAACCCTCTTGTATGATGCTAACCACTTTAAATTAATTGGACTTTCTTTGTTTATCTTCTTTAACTCTTGACTATTTGAGTCAAAAAATGTCCACATACCCTCTTCGCTTATGAAATGAAGAGCCTCCAACTTTGAACCTTAGTGCAGTAGAAAGAGAAGAGCAGTAGACATGGAAGCCTAAGGTCTGATTTTGAATCCTTGCTCTGTCACTCATTATTTTTGTGATCTTGGGGAAGTCACCAACACTCTTACTTGGTCTCAGCTTTCACCTGGGAAAAATGAGAGGAGGTAGTACTAGCTGATACTTCTGGGACCTTTCATTTCTAAACCCTAGGGAAAACTTTAGGAATCGAGGGGGAGTAATTTAAAAAAATGTTATCTTCAAGAGAACCCTGTCCTTCAATCATCCTTAATTGGTACACCCACTGTAAGTTCTTGATGCTTATTCATGCTTGGTGAAACTAACATGAAAATTAAAATAGCAGTGGAATTTTCATAATCAATGTAAGATTTTCATCAGTGTTCCCAGCCTCTAAATAAAAGAGGAATGTCTTTGTTTAGTAACATGTTTTTGGAATTGTGGCATCTAAAAAGTTTCAAAAGACATGATTTCTGGGCAATTTCATCATTTTATTAATAATGCTAGCATGTTTATTAGTAAAAGGATGGTCATTTGGCCATCTCTCTCTTAAACTAAAGACAATCATGGCATGGGCTCCTGGTTATATGCCCATTGGAAGAGGAGTGTTCCTAAAGGTGGTAATCAACTCTGGTTAACAATGAATTAGAGAATAAATATTATAATGAGGAACTTACTGAAATGATTGTTGTAATTTACTTTTAATTTAACCCCAGCCTTGGGAAATCTTTTCAAAGGATTTATCTTTACCAAAACCCGAGTGGAGCACAATGGCTTCCCCACCTGGGTGGGGTCTGAACAAGAATGGTAGTCTAATGTCATTATCAGTAATGTCCTTCATGAGACTTTATAAAAGTGGGAATTCTGCATCTCTCCAAGTTATTGGTTAATAATCATCATTTCTCTCAGATGTTTTTCTTCCTGTAGCCTATTTCTTTTCAGATTGTTTGTTCCATAAGGATAAGTCCACAAGCTAGTTGATAGGAGAGCCTTCCTATCCTTGTACGGGCTCTTTCTCACCCTCTGAAAATTTTCTATAGTCATGAGGTAGGAGGCTGCTTTCCCTTTCCTCATAGCTTTGATCCCCTTTTCTCATTTTGCATCTTCAGAAGCTTTCCCCCCGTCCCCCTTCCCTAGGCATTTGTTCTTAGAAATCTCAAAACATTTCTTTCGTCAGAAAATTCAGCTCCTTGACTTGGGTGTCTAATGGATGCTGAATAAATATCTCTTGGCCAATACTTGCTGACTAGTAGAGATGACTTGTACCCTCCTGTGATGTCTAATTGGAGGGAAAGGGGGAAATTATACATTTTCTAATTCTTTCCAAGGTTTTGGGGGAAAAATTAGGCTTTGCCTACCCATAATCCAAAGAGGCAGAAAAATGGAGACCAGCCCTTGTTGACCAAAAAAAAGTAGGTCTATGTCCTAAACAAAAACCTTTTGGGCTCCAGTACCGAACCTCTGACACACTCCTTTTTCTACGACTGAGTAACCCAGAAGGTAGAGTCATCTTATACGGTGAGCATGGGAGGAGGCCTTTCAAGACTTTAGTTCTAAGGATTCCCACTTTGTTGACTAGAGTCCAACACCACTCCATGGCTGGTAGGCTACAATTTTGCTGAACTTCTCATGACTTGAACAGAAATATGTTCCAACTTCCAACATAACTCTTACTTAATCCTCACAAGATTCCCATGACTTTTGGGAAAGGCAGTATTCTACCTTAGAAAGCATTCTAAATTTGTAATCAGAAGACCTGGGTTCAAATCCTAACTCTGCCCTTTACTTCCTGTGTGACTGGCTCTTCAGGCCTCATTTTCTTCCTGTGTAGAATGAGGGGTTGGATTAGCCAGTTTCAAAGGTCTTTTCTACTTCACCCTTTGGGTAACCCAGAGTGAGTCACTTTACATCTGTACAGCACATTTCCTCCATAGGTGTTTGCACCTCAAAATCCCTTTCATCTCAAAGTTGATGGTCCTCTGATCCTCAAGCTGGGATTGCGGTGTTCATTGTATAGATTGTAGGCTCCGTCCAGTCTTCCAAGAAGTCTAGAAAAATTCCTACTCCTTATATTTCATGCTGGTTACTTTACACGTAGCTATATTTATTTTCATTCTGATTGCCTTTACCACTTCTTAAGTGCTAAGAAGTGCTCATTGTAGCTGTGATAAACTATGAAAATATCAGAGTGTAAAGCAAAGAAATAATCACCCTTTGGTCACTGAAAAGATAAAAATATGAAAAGCCTGTCACCATGGATACGGTGGTCTGCTAGTAGCCTGGGCCTCTCCTGGCAGTTAAAACACCAACACAGCAGCTTGTGAGTCTAAACTTTCCCTGATATATTAAAAATTAGTTGAAAGATATAATTATTTAACAACTACCCCATGTGCAAAAGCCCTAGCACCTAAAACATCACAGTCACAATAACAGCTCAGCATCTCTAAGGAAAAGATGAATTTGTGGATGTTCTGACTTACACATATGCTTAGGGCATCCTTGAAGATAAATATACAGTATTTCTCATTCTTCCCTCTCCCAAACTATTAATCCCTGTTCTCCTAAAGGTGGAATAAATACAATTTCATAGTTTAGGGAAGAACATGTAGTGAAATGGTATACCTACAGGGTTCCCAAGAAAACAGAAACAATTTCTCAGTTTCATTTCCCTACCCTTACTAACAACCTCTACCAAATCTCTACCAATTAATGCTGGATCAACAAAAAGAGAAAGTGGAAACTTATCCCCACAATGTAAAGGCTTTTGAAATCATAGCCGTGAGTTGGGCAAGTATATAGCTCCCACTTCCCCAAACTACTTCCAAGAGCAACGAGTAGGTTAGGCTTTTGGTTCAGGTTGAGGCTTTGGTGGCCTGCTCCATAGTGGCAGTGATTGACCTTTAAGTCAGAAACATCCTAACATTCTGATATACAGTGGCAACACGGAATAATTGTGTGTGCAAAGTAGGGACATTGGGGGCCCTGCAACAGACATGGTGATACAAAGTAGGACTAGAGGGGGAGGGGCTTCTATGGCCAAGATAAAGTGTCAACTGAGACCTACATCATGAGTCCTTTGGCGTGGTAAAGTGAACCACGATGAAAATGTTCAAACAAAAACCTTACCTTTTTATAAAAAAATAAGCTTCTATTGATCTTTCATCTTTTATATCTCCATAGTTTCCCCCAGTATCCCTTTCCCTTCTTCCCTCAGAGAGTTATCACATATAATAACTAGTATAACAAGATCAACAAATTAAGAGGAAAAAAAATCAGCATAATTGATTAGATTCTACTCCTCTTTCCTCCCCTTTTCTCTGTTCCTTCTCCTTCCCTTCCCTTTCCCCTACTCTCCTTCCTTCCCTCTACTTCCCTTCTTCTTTCCCTTTCCATCTCTTCCCCTTCCCTTAAATAAACCAAAAAGTTTGAAAATACGTGCAACGTTCAACACCTGAGGATCTCCACCTCTAAATGTACCGTATTTCTCATTCTTTCCTCTCCCAAACTATTAATCTCTGTTCTCCTAAAGGTGGAATAAATAAAATTCCATAGTTTAAGGAAGAACATGTAGTGAAATGGTATACCTACAGGGTTCCCAGGAAAAAAGAAACAATTTCCCAGTTTCATTTCCCTACCCTTACGAACAACCTCTACCAAATCTCTACCAGTTAATGCAGGATCAACAAAAAGAGAAAGTTTGATCTGCCAAAGGGTTGGGGTTATTTTCTTATGTGTCTTCTTTTGAGCCAGGCTTGGTTTTTATAATCTTATAACATCAACTGTTGAGCCTGTGTGTATGTGTGTGTGTGTGTTTGTGTGTGTATGTGTGTGTTTATGTGGTCATTGACACTGTATGTCAAATTGTTTTCTCATCTCTGCTGATTTCATTTCATCAGTTCATGTAGACTTTTCCATGTTTCTCTATATCCATCACCTCCATAATTTCTTATAGCTCAGTAGTATTTAATTGGATTCATGTATCATAGATGGGAATTCCTCCGTCAATGGGAATCTTCTTTGTTTCCAATTCTTTATCAAAACAAAAGGCACTGCTATACATATTTTGGTGAATAGAGGGACTTTCTTCTTTTCAATGGTCTCCTTGAGGGATGAGTCCAGTAATGGAATCTTTGGGTCCAAGAATATGGGCATTTTAGTCACTTTATCTGAGTACTTCCAAATTGTTTTCTAAAATGATTGGACTGATTCATGTCTTCATCAACGCCAATGTGTCTTTCTTCCCATAACCCCTCCTAAAATGACTATTGTTAGCTTTTGTCATCTTCCTCAATCTGAAAGGTCTGAATTGAAAGCTCAGGGTTGTTTTTATTTGTGTTTCTCATATTATTAGTTATTTAGATTATTCTTTTGGGTAGTTGTTAAGTATTTGCAATTCATCTTTTGAGAAACTGCTTCTATAGAAGAACCACATCAGACTTACTTTGTTACCTCTGAAGGAAGTCTGCCCTTACTTCTCTTTGTCCCAAATTGCTTTAGTTCCAAAAGGATATTTACCGTAACAGTAGGTCTGATCATTTAGACACAAGTAGAGTCAATAATTAATGGTATTGGGTTGGTGGGTACAATGGAGGACTGCAGTAAAATCTGCCAAAAACACATATTTCCTAAGATAATGTACAGTCATAAAAGGGAACAACAAAATCCCTCATTGAATAGCCAACTTTTCATTGTTAAAGAGAGTTGTGGTCTTGAAAATGACTATCTACCAGATCAGTGTTTAAAAACATCCTCCTTTTTAATCTGCTTTTAGTCCATTTTTTGCTTTGGGGGCTGAAATTCACATAATTATGGCCCTTTTCATAACAATGAATGTCCCCAACTAGAGGCCAAAGCAGTAGAATTACACTTGGGAAAGCTGATGAATGTCAGTGACAAACAATTTCCAATGACATGTCTCTTTACCCAGCTCTGCGGGGGGCCTCTCTCCATCCCACTGGAAGAAATCAGATGGGCTTGGCGAAGTGGGAGGATGTTTTTCCTGCTTGCTGAAGAACCCATCCAAATTCTAGGCGTGTCACTGGAGCTTTTATTGTTATTTTCTCATTTATTGTTTTTTTCCATTGTAATGGTCTAAATTATTCATTCTGTTATTACAGATTTTAATTGAAATGTTTTTGATGAGAATTCATTGATAGAAACCAGAAAGGATTTGGGGTGAGTTAAAGAATCAATATAGAACTGACTCAAGGCTTTAGATTGTTTTTATTCTTAGCAAGATTATGAATAATAATGAAAGCAACAGTAGGTTACATTACAGAATATGATTAACCTTATGAAAAGGAATTAATACATATTCCATTTGGGAGGTTTCCTAACAGGTTCAGGTTCCTCAGTCACTTTCAGTGCACTACAGTTAACTAATCACTAAGTACGCCCTAGTGAGCTGAGACAAGAAGGCAGTTCTTCTCTTAAGAGTGAAACCAGACTCATCGCTGCAAATTATTATTTAGTTTTATTATTTCTCTCATGATTGGTCCAGGTTAGCATAACCAAAGGTCAGTTAGCCAGTGGCCAATGGATGATAATTTTGTACTCCTGGGAAAAGCCACCCACATGAAATCATGGTGATGATCAGACAACCAGTAATGGGATCTCAGAGTAAAAAGTGACCTCTGAGATCATCTAGTCCAGTGGTGTCAAACTCAAATAGATACAGGTCTCTGAGGCCACATATTGACTTAGAAAACCACAAATGAACATTATCTATCCTATAGTATATTTTTATTAATTTTGTTAAACATTTTCCAATTGCATTTTAATTTGGTTGGGGCTACATTCAGGAGTTTTGTGGCTGCCAGTTTGAAACTTCTGATACTCTAGTACAATCCCTAAAGAATAGAATCTACATCATGCAGATAAAATGAGAATCAGTGCACCTGGAACCACAAAAAGATGAGGAGAGGGAATTCCAGGGAAAGTAGTACAAAGAGGAATAAAAACCTCTATCATAGGTACTTACTCTGTGTACCCCATTACAAGGTGGCATCATGATACTATGGAAATCACACTGAATTTATACTTGGGGCATGTGGGGTGACATTCTAGCTCTGTGGACACATGATCTTGGGCAAGTCACTTGAACTTGGGTCCTAAGTTACCACAATTGCAAAAGGAGCTCAAGGACTCTGCGTTTCCATTCTGGTCTAGAACGATAATTTTTAGGTTATACAACTCATGCATTTACTATAAATGTTATTTCCTGTATGTGTTTCCTACTCAGGATACATGTATAAAAGCCGAGATTATAAGTTCATCAGATTGGCAGATGCCACAGTTAGGATGGGTAGCTAATATCCATCTGTCTGTCTGTCTATCATCTATCTATCTATCCATCTACAAATAGAAATAAACATTTCTCTCTCTCTCTCTCTCTCTCTCTCTCTCTCTCTCTCTCTCTCTCTCTCTCTCTCTCCCCCCACTACCTGATCCCTTCCTTCTTGTTCACACATTATTGAATCAAATTAGAAAAAAAAAATCCTCAAATCATGCTGATGGGGTCATCATTTATGTTACATAAACTTGAGTGGGCCATTAATGTCACAAGGTTCTCCTTCCTTCTATGTTGCCCTAATCAGTTTGTTCTCTGACTTGCCTCAGTGAATTTTCCAGACATTTACAAGCCTCCTCAAGCCTCCTATGGCACCCCCACTCTCTGACCTCTTGCCAGAAGACCTCAGCCCATACTTCACTCAACATAATTGAGGCCATTCACTGAAAGCTCCCTCTTCTTCCCTCATTGTCACCTGGCGTTACTCAGATATATTCCCCTCCCCCTCCCACTATCTACACCAATATCCCTGTGTCTCATGAAAAGATTGCTCCTTACTTTGCCAAGGCAAATGCCGTTACATGTAATCTTGACCCCATTCCACCTTTTTTTTTTTAGCTTACTGCTCCCGCTAGCAGTGCCTCCACCTCTGATCTTCAATCTCACCCTATTTATTTTCAGTCAATTAATATTAATTAAATGCCTATGTGCCAGACATGCTGCTAAGTGCCGGGGATGCAAAAAGAGGTGAAAGATAGTCCCTGACCTCAAGGACCTTACAGTCTAAGGGGATAGATGACAAGCAAAGAAATATGTACAAATAAGCTATAAAAAAAATAGGAAATAGTTGAAAGAGGAAAGGCATTAGAATTGAGTGGTTGGGAAAGGCTTCCTCTAGAGCAATGGTTTTCAACCTTCCTAATGCCGTAACCCTTTAATACTTGTATGTGGGTTTATCTGCAGGTGGGCAGACCAGCGGAGACAGATAGAGGAGCAGTGTCACGGTTCCTAAGACCATTGGAAATATGTGTTCTCTGATGGTCTTAGGTGACCCCTGTGACCCCTGTGAAAGGGCCGTTTGACCCCCAAAGGGGTTGTGATCCACAGATTGAGAACCACTGCTCTAGAGGATGAGATTTGGGTTGAGACTTGAAGGAAACCTGGGGCACAGAGAATAGACTGCAAGGCCTGGAGTCAAGAAGACTCATCTTCCTGAGTTCACATCTGGCCTCAGACAACTGTGTGAACCCAGGCAAGTCACTTAACCCTGTTGGCCTCAGTCTCCTCCTCTGTAAAATGAACTGGAGAAGGAAATGGAAAACCACTACAGTATCTTTGCCAAGAAAATTCCAGATGGGATCATGATAAGTCAGACATGACTAAAAATGACTAAACAATCACAAATGAAGGAAGTCAGGAAAGGCATAGGCAGAGATAAGGAGATAGAACATCCTGGGCATTGAGAACATCTAGGGAAAATCCCAGGCTTCAGAGATCAAGTGTCTTGTTTGTGGAAGAGCAAGGATGCCAGTGTTACTGAATTGAAGAGTGTAGGTTGAGGAGAAAGATGTAAGAAAGTTGGACAGGCAGAGGAATGTGGCTAGGTTATGAAAGGCTTTGAATGCCAAACAGAAGAGTTTGCATTTGATCCTGGAGGGGAGAAGGCACTGGAATTTATTGAGTGGGTGTGTGTGGGTGACAAGGTGCTAAACCGTCTTCCCTGTTATCTTCAAACACATTCACTTCTCCTCAGCCTAAAAAGACCCTCATTTGATCTGACCATTCCTTCCAGCCCTCCTTCTTGTTCTTTCTGGACTGAATCAATGTCTACAATTAATGTTCCTACTTTATCTCCTTTAAAGAGAGTGAGTGCCAGATCATTGGTAGGATGGGGGAAGGGAGCTGGGAAGAGGAGGACGATGTAGAGTTTAACTGGGTCACCAAAGAGTCAAGGGAGAAAAGTACAGTCAGTGCAAGAGTGAAGGCCTGTGAAAGAACTGAGGGATCCAAGGGATGGAGGTGATGACAGGGAAGAACCAGCACATAGCCTCAGCTTTGGAGCAGGTACTCCTCACATCATGCCTGGACCATTTCCCTCTGGTCTCCCTGCCTCTGAGTCTCTCCACAGTTTAATCCATCCTCCAGCCATTTAACAAGCTGATTTCCCTAAAATTCAGATGTGAACAAGTCAAACCCTCCGCCCTCCCTGCCCCCTCCCCCACAGCCACATTTCGTGGTTCCCCGTTAACTCCAGTATCAATGTTATATCCTTGGCTTGGCTTTAAAGGGCCTTCCCAGCCTTTACTGTGTCTTCCTCTTCCGCTCTTTTACTTTGTGACCCAGAAACACCAGTTTCTTTTCAACTCTTCTATATGACACCACCTTCAACTCCATGCCTTTATTGCCTCTGCCGTGCCTAGAACAATCCCCTCTACACTTCTCAGCCTCCAGGCTTCTCCACTTTCCTTCAATATTTAGTTCAAATCTCACATTTTGCAAGAAGCCTTTCCTTGTCGCTCCTCACTGTGATTGCCTTTCCTCTGAGGTTACCTTCCATGTATTTGGTCTATATCTTTTATATGTGATTTTTTTTGCCTGTGAGCTCCTTGAGGGCTAGGATATCATTTTTGCCTTTCTTGGTATTGCCACCACTAACACAAGTGATTAGAGGAAGCATGGCTAGATAGCAGTAATTTTCTTTAAAAAAACTGATCTGAAGGTCTTAGCGGCTTGCTAGCTCCATATCAGTAGCAGTGTGATGTGGGAGCAAAACACATTGGGAACTTGAGTTTCATAAAGAGAGACACGATTTGTGGCAAGTCTTTACGTTGCAAATTGGTTTCGGAAGAGTCATTATATTGCAGGGACTGTTTTCACTTTTCTGTGTAGCCCCAGAGATTAGCTCAGTGTCTGGTTCAGAGTAGACGATACATAATGAATGACTTGATTTGAAGAAGGAAGGAAGTGATGCTGCCGCTGTATTCCACGTTATGCAGACCTCACTAGGAAGGGATATTGTATTCAGTTCAGGGTCCCCCATTTTGAGACAGCCAATAATGATCTAGAGAGGAGAGCGACTGATTCGGTGAAGGGTTTTCAATACCCAATTCATGAAGAGTGGTTGAAACGATTGGTTATATTTAGCTTGAGGAAGAGAAGACTGGGCAATACCTTCAAGTATTTGAGGAGCTGTGTGGAAGACAGATTAGATTTCTCTATTTGGCCCTAAGGGAAAAGAGTCAAATTTAAGTTTTATAGCAGGAGGAAATATTCTAACAATGAGAACTGCCCCACGTGTACGGCCTCAAGGTGCTGACTTCTTTTCCCTTGGCATCTTTAATTAGAGGCTGGATGACCACCTATTGGACAGATGACTGTGGAGATTCCTTCACACCTAGATTGGACATGCTGGTGCTCAGCTCCTGTGATTCTATGATCCTTCGGATATTCAAGATCCCCAATGATTCTCTCTCCCTCCTAATCAAATAATTGTCCTAGTCATGAATTTAATAACCTAGATTTTAAGATGGAAAGACCTAGTACTTTTTTCAAAAGTGAAGACCTTATTTTACTTATCCAAAGTCAAAAAGGCACCAAAAATGTATTGACTCCCCTCCCTTTAAAAGAAACAAAATGAAACTATAGTCTTTAATGAAGAGAACTTTAAGCAATCTCTACTAGTGTTCCCCTCTCCAGTTTATCAGAAATAGATTCATTTGAGACATAGTTGGTACAAAGTCAACTCCAGATAGGAATGTAAGAGTTGCAAAACGCATGAGTTTCATGACACTTTATAACCCTGAAAAATAAAGGCAATGAGTAGGAAGGAAATGTTTCATACCCAGTGAGAGAATATTCTGACTTTAGGAAAGTTTTAAAATCTTTTATGTCTGTCTTATTCATCAACAAAATGTCTGGATTACAGACAGTTTTCAATAAGGACCATTTTTTTTTCTTATTTAGTCTGTACCATGGAAATGCAATGAATAAAATTAGTTACTACTACTAAATTAAAATGAAAACTACTGAGGTTAGAACTACTACTTACTCTTAATAAGAAAATATGTGATTCTATGCACAGCTGAGCTGTTCAATGACAAATGATGAATACTTGACCCCTTTTTTTCTCCCTGAAACCACAATAGGAATCATAGAATGCCTCAGGAGAAACATCTTGAGAGTAAATCATCCTTGTAAGTAAATAAGCAGACACTAGCAAGGCATGCTTAGAAACTAGATTACACTGATTCATATTTACACCATAGAATGATAAACAAAACAAAACAATGTTGACCTTCACAGGAATTTTTACTGTTAATTTCTCATGTATAAAATGACTATGATTAATACTATTAACTAAATTTATATAATACCTAAAACCTTCACAGCACTTTACCTATATTATTTTATTTTATTCTTAAAACAAACCCTACTGTGAGGTAGGAAATACAGATCATACTATCCCCATTTTAAAGATGAAGAAACTGAGTTTCTGAATGTTTGTGATTTCTTATGGTTGCATAGTTCATAAGAGTCAGGGCTAGAATTTGAACCAGGATTTTTCTATTATCCAATCCAGCTTCTAACCACTATATTATGATGCCTCATGGAAATCGAGTGAGGAGGAAGCATTGTGCTCTTCATACCCAAAGAAAGATCAAATTCAGTAGGAGTGAGTTTAGTGGCTGTACTTATGGGCCAGTCCACTTATTGGAAATGGGATCATTTGTATGACTGCTGGTTTTATTTGAAAGCCTGGGGACAATGAACTTAGATTGGTCTTGAAAGTTTTAGATGGTGTCCATGCAGAGAAGTGGTATGGGAGTAAATGGGAAGCAGTGAATCTAGAGTCATGATAGATGGGGATATACAGGATCCCTTCTTGCCTCTGCTAGTAAAGAGATGTATCACCTTTTGCACATCACATTGCATCTCTAAACTCTAGTTCATCTGAAAAAAATAGAGGAAAAAGTTCTTGCTTTGAAATTCTTGAACAAATATTTATCT
Organism: Pseudochirops corinnae; assembly: GCA_028646515.1. NCBI lineage: Eukaryota > Metazoa > Chordata > Mammalia > Diprotodontia > Pseudocheiridae > Pseudochirops > Pseudochirops corinnae. Next base: position 191,858,653 of record CM053591.1, read on the forward strand.
TTCTCTAAGAATAAGTGAAATGTGCTAACAGTCAATTACTGTGGATGACCCTTTCTAATCTTATGCTGCTATTATTCTTCTCGTTAAACACAAATTATAATTATTAATCATTGCCCTACTCCACTCCTCCTACTTCTGCTGTGAGAGGAAATAGAGGAAGGTGCTGTAATGGCAAAAGTTTTGGATTTAAAATCCAAAGACCTTGGTTGTATCCCATTTCTAGCACTTACTAGCTATGTGACCTTGGGCAAGTGGCTAAAACTCTCTGGGCTGCAATTTAACATCTGTCAGATGAAGGGATTGAACTAGATTAGTGACTTTCAAACATTTTGGTTGCAAAACTCTTATATTCTTAAAAATTCCTGAGGACACCCCAAAGAACTTTTCTTTATGTGAAACATATATTTACCATATTAGAAATGAAAATGTTTTAGTCTTATTACAAAAGTAATTTTGACCTTGTGGACGGACCCCCTGCGAGGGTCTCAGGGACTCTGAGGAAACTACAAATCACACTCAGAGAAAAGCTCTACCACAAAATCTCAGAGTGGGTTTCATAGTATTGTAGTTTATTGGAGTGTGTCAGGTAAGATGTTGTTCTAAGAAGAGGAGGCAAGACATGAAAAAACAAAGTCTCGGGTCATTACCCACGGTCTGAAGTCAATGCCAGTGACCAGAAGCAAAGGTGGAAGCTCTCTCAGAAAGCATGCAGCTTGGCACGCCTCTGATCAAGAATTCCCTTAAACTCACCCAACAAATGGCCTAACAACTATTGCTTGAAGACTTCTAATGGGAGGAAAACCAGCACTTCCCAAGGAATCCCGCCAATTTGAGGATAGCTCTAATTATTTGGGAGTTTTTTACCTTTATACCAAGCGTGAATCTGCCTCCCTGAAATTTGTACCCATTGTTTTTCTTTCTATCCACTGGTGCCAAGTAGATCAAGTTGAATCCCTTTCTTATGGGATTAGATTTTGTTCAGAGTAGAGTCATTAATACAAAGGTCAGTGGGCAGTTTAGATTGGCAGCTGAGTTTGATATGATTTTGTGACTCGAGGGAAACAGATCTTCACTTGTCCCCTAACCCCTCTCGGTAAAATTCCATCTAATAAGATGTAGCCTTGTTACAACAGGCCCCTTTGCACCCTTATAGGCTGTGACACAATCATGAAAATGGGAAAGGTCTAAAAACCTTTATGTGAGAGCAGAAATAGTCAACATCTCTGGGGTGAATCAGCTCATTTTGGCACCAAATACCAACTGGTCAAGGTCCCCGATGCTCCGATGCCTACCTAAGCTCAGTGAAGACTTTGATTAGTTTTACATATCTCAGCTGTGATGTACAGATGACAGAAAAGGCACAGGATCTCAACCTTTGTCATGTGCCTTTAAAAAAATATATCTTGTTCTCAAACAAATGCATACACAATGCAGCAAGCAGCACATTTTTAATGGAGACAAAGTAAGAAGCAGGTGAAGCAGGGAACCAATAAAGGGAACTCATCAATATCATTTAAAGATCTCTACTAAATTTAATGATCAAAATGTGCTTATACATCTGACTTTTCTTTTGTTATGGTAAGCATGGGCTATTTCACTTCTCCCACAAAGGGGAAAGGTGTTTCCTTTCCTTTACTCCCTATAATCCATTTCCTTTGCTAACACTGCCACTTTCTCTTTTTTTTCTATTTTTGGGGGGAGGGCAGAGCATTTGAGGTAAAGTGACTTGCCCAAGGTCACACAGCTAATAACTATTAAGTGTCTGAGGCTGGATTTGAACTCAAGTCCTCCTGACTCCAGGGCTGGTGCTCTATTCACTGTGCCACCTAGCC
>CM053591.1:191860584-191875197 GCA_028646515.1 Pseudochirops corinnae
AGAAGGCCACATGTGGCCTTGAGGCAACAGGCTCCCCACCCCTACACTAAAAAGTGACTCCCTCTAGAGTTTAAGAATTCTAACAGATAAAACAAAATGCAATTTAAACAAGTAGAAGTCAATCCCACTTCTCATCATTTGAGTACTGCAGACATGCTTGGTGCGCTCATTTTCACAGGCATCTGAGCAGAAGGCAATGGGGCATTTGCATTACTCTGAAGTCTGGCATACTTACACTTAGGATTTTGCTTTGGGGCTCTCCATTTTCAGATGAATTTTCCAAGAATTCATTTTGTCTAGAAGTAGAAATCCCTGTGCAGGTTTCTTCATAGGGTTCATGGGATCATAGAGCTAGCACTGGAAGGGTAAAGGTCATGGGGTCCAATCCTTTGATTTTACACATGAGGAACCTAAACCAGAGGAGTTAAATGACTTGCCAAGGATAAGTATCTGAACTAGGAATAGAAGCAAGTCATTTCTGACTTGAAGCTGAGTAGTCTATATACCACACTGGATCTTGGGGACCTTTGAGATTGAATAAGATTATGAAAGCATGTAGGCTGACTACTGAGAAGGATGTTTACATGTACCACATGACTTGCATTTGGGCCATCTACATTCAGTCAACTTGGCCTGCTTGTGATCCTTCCATATGGCAGCTAATTCTTAGCTCTGTGTGTCTGTCCCCTCTGCGGGCTTGCTTCACTTCCACCTTAGAGAGTCTCTAGCCTCCTGCAAGGTCTAGCTCAGGTCCTTCTACCTAATGAACTCCTTTCCTGAGGCCCATAGTTGCTCTCATCACCTTCTATCGCTTTGGTCCTGCTTTGAATGGTTTTTACCTTTGCTTCTCTATGGATTCTTCCAACGATGGCAAGTTCCTTGAGGGCTGAAATTTCTTCATTTTCGGCTACGCGGAGATTAGGACAGAGCCTGGTACATAGTAGGCACTTTAGAAGTGCTTGTTGACTTGAATCGCATCTGAGTACCTTATTTGCTCCCCAGGATGGGTTGTTTTCGTTGTTTAGTCGTTCAGTCCTGTCTGACTCTTTGTGACTCTGTGCTTCATATTCTCCATGGGGTTTTCTTGGCAAAGATACTGGAGTGGTTTTCTACTTCCTTCTCCAGTGCATTAAGGCAAACAGAGGGTAAGTGACTTGCCCAGGGTCACACAGCTAGTAAGTGTCTGGGGTAGGATTTGAATGGGCACTCAGTCTTAATAAAAATAGGAAATAGTGACTGGTGTCACTATGCTGCCCAGTTTGTTGTCATGTTGTTCTCTCAGAAGCAGTGCTGGAGAAAGAATATTGGACTTGAAGACAGAAGGTCAGAGTTTAGCTCTTGACTGACTTTTTTTAACCATGTGGCTGAGAAAAATTGTGATTTCTCTGAACCTCAGTCTCTTCATTCATAAAATAGGGGGAGAATTCTTGGTGTGTCTACTTTATGGTTTTTTAAAAGAGTATTTTTTAAATCAATGTCATTTACATATCATTTTCATCATTTTATTCATCTAGTAAATATTTAAGTGTCACTATCTTACAATGTGCTAGCACAGGCAGAACGTCATGGACATTATGGCTTTTTGAGGAGTTTATAGTTCACTGAGAGAGGGTCCTCTGTCATACAGATTTCTACATCGAGTCATTAGGAACCCAGAAGAGTCATGAGGATTTTAAGTCTGTTAGTGTCAAGAAGGAAGGAAAAAAATTAAGACCGAAATCTTAATCAAATATCAGAGGCAAAGGAGACTGAAAGCTAAACCCTGCTTTCCTCAAATTACTCCTTAGACTTCATGTAGATATGAGGTTACATCCATGGAAAAGTGTGTGTGTGTGTGTGTGTGTGAGTGTTTGTGTGTGTGTGTGTGTGCGTGCAACATGCACACACGTGCACACATAAGAGCAGACAGACAGGGAGGTTTTTCCCTGTAATATATTTCTTTCTTTCTTTTGGAATAGAAGAGGGATATATTATAGGATTTCTTCCCATAAATAATGGCTCCCATTTTCCGAAATTCAATAAAATTTGATTTGACAAGTAGCTATGGATACAAAACTCAAGCTAAAGCTATCCCTGCCCACGTAGAACTTGTTTTCTGCTGCGGAGACAAAAGAAAACAAAAGTCATGCTCAGATCTATTAGCAGCACAATTTCTGTTTATTAAATGCAACCTCATCTGGGAAGGGCCTACCAACTGTGAGTGGAGATGAGGAAAGCCTTCTTGTAACAAGGGACCTGAGGAGAAGCTTGATGGGAGCTGAAGTGAAGAGAGAAAACATTCCAGATCTGGGTCACCCCATGAATGGCCTAGTGATAGGACATGGAGTATTGTCCCAACCCGTAGGCCAGTGTGACTAGAAGAAAGAATGCCTGATGGATAGTAATAGGGAGTATATAAAAGTTTGAAATGACAAAAAGAGGAGCTTGTATATCATATCCTAGAGGAAAGAGGGAGGCATTCTAGCTCTTGAACAGTGAGATAATATTATCAGGCCTGTGCTGGAGGAATATACATTTGATATTTGCATGGAGGGTGGATTAGGAAGGGGGGAGCTGCAAATGGGGAAATCAATTAAGAGGCTGTTGGAGATCTCAGATGAGAGGGAATAAGGTCCTGAGCTAGGACAGTGGCCCTAGGATTGGAGAGAAAGGGACAAATGCAACAGGAGTTGTGGAGATAGAAATGACACTACTGGATGACTAATGGGAAATGGGAATAAAAGAGTAAGGAGGCCAAGTTGACTCTGAAGTTTCAAATCTTTTTTGACAGACTAAAATTCTGCTGGAAACATAACAGTGAGCTAATGGCATTCATTCCTCTGTTTCCAGAGGCAAATTGAGTTTTATTACAAATGTTCATAGTCATAAGAATAAGTGTTTGATACTGAATTAAATCTTGAACAAACAATTCTATCCATCATGGTATAAATATGATTTATGACAATATTATAATTGCATATATATTGCAGATTTGATGCTCATAACAATATGTAGTTTAATGATGTGTTGGTTTAATACAGCCTGAGTTACGATGCTTAGTATAAAAATCTAATTCAATTTGCTTTTCAGAATGGCTAACCATTGCAAGAATATATGCATCTAGGTACTTTTTATCATCTCAAGAATGGTTTTTAACCTTTAATTACAATGTTTTGAGAAATAAGAGTCAGAAACCTTCTTAATGGTTACCAGTTCATGATGTCTGGCTTCCTGCTTTGGGACTCAGAATCAAAGAATATGAGAATTGGAAGGAGTTCCCAAGGCTACCTAGGCCAAATGGTACCTAACTAAGAATGCTTTCTACCACATGCCTAATAAGTGATCATGAAAGCTCTTTTGGAAGATCTCAAGTGAGGAAGAATCAGCACTTATCCTCTCAAGGGAGCCCATTTTCATTATGGACAGCTAGTTGTTAGAAAATGGATCCTTAGATTCAGCCTAATGCTTCCCCACTATGACTTTCACCCATATTCCTAGTTCTGCTTTCTAAGGCCAAGCAAGGTGAATTCAAGCCCTTTTTCTCATGGCAGCCTTTCAAATCATGAACATAATTGTTATATCCCCCTTTCTTCTCCATCTTCAGGATAAATATCCCTACTTGCTTCAGCTGATTACTCTGTGGTATGGTCCCTAGGCTTTGCATCACCCCGTTCATCTTAACTTTCCTATTTGTCCATGTCTTTACTCAAATTTTCATTAAATATATTCGAAGGACAGAGCTGGATTATGAGGAAACCAAGTCAAATAAGCAAATTCCTAAATGTTAAGCAAACTCCTTGAGGGAGGAGCAGTGATTTGCCTCTTTGTGTATCCCCAGGCTTGGCACAATGCTGGGCACCTGGGAATGCTCAATAGAGGTTTCTTGACTGACTATGTGCCTACCATGTGCTAGCCACCCTGCTAAGCCCTGGGGAGAAAAGGAAAGCCATGAACAGTTCCTGTTCTCAAAGAGGCCATTGTTTAATTGGGGAAACAACACACAAGCAGCTATGTGACAATGAGATTTGGGGGACAGCTTCCCAAGGAAGGTGCTAACATGGAGGATGCTAAGCAATGGTTTCTGTCAGGAGATTTTTCTTGAGCCTTGAAATAATCCATAGAAACCAGAAAGGAGAGATAAAGAGGAAGAGAATTCCAGGTATTTAGGAAAACCAGGGAGAATTCATGCAGTCCAGAGATAGAACACCATGTACCAGGAACAGCACAGAGGCCATGTCATTGAATAGTAGAATAAGGTGTGAGAAACCTGGAGGTGGGGTGCATTATGAAAGACTTTAAACATCAAACAGAGGATTTTGTATGTGATCCTCATAAAGAGCCAATGGAGTTTATCGAATGGATTGGGGCATCCAGGTGAGTGTGTGAGTGTGTGTGTGTGTGTGTGTGTGTGACAAGATGAGACATGTGTCTTAGGAAAGTCACTTATAACTGAGTGGAGGATGGATTAGAGTACAGAAGGATTTGAGGCAGAGAAGCATTTCAATAGTCCAGGGATGAGGTGAGGAACAAAACATCGACAAATATTAGCTCCCTCCAAGATTCATGAAGTGAAACACAGTCTGCTTTGAACCCAAAGTGCTGGATGGTTTTCTCCAGTCTTGACCCTAGGGGAGGTGACCTGCTACCGTACCATGCTTTCCCAAGGAAGGATGAGCTTGACTTCTGGATGGCACCTCTTAGACCACTGTATAGTAGTTGTGTTTCTGGGAATGTGGGCCTTTCCACAAGATGATTTATATTCACATAAAATCATCAAAGACGGCTCTATTGTTTTGAACTTTGTAAATATCATGGAATGGGAAGCACTTTGCCCAACATGTGAAAATGCAGATATTCTGATCTAAGGATATGAAGTCAAAAGCTGGAACTGCTGATGCCTCCTGTCATGTCAATGAACCTTGCCAGGCTTTTTGTATGTGCCAAAGGCCAGGTCTGCCAATGGATTCTCAGCAACAGTTGGTCTTTGAGGTTAAGTTGACAGTATCCAAAGGACAGGGAAAATTTGACTGTCTTTCAAAAATATTTGACAAAATGTGACAACCCATCAAAATAAGGCCAAACTCCAACCCCCCTTCTGTGATTGAAGGGCTCAGGACGTACATAGGGTACAACTCGCGAGGGCATTTAATCTCAATTTTAGAACGAAGTGATTGCTAGATATATAGTTCAAAAGAGTGTTTGCACATAAATGACTTAACTTTAACTAAATTAATTGAGGACTGTGAGTGAATTAGACTGAAGCTGGGTGAAATCTTACCTTTTGGGGTTGCCAAGGAAACTCAGCAGGATGGAGCTGGGTGTCTTTGGGGGATGGCTTTTGATTGAGCCTGGAGGTGGAAGAGTAGGGAGAACAGCAGAAAGAACAAAACAGCTGGGATTAAATAGCACTTAAGAGAGAGAGCACTAGTGAGCTCAGCTTGAGATCAAAGCTGCTTGAGCAGAACTACTCCTATCAATCCCTTTGATATCATGGTCTACCACAGAGGGGAAATTGAGCCAGTCAGTAGTTGGTCTTGCAAAGTTAGTGCAAAGGAGGCATTTATTTCTAGACCAAATGAAAAGGAAAGTCATGGTTCTCTAGGCAGTACACAAAGACAGTCTTATTGTCTCCCCCCATCCCTTTATTTTTGGCAAGTGTTCACATTTATTTTCATCATTTCATGTGCATGCATCACTTAAATTGAATGAAGGAGGAATATTTTAAAGTCTTTGATAAGACGAAAGACTTCTTGTTTAAATGGAACCAGTTTCATTGAGTTCACATGGGATGGGAGGTACTGTCTTGTCAAAAGAGAAGGAACTGGCATGTTGAGGAAACAAAATATAGATATGAATGACTGGTGGGGAGGTTGTACACATGTGTCTGCTCCTAAGAATCATGTTTCATGTCTTAATTATAGAATCTCAGGAGTAGAAGTGACCTCAGGGTATCTAATCTAACCTGAGGCTGAAGAAGAATTCTTTAAACAACATAGTTAAGAAGGGGCCATTTAGCTTTTTGCTCCAGGGAAAGGTGAATTGATGACCATTTGAGAAAACTCCTTTCAGTTTTATATAGCTCTTTAGGAGGACCATGGCATCAGGAAAAGGGTGACATGATTTGCAGTTAAATATGAGGTGTCTGGGTGTCTCTGTGTGATGCCTGTCATCAAGATACTCTTCAGAAAAGCAACTATGTATTATCCAAGTGTGATAACTTATGGATACCACAATGGAGGAGACCCTGAAACTGGTCATCTGCTCAATCAGATAATGTTGCGACACATACAATAATGGGTTCAGTATACAGCCTTAAAAGGTAAAAGGCAAAGCACTCAATATAATATTAGAAACTGTTGGCCTCTAAACCTTGCCCAAGTCTAGAGCAATTGTCTTATTCACAAATTGCTTTTACTGTTATGAAAATCATGGTGGTTGGGCCCTGGACAAAGCTTTACTAAGTTCTTTTCTTTCAGGGTCCATGCTTTCCGATAGTTTTGAAAATTTAAAAGATCTTTAAAATCGGTTAGCAATTGTTGACCTACAGTGTTTTTCTTTATTTGTCTTGTTTTTTTATGCAACAAGTAATTTCTAAGAGGCTGAGAAGAATTTTATTTTCTGCTTTTTCTGTTTAAGTTAAGACCAAAGATCTCATTTAAGTTTACTTGTTCTTTCTGCGTTCTCTACCCTTAATCTACCCAGTCCAACTTTACAGCATCCTCTACCCTGGAATCTCTTGCTCTCTTATCTGATGGCTATTTATCCCTTGCTGAACTCTAATCCTGCATAGTGCCCGCCATCCATCTCCTCCACTCCTAACCACCCTGATACTCCTGAAGGGAGCTGGTGAAAGTCACACACTGTGCTCATCAGGCCATTACAAATATATGTATATATGTGTGTATGTATGTATTCATTAATTTAACCTTCTATCTTATGTACTTATTTGACTCTCTATTCATTGCTATACTCATCTGTTTGTTTGATTTATTTACTCATTCATTCATTTATTTGTGTGTTTACTTACTTATTCTCAACTGGTCCCTCATTATATAGCAAGGCAGTACTTTTATTCCTTCCCAATTTTTCATCATGTTCCCCACAGAAGTTATTTTTAACTTTCTCAAGACTCCTAAAACTTTCTTCCTGGTAGTTGAGTTCATTCCCTTATTCTTTACTAAGAGAATGGGAGCTGTTCTTTACTCCTGGTAGTTAAGGATCTCACTTAATACTTTATTAATAAAATAGAAACCATTCCCTATGTTCTTTCTCTTTACTCCTCTTCATCTCACAGCCCTTCCTTCTCCCAGTTTCTGATGACGTGATCCTGCTTAAGAAGGTCAACCTAGCTCTCTATATGTTCCCCTGTTCCTATCTTCTGGTTTTTTCCCCCACCAGAATTGCCCCACAGTCACCTCTTTAATTAAAAAAAAATGAGTGGGAGATAGCATGGAATAGTGTAAAGAATATTAGATTCACAGATGGAGGCTCTGGGTTTGATTCTTGGCTCTATAATTCCCTACCATTATAATGCCTAAAACTTCTCTAGTTCTCAATTTCTTCATTTGTTTCTGTGAAGGGGTTGGACAAGATGCTTGCTGAAGTTCCTTCCAGCTCTAAACGAATGATTGTATGATCCCTTTGGCTCTGCCTTTTCACCACTTGGAAAAGTATCATCTTCAGGCTTAGAGATCTAATGGCATTCCTTGTTATAGATAGTCCATGACAATGTTGTGTTAGCTCCAATCCCTTGGGATACATACTGTTTAGCAATGTCTGATCACAGATGTGCCCATTCACCCCTAGCTTCTACTTCCTGACTCTTCCAATTACATGTCCATGATGACATAGTGCCTCCATTTCCATCTGAAGTAGAGGAAATCATCCCCTGCCCATCCTCCTCTCTGTGCCTTTGCTGATGGCATTCCTTCTTTCTCAGTTGCCCTTTCTTCCTCATCCTCAGCTTATTGACACATGCTGAAATTCATTCTGGGAGGGCAGGTGCTGTCATGTTCTCCTTGAAGCTTAAAGGTCTTGCTCACCTTAGTGAGAAGTCATTTCTCCCTAATACTCTGTCTTTATATAATCTCATAAGACTGATTTTCTTCAGTTTGTTTTTCTTGTATAGATTGTACCTGCCATCCTCAAGGAAAGGGAACACACCAATGATCTTTGCACCTTCTTGTATGCCTAGAATGTCACCTTGCATGTAAGATGTGCCAATAAATGTATTTTTCTTTTGACATAAGTAAAGCAAGATCAGTTGAACATGTGGATGAGAATGTGTCATACGTCTGCTAATCAAAATATTAAAATAAAGGACAAACATTTTATCCTTTACCGGCAGTTCTGAATCTCTTGATCCTAACAATGATAGTTCCAAAACAGTAATGATTTAGGATTATCTGTCAGATTGCCTCTACATCCACAGGACCGAGAATGAGGAGAAGTTTAGTTGTCTAGTCCAGACCCCTCACTTTAAATATGAAAAAACAGACAGACAAACTGAAGCCCAGGTAGGTGAACTGACCTACCCAAAGTCATACAGGCAGAATGGACAGAACCATTATTGAAAGATTTGCTCTTTGGATTCCAAGCTGAAGGCTCTTTCCTTTTGCAAAAAAAAAAAAAAAAAAAATCTATTGGAAGTTGTAGAGGACTGGATTTTAAGAAAATAGTCACTGGTTTTGCCCTTCAATTGGCAGATTGCTTCCCTTACAGAAGCATCATTGTAATATACCTAGGAAAATGGGAACTGAAGTGAGAGCTGAAAATGCAGTCCCCAACATCAGATTGCCTCTCCCTCTCCAAAAACTGGTTTGGGAAATGTCCTGAATTTAGTCATCATCTTAGACCAGTTGCTCACTAGTCCCAAGTCCAAGTTCAGGTTCTAGAGAGATTCAATCGAGACAAATAGTTGAAAAAAAAACCCCACTTTTAAACACGAACAAACACACAGCAAGGATCTATAAACAAACTCTTAGCAATGATGCACATTGGTACTGTTCTCAAGGTCATTGTCTACAGTGACATGCCCCAGTTGATAACAACAGTCCACACAGGAATAAAGAGTTCTTCAAATCTGAGAATAAACAATCTGTCAAATCTGAAAAACTACAATTTCTCCTCTCAATACCGATTTTTTTTTTTTAGAATTCACCAACACTCAGACCTAATGAAGTCTGCTTATCTTTGTTCAGGGTTTCTACGACCAAAGGGTAAGCATGTCCTTTAAGTATCTACAGGTGATCTAGTCAACTCCTGAGGGCTCAAAGATAAGACAGAGTTAAGGTAGTCACTATAATTATGCATCAGATAGGAGGCAAAAATTGAGAATTAAAAGGACCAACAGAACCCACTTTAAAAGATAACCCAGAAAGCACTGGGAATCGTCGAAGCTTATGATAGATGTCTAAAGTCTGTGCCTCCATGTAATTTTTTCAAACTCATTGCTTTCAGGAAATTTTTCGCTGCCCCTAGAGAATCCCTCACCTTTTGTGTCTTCTGCCAATGAATCATGTATCAGCTCTTACAGTCTCTCATCTCCTTGCCTATATCCATTCTGAAATTACAAAGAAAAGAAAATATCTTTCACAAGTATGCTTTGCATTGTTGGGAATGGGGAGCCACTGAATGGTTCTGATTTGAGGAGTTCCATCATCAAAGAAACATTTAGGAATATTTATCAAGAGAAAAAAGGCTGGAAGATATTGCAATCATCTAGGTGAAAGGATACAAAAGCCTTATTTAGATGGCTGCAATAGGAGTGGAGGAGGGAAGAGGTGTAGGAGATATTGACATTGAGTGGACAAGACTTGGCAAAAGTGTTCAAGGAAAGGAGAAGGAGCAGTAAAAGATAACTGACGTTTTGAGCCATGCCTCACATGTTGCCTCCTAGAGATTTCTCACCAGATTTGCCATAACATGAACATAGCAAACATTATTATAGCGTTTTAAATTTGCAAAGTCTTTTAAATACACAATCTCATTTGAGTCTCACAACAACATGTGCAATGGGTGCTTTAGGTATTTAACAGAGGAAGAAACAAAGTCTCAAAGAGCTGATGTGTCTTGTCAAGGGTGACCAAGCTAATAAGCATCAGGGGCAGGATTTGAACCCAGATTTTTCTGTCCCTACCTCCAGTCCTTTATTCAATAGAATGGTGAAAGGCTGATTTTAGGATTTTATACTGATCCACTTCAGATATGTGTTGAATTAGATTAGTTCTTAAACTTTTTTGATCTCAGAATTCCTTATCTTCTTAAAAAATATAGTGGGCCCCAAAGAGCTTCTATGTGTGTGGGTTACATTAATCATTATTCACCATATTGGAAATTAAGTTGTATACATTTTACAGTATTTATTAAATAATTTTAAATAACAATAATAATGCCATTACATCTTAAGATAACTTTTTTCTGGTGAAAATAACTATGTTTTCCAAAGTAAAAAACCAAGAAGGGCGGCATTCTATTACGTATTTTTACAAGTCTTTATAATGTTTTACTTAATGGAACAGCTAGATTTTCATATCTGCTCATTCATTGAATCTGTTTCAAATGTTGTTTTGATTGAAAAAGATGGAGACAAATCCAGCCTCACACAGGCACGTAGTTGGGAAAGGGAGGGATGTTTGCATAGGCAAAATTCCTAATATCATTGTACAAATAGTTTTGACTTGCTATAGCCCATGCACAGGTCTGGGGGACACCCCAGTGGTCCTTGAACCACACTTTGAGAAAGAATAAAGTAGAACCCTGACATTAGCTAGGTAGTCTAGCTTTGTGATCCCATGTTTTTCCTTTTTCTTTGTGAATTTTGGGCATCCAAAGCACATGACTATCTACCTACACACATTTTTTTCTTATTTTTAAATGTCAAATTTTTAATGTTTCAATGAATGTTTCCAATACAAATACAATGAAGTTGAACTACAAATAGAGAAACGTAAACCTTCTTAGATGCTGTTGTTTTGAATCAAACAAAGGAGCCCCTTTGGTCCAGCATTCTTATCCCTCACACTTGACAAGTCATGAGCCTCTGTTTGTGCATCACATATCACTTCTAACAAAGCTTCATATCTTTCTTATGGGCAAAGTTAGATAAAGTCTAGTGGTGCTAATAGTCCTCTTGTCTCTCATGTTAAGCCAGGATCAAATGAATTGTAGCTATCTGGCACTTTCATGCTAATAAATTTTGAATTCTTACAAGCAAAGGTCAGCTGGGAAGCTTTCAGAATGACATGATCTGTAGTTAAGTTCTTAGTAAGAAAAGAGTGATGTTCTTTTTGCTGATAAAAAGAGGATGTCCTCAGAATGACATTTCCTTGGAAATGAGTCAGAAAAGCACTTTTCTTCTGCATGAAGAGCCTATCTTATTTGCAATTTGTGAGCTCACTTTACTCAGTTATTATTATTTTCTTTCTTGCATTAAAAGCTGTTCCAATACAAAAACATTAAATTATGTTAAGATGGAAGTTGTTGCCAGATGTTATGCCTTGTATATCTCCAGGTTTTAGTAAATTTTATAAAGTTTAAATGTATTAAAGTCTGATCACTTTTGATCTCATAAAATGTATACACCACAAAGAAAATGAAACTTTTTTTTTTTTAATGAGATACTTCTGTGGTCCCATCAGCAATTAAACTTAGCCATTTTGAAACACATACTTGCTTCAAATATGTTCCTTATTCAGCTTTATTATCTCATTTTTAATTTGTTATGCTCCATAATGGGCTGTTTTTTGCCACTTTCCAGTACATGTAGAAGATTTACACACAGCTCAGCAATAAAATGTGCAAAACAAAGACACTGTTACTGTTAACCCCTAACAAGAAAATATTGCATATTATTTGAAGAAAAAATGATAAAAATGCATTTTGTATATTTCAAAATATGATACTTAAAAGGAAAAAGAATGACTCATTGAGAAATTTTTCTTAAGAAACAGTGCTAGTTTGAATATTGCTGAGAAAGCTATTGAAGATTAGGCATCATATGGCAAAGACATAATTTATAGTTGTTGTTTTTTGCTTATTAAAAAAACCACATAGTGTTAGAATAAATAATATTATTAGGAGCAGAGCAAACTGATAATCACAGTGAAGGTAGAGGTGAGAGAAATAGGAACTTGTTCCATATCCCTGGGTTAGAACATGCTGGGATTGGGAGGAAATTAATCTGGGTGAAAGACAGTCAACAGCAGAGCTGAACCAGAGGCTAACATGTACTGGCCTGAGGAATTAGTTAACATATAATAGTGAGACATAATGATTGATTTGAATAACAATATTTGAGCTACATTTTTTGCAAACTGAGGTTAGTTGGTGTGGTATTTTTCAGGCTGAATATGTGGTCTTTGTGAAAGGGAAGGAAGGGAATAATAAGGATATGAGTCATAAGTGGAAACAGGCTGAACTTGATCTATTAAATCAATTTTTGATTTAGCGCAATATATAGTTGAACTGAGATAGAGAGCACCCCAGATGTACTTCGATTTGTCTTCATATTTAACATCTTATCTCTGGTACGTGCTTCTTACTGTACTTATTGAATTTTTCATTCATGTTAGTAAAAGTGAAAATAAATTTGAAAATCATAAAGTGTACAGTGTCACTGTTAAATATGCATCTGAAGTAATTAGCGCATTTGTAAATTGATGTTAGTCATTGAGTGAGATGGAATGGTTTTTGTAAAACACTTAACTGATCAAACTCATTTTTTTTAGTGACAGTGGAAAGGGGAGAATATTGTGCATATACATATAATTCAAAATAAAACACATTGAGTCTATAAGAAAGAGAATAAAGTGGCTAGTGAGGTAAAAGATATTTCAAATTATTGGATCTTTCTTCTAAAAATTAGATGAATCTCTAGAAGGATAAGATGGGAAAAATGGTTATCATCACCATCATCCTCATTAATTGAAGGCAAGATTAATTTACAAAAGTAATACTCCAATGTCTCCTTGTGGAATGAAGGTAATTCAGGGTTTTCAAACCTTGAATTAAAAGACCAAAATCTCTGACAAATTTTTATCATTCTAAAATGGCTTGAATCATGGTGTCATTAAACCACAAGTCATTCTTAGATGGACATTTTGCCTCCCACTATGTAGCATGAAAATTACAATACCTCCCTTAGTCTCATGTAACTCATGTCTGCTTCTAAATTAACCGTAGTGGGGCAACAGAAAAAAATTCAGTAGGTATTAAGAATCATGTGGTCCTTAGACCATATACCAACATTAATTTTACCATTGATAATCAAGTAATAATGCTCAACTACCAATGAGTTGATGCCCTATGGACAAATTAAACCATACCAACACTGACATTCTCTCTATAAGTGAAAACAAAAGACATAGAGAAATCGTAACTCACTAGGAGGACTGGTAACAGGTTCTCTTCAGAAAAGTTACTAAAGTTGGCATAATTCATTTTATCATGTGCCCAAAGGTAAGAAAAAAGACATTCTTTCTCTGGGAAACTAGGTCATGTTGTCCTACAGTACCCATAACAAGTGTAAACACATGAAATCAACATAAAGATATTAACACCTTCTGCATAAACATGTTTTAGGGGATGTACAAGTAGATACAGTCTATGAATTACTTAATGTCCTCAAAAGGAATTCAATAAATATCTTCATATTCAAAGCATTTAGTGTGACAGTAGACACAGAGCAATACAATGAAAACGATATTGGAATATATAGTTTGTGATCAAAAAGCAAAAGTTGGGGGCAGCTAGATGGCACAGTGAATAGAGTGGCGGCCCTGGGGTCAGTAGGACCTGAGTTCAAATCCAGCATCAGACACCTGACACACTAGTTGTGTGACCTTGTGCAAGTCACTTAACCTCAATTGCTTTACCTTACCCCCTCCAAAAAGAGGGGGACAAAAGTTTGTAGACATCTCTAGAGTATTTTGCCTGCATACCCTAAATATTTTTATCAAGAATAAGAAAGTGTTGTGTATCGTAAGCACTTAAATCACCCCCAAATGATATTGACTTTATCGTGAAATAGAGGAAAGGAATAATTATCAGAATGGGAGCTTGTTATAAAATAACATTTGGTTTATAGTCATATACTCCAGTTAGATGAACAACTAAAATTGAAAATAGCAAGTCAAAAAAATGATAAAGATATAAAAACTATCTATGACTAAAGACACTCCAAGAAAAATAGATTGAAGAAGCTATTGACTCAAAAAAATGGGAAGTGTGCAAAAGCAAAGACGTTGATAAACATCATTTCTTTTTTAAATTAAATTTTATGTTTATTTTTAGTTTACTTCATTCATTTCCACAAGATTTTGAGTTACAAATTTTCTCCCCGTCTTTCTCCTACCCACCATCCCAAACCAGCCATCCCACTGTGTAACCCCTCCTCCAATCTGCTCTCTCCTCTATCTCCCCTCCCTGCTCTGACTTTCTGGTAGGGCAAGATGGCTCTCCTTACCCTAGTGTCTGTATATCTTATTTCCCAGTTTCATATACAAATAATAATAATAATAATAACAATAACAATATATATTTTTAAACATTTGATTTTAAAACTTTGAATTCCAGATACTTTTCCTTCCTCCCTCATCACCCACCCTTACTGGGAAGATAAGCAATTCAATATAG
>CM053591.1:191881130-191900814 GCA_028646515.1 Pseudochirops corinnae
GTCCTCCTGACTCCAGGGCTGGTGCTCTATTCACTGTGCCACCTAGCTGCCCCAAAACTGGAAATTCTTTATTGATCCAGAGATTCCTGTACATTTCCTAAAGGGTTTTTTAAAATTTAAATCACTTTATTTCACCATTTTAAGTACTTCTTGTATAGTTTTGCTTCCTATCAAAGAAGCCTTTTTCTCCTCTGCTTGAAGACTCTGAGACCTTTCTATAGTAAAAAGAATAATTATATTTTAGCTTCTTTGGGGTCATGGAAGATTTGTTTTCAGATCTTTAGTCTTCCAGTGAGATAGTGCTGTGATGCACAGAAATTTAGACCTGGAGTCAGGAAGACTTATCTTTGTGAGTTCAAATCTGACCTCAGACAACAGCCATGTGGCTCTGGGCAAGTCACTTTTCCCATTTTGCCTTGATTTCCTCATCTGTAAAATGTGCTGGAAAAGTAAATGGAAAAACATGGTAGAATCTTTGCCAAGAAACCCCAAATAGGGTCAGAAAGAATCAGACATGATTCAATGACTGACCAATAGTCTTTCAGCACCATCCTTCCCAAAAAGGTTATCAGAGAAGGGCGGAGATAAGGTTCTCTTAACAAAACATGGACAGAAAAATCATGTTATCAAGATTTCTTCATTCTTGAAATATAGGAAGTAGAGGAAAATGTACATTTAGGCTTCATAACTAATTGCTCATTAAATTTATTTTCTCCAAAGGAATCCAATGTTCTCACTAATGGAGTTGCTTAATTAGGCCATTCCAATAAGGGGAAAAACACAAATGCCACAGTACATTGTCCCAGCTAAATTCTAATACTTATGAAAATAGACTAGATGCTACACACAGTTTTCATAAAATATTTATGACCAGATGATTCTTCCCTGTGAATAAAAAATGTGTGAAGTATGCAAATAGGTCAGTGTGAGGGGAGGGAAGAGGAGGGACTGACTCTTACTAAATGTCCTACTCAAAAAGAAGATCTCAAATTTCCTGGATAATTTCATCGAGAAATCACTATGGGTACAATACTTGGTAAGTTCAGTTCAAACTATTGCCCAATGGAGGTCTTAAGAGCAGAATCAATGCTAATGGAGTATGTTGTTTTTGTTCTGCTTAGCACTCTGAGCACAAAGATGGGATGCTTAGGGAATATTTAAAGAGATTTTATGAAGCCCAACTGTTGACTCTACAGTAGCCTTCAAATCTATTTTCACACCTCCCTTTGTCCTAGGATCTAGTTATTCCAATAAATAGGATTGACTAAAAGGAAGGAAAGGAAATGCTTATTGGGTCATGGCTTATTAAGGTCAATGCCATGCCTAGAAACTTAAATTTCCTGTGTGAGAGAGGGTAAGGAGACTTGAGATTTTTATTTGAGACCCTAGAGATGACGTTGGTCTCTAGAGACAGCTGATTCCAAAAGAGATGGCACTCAGCCAGAAGGATTCTCTTTCTATCATAGTTTAGCTGTGCCCTGAGGAAAGATACTTACACATGCTAGATCACCCACCAAAGTTCCTTTCCTACTGAGACCCGTAAATCATTTTTATTCATGGCTTAGAAGATGAGGCCCCAAACTGCCCAGAGATTTTTATTCACAGAAAAGAAAATGTCAGTCTCTGCTCACATATTTTCTTACTGAGAATAGTGGCTTGCTTGAAAATGTCATCTTCACACTGCTCCAAGCTCTTTATCCGGAGATTATGAACTGAATGATTTGGCCATATTGTCACTGATGTCTCATTAAATTGAGAAACAAAAAAGAAAATAAAGGAATTTGATTAAGGAAAAGTTGGCCTTTGGCTATTATATTTCTAGGAAATTTTATGGCATTAAAATTCAAAATCAAGATATGTATTAAGTATAATTCTATATAGAATTCTATATCCTAAAAATATCTGTGCAAAGTCTATTGAGAGTTCTTCTCAAAGCCAGTATGTCCTGTTTCATTTATAGCTTCTGACACATGCTATCTGCCTGACCCTGTGCAAGATACTTAACTTTTTAAGGCAGGCAAATCTCTAAGGCTATCAGTTGCAGAACACTTTCTTATTTGAATTGGTGGTGGTGACAGGGTGCTCATCCTGGAGTCCCCTAAGCAAAGAAATCAGAGGGTTGGATGGTCTCCTCCCCTTCTCTCTCCCCTCTCGCCTCCCCTCCCCTCCCCTCCCCTCTCCTCTCCTCTCCTCTCCTCTCCTCTCCTCTCCTCTCCTCTCCTCTCCTCTCCTCTCCTCTCATCTTCTCTCGTCTTCTCTCCCCTCCCTTCCTTTCCTCTCTTCTCCTCTCCTTTCCCATTTTAAAATAATTGGATATAAGGTAAGATTGCAAAGTTACATTTTGCTTACTATCAATAATTCAGGATAATATTTCATCTTGTCGTTAATACTTTATACTTCTTTAGAATACTGTTTGTTCATATCCTCCCCCCACCCCACCAATGGTGCTTCTATGGCAGTGTTAGTTCTTTATGTATCTTTGAAAGGAGACCCTTAGCAGGGGTATTGTAAGCACTGAAACAAGACACTTCATGCTTAGTGTGAGCTCATGGACTGAGTGTTTCTCCTATTCACTATCTCAGAGAAACTGAGATTCTTTCTCCTTATGTCCTTCCCATAGATGACAACTGAGAGCAGCCTTTGTTTCAACATTTGGGAAGAATCTGTTAAACAAGAATCAAATGCAGATAGCACAAGACTAGAAGCACAGATGTTAGGCTGGGAGGGCCCTCAGTGGCCAGCTAGGCCAACCCTTTCATTTTATACATGTGGAAGCCGGGGCTCAAAGAGACTCACTGACCGGCTCAAGGTAATACAGTCAGAGGCAGAGGCAGGATTCAAAGCCAGGTGCTCCAATTCCCAAGTAGGGGCTCTTCCCTACCCCTGTGCTATAGCAGAACAAGCCCTACAAAATTTGGGGAAAACCAACCATAGATAGAGAGACCTTGCTAGAGACTGGTGGAGAAGGAAGATACTAAGACAGTGAAGAACAAGTACAGGAAGAAAGTGATGAAGTCTGATCTGGCATGAAAAAAGAGGGGAGAAGAGAAGGGAAGAGATCCACAGTGGTTTGAACCAATCCCTTACATCAGAGCTCCCAGGTAACAATTGGGGGCTGCTTTTATTTGTAGTATAGTTAGTCCCAGGTCAAGTAGCTCAGTCGAGGAGCAAGTAGGATCCTACATGAGCCAACATGGAGAAAATGCCATCTACCCCCAACTAATGGATGGAGAGTCTTCACTGGATGCAAAATCATGTTCAGAAGGCCCCTGATGCACAGACAATGAGCCTCTGGCTCAGGAAATGGGGACTATTTGTTAGAGCAGATCATCCTGAAAATAAACAGGGACCAGACATAATAGTGAAGAGAACTGAGGATCTCAATTCTAGCAACTATGAACAGCAAGGAAGATTGTCAACAACCCTGCTGAGAGTGGGCTATGTTTATGTTTCTACCAATGCCAAGCAACAGCTTTATGTCCATAAAATATTGATTGGTTTCTATACTACAGGGGCAGATGAAGAGGCTCAATGAGCTCCATTCTATTTACAGGTTATTGCAATGGTGTTCTGGAGTCAGGCAGTCAATTGTGAGATTTTCACTGAGAATATATCACAGAAATTAGTAAATTCTGTGGATTGGGACTTGGTTCATTATTTTGTTGATTTTTGAGACTTAAGAAAGTTTTGGAGAAAATGTTAATGAAGCAGATTAAACTCAAAAGTATGGAATGCTTTTTCAGAGAGTCAACTGTTAAATATTTACCAGCAAACCCCCTGGTGACCAGGGATAAGGAGAACTTCATTTAGAGAGTGGGAAGACATGTTCAAAAAGGAAAAATGACATAAAACATAGAAAAGATCCTGAAGAGGCAATTGAATATCTGAAATTGTCAGGAGGTCAGAAGATGGGAGGATGTGGTGGAGAGAAGGGAAATCAAGAGAACTGCTTAGCCAGTTTTATACTATCCAGTGAGTGTTAAGTGAGCAAGACCCGTCTAAGGAACAAACCACTTCTCTTGTGCTCCAGGGATGACAGGGACCAACCAGTTTCTTCAGGATGAAAGTTAGAGGATTCAGAGAAGTTCTTGATGTTCTCAATGGCTTTTTAGAGGTAACTGTATGTTTACTTGCACGAAAAATAAGAGGTATGATTTATTCATTGGGAGTGTATTTGGAGATATGATGGATGGGAGAACTCTCGAGATTTGTCATGTCATGACCTTTGCTCCCTTCTGGTGGTGACAACAAATATCACCGAAGAGAATGTAGAAAACATTTCTAGTACTGTGATGTTCTGAGAAATAAACTCTATTGCTTTGTTGTACCTCTATTCACATAAGAGTTACTTATAGAAAGCTCCTTTGAGTACAGGACTCCGTGGGTCTCCAATGACTTAAAAGTGTAACTGACAAGTCCTTATCAATGTGATCCCTTTTGTTGGTCAGTTAGAAAAGATGATTGATTAAAAACAAAGGCATTTAATGATATAATATAGGAAGAAAAAATAGCAATTAAGCATTTCCCTCCTAAACCTGGAGCACACTCTTCCCAAAAATCTGACCACCATCTGTGGGAATGTCTAGGGAACACATGTGGACAGACACAACCACAGACACCACATCTGGCTAGGGTACATGTGTGCAGGGGCAACTTCTGCCTCTTCTAATATCATGTGCTGATATCATGGCGTGTCTCCCTCTGGTCTCACATGGTATTGGGCTTATGTTCCCCATTAGAAATTGCCTTGCTGTTCCTGTGGTCACAGTGAAGCATTACACCTCTGGAGATGTGACTGCCAAGCTCTGCTTCCACTTTCTGGCCTCGGTCAGTAGTACTTGGCTCCAGTGGTACTTCTTCTGCATAAAAGGAAGTGTGATCTCCATTATGTTTCTTTTAGCTTACAGCCCAGACATACTTAAGCTTCAGCTCTTTAAGATGCATGATATATCCAAAATAAGGTTACAGAAAGGCCTTTCCATAGTTGCTTCCTGCCCATAAATTGGAGGAGATTGGGGTAATCCCATTATATTAGCTGCAAATGATTTCTTGGTCCAGAGAGAGTCTTAGTCTCTAAGGGTTAAATTCTTTTAGGTCAAAGATCAGCAAGACAGCAATGGAAAGCTAGAAGGCATTTAATCTGTCTTGGAGCCTCGTGATAGAGATGTATAATACACACACACACATATAACATATATATATATATATATACATATATATATATATATATACATATATATATATATATATACACACACACACACACACATATATATATATATATATATACACATACACACATTATACATACAATATACATACACACACACACACACACATATATATATAAGCATACAATCCTGATTTGTGTCCCCAGGGATTTTTTCTTTTTTCTTTTTTTTTTTTAAATCCAAAAAATATTGACTCTTCAATTTTAAAGAATATTGTTTTTATTCATTGAAAAAATTAAGAAATGAAAATTGAAAAAGAGTTGACAATTAAACTTGGTTGGTCAGGTAAGGTGCGCCAAAAAAAACCCACCCATAAAACAAAAACAAATAAAAATCTTAAAATTTAAAAGCATGATCTTCTGATTACTTTCCCTTAAACTCTTGCACTGGCCCTTTGTGGCAAGGCCACATCCTGGGCTAAACAATAGAAAACAAGAGGACAGATGACCCAAAGGGACAATCCTCAGGCTGAAGGAAGGGGTGTTTGGGGGGTACAAAGGAGGAGGGCAAATGGCCTAGGTGATCCCAACAGGAAATAGGGTTCACCAAATAGAAGCAAACCCTATGCAAAGAAAGCAGGGCTGGGGAGAGAATACGAAAGAGGGTCCCAAACTTCCAGATGACTCAGTAACTAAACAGATCTGCTTGGCCTTGAGGAAGCCATGGAAGGGAAGCAATCAAGAAGCAGTTGTAGGAGGTGCCCAGAGCTTGTGAATGGCAGCCTTCCCCCAGTAGGCCTCCAGATCCCAGAGGATCTCACAGTGGCAGGAGAGCTGTTGACACATTCTTCAGATTCTAATGTATGGGATGAAGTGGAAGCTTGGCAAACTTTGCCAGAGGAAACTAGTAGCTGACTATTCTATAGCTGGCAGGGAGCAACAAGAGCCTGAACTAGGCAGAGTGGGTGCCAGCACTGGGCGCAAGAGCAGGCTTTGGGTAGGAAAGGATGATGCATTTGGCTTCAGATGTGTGGAGTCCGAGATATGGCAGACTGATCTGGAGGAGAAAGTCCAGCAAGATGCGGGAAATGAGTCTGGAAGGGGGAGGTTGGGACAGGGGAAGTCTAGAGAACTCAGAACAGAAGTGATGCTTAAAGCTGGGAGAATGGAGAATGTTGTGGGGACTGAGGGGAGGGAGGGGGCATAAAGGAAGAGGGAGAGGAACAGAGAGACAGATGGCAACAGACAGAGATAGAAACAGACAGAGATACAGACACACACACAGAAAGAGACAGAGACACACACACACAGAGGCAGGCAGATAATCAGAGATAGAAACAGATAGAGAGACAGAGAGAGAGAGAGACAGAGACAGACAGAGACAGAAAAGGAGAGACAGATGGAAATAAAGACAGAAAATGAGACAGAGACAGAAAGAGATGGAGGAGAGAGAGACAGAGACAGAAGAACAGAGAGAGACAGGGGGACAGAGAGACAGACAAAAGAAAGATGAAGACAGAAAGAGAGACAGAGATAGAGAGAGATGGAGACAGACAGAGACAGAAAAGGAGAGACAGATAGAAATAAAGACAGAAAAGGAGACAGAGACAGAAAGAGATGGAGGAGAGAGAGACAGAGAGAGAGAGAGGGATGGGAGAGAGAAACAGAGACAGAAGAACAGAGAGAGACAGGGGGACAGAGAGACAGACAAAAGAAAGATGAAGACAGAAAGAGAGACAGAGTCAGAAATAGAAAAAAAAAGAGAGACAGAGATAGGTCTTGAGACAATTCCTTGGGGAATGCCTCCATTTGAGGGGTGAGGAGGAAAAGAAGCAGTGAAGACGCCAAAAGAGGAGGAAGAGCACAGGTGTGCTCAGTGTCAAGGAGTCAAGTGGAGGCAAATCTTCAAGGAGGTGCTGATCCCAATGCCAGATTTCCCCAAGAGGAGGAGAAGGATGAGGCCTGACGTTACAAGTATGAAATCTCTAGGTGCTTGGAATGCCAGATGAGTGCTATGTAAATTTAGAAACCATTTTTGGTTAATCAGGTTCAGGCCTACATCAAGGTGATTGTATCATTATACAAATTGGAAAGGTCATTCGCTTTCTGTTTAATTCTTCAGTCAATTAAGCTTCATCTTTTTAAACAGAAAACTAACTAGTACTGTTGCTACTGACCCTCCCCCCTCCTTTTGTAACATTTTCTTACTAGGTATATTTTTCATTGTATTATATAAAATTTTCAATTCCCCATAAAGACTTATTAAAATCCAACATCTAATCTTCTGGGTCTCCTTTCCCTCTTAGTGTGTTAGTTCTTTCTGGATTCTGCTCTGTTTATTTGGGGAGTTTTTCCAAAGACCCATGACTCAAGCGAGTACCCTGAGGCTGCTTGATTTATCCAAAGAAAGGTCCATCTCTCTGAAGCCTTAAGCTGCCTTACTGTGTGCTCCTGTGATGAATTTTCAGTCTTTTCCCTAGGAAGCAGAGCACCGGTTCCTTCTTTCCCATCATTGGTTTCTTTCACTTCCTGGTTGGAGGTTTACATTGTCTTTGTGGGGATCCACTAGAGAATTATGGTGAATGAAAGAGAAACCTAAGTGATGAGAAAACAACAACTTTAAACAGAAGATCATCTGTGGCAAAAAATGGAAAAGAATGAGGCCGGCACCATATTGGACATGGATGTAAAACTTGGCATCACAGGTTTGGAGGCAAAAGAGATCATTTCAAACTCAGCATCTGTGAACCTGGAAAAAGTGATAGCACTACTTTGATAAAAATTGGTTGTCTTGGAAATTATGCATGTCACGTTTTATGCCTTTAAAATCATTATTCTAAGAAAGGGTCCATAGACTTTTTCACACTTCCAAGGATGTCTAACATACTAAAAAGGTCAGTAGCCCCTGATGTGGGCCAACATCCCTTACCTATATCACTTTTTTTAAAAAGCTTAAATATATTTATTTGCTTCTAGTTTGCAACATAAAGTTCCACAGTCCCTTGAGTTTCAAATTTTCTCCCCCTCTATCTCCTTCCCTCTCCCCCCCATGTTGGCATGCAATCAAATATAGGTTCTACAAATACCTTCACACTGAACATTAGTCATGTTGTAAATGATTATAACCAATGGGATGAACAATGAGAAAGAAGGGAAAAAACAAAACACAAAAGAGAGAGAGAGAGCAAGTGGTTTCCTTCCATCTGCAGACTCTGTAGTTCTTCCTCTGGATGTGAATATCTCTTTCCATCATGAGTCTTTTGTAGTTGTCTTCTAACTTTGTATTGGGAACTAGTGGAGTTGTGAACTGATCCAACCTTTCTGAAGAACAATATGGAACAATGCCCGAAGTGCTATAAAAAAGTACAACCCTTTGACCCAGCAATACCACTTCTAGGGATGTATCCCAAAGAAATCATGGAAGTGGAAAAGGTCCCGTATGCACAAAAAATATTTATAGCAGCTCTATTTGTGGTGACACAGAATTGGAAATCAAGGAGATGCCCATCAGTTGGGGAATGGCTAAACAAGTTGTGGTATATGAATGTAATGGAATACTATTGTGCTATAAGAAATGAAGAGCAGATGGACTTCATAATAACCTGGAGAGACATATAAATTGATGCTGACTGAGAAGAGCAGAACCAGGAGAACTTTGTGTACAATTACAGACACAGCGTATGTGTGACCACATCACTTTTTAAATGAGAAAAAGGAACCCTGGGAAATGGAGCATGTTGTCAGAGGTCATAGATTTAGATATTAGAGGGAGCTTAAAAATCATTCTTCATTTTACACAGGAGGAGACCGAGGCCCAGAGCAATAAAGCAATTTACTGAGTCATATGCATAGCAAGCAGCAGGGCTGGAATGCAAAATCCAAATTCAATCCTCTTCATTTGACATGATTTTTTCTTTTACCAAGAATCTCTGCAACTTTAAATCAAAGACTATAATAACATTCTAAAGTAGAGAACCATGGCTATTCCCAAAGATAGGGAATAGCCATGGTTCTCTACTTTAGAATGTTATTATAGTCTCAGAAGAAATGAGTTTATGAGTAAAAAAGGAGAATTTCTTCTATTTTTCCTGCTTTTCTTAAAACTGGGGTGTATTTCTAAGGTTCCAGATTGGTACAATCAGAGGGATCAAGACAGTAAATATATAAGAATATTTTTTCTGCAATGACAAGCTACATTTTGACCAGTTGCTGACCCAGTTACCTTTCCAAAGGAAGGCAACAATATTATCAGATTGATGAAACTGATATTTATTGGAATGAATTCATTTACATTCTGTGCATACTCAAGTCTCTGGATTTAAGCAAAACTTTAATTTCGGCTTAGTCTGAGCAATCTGAGTTCTTAATTACCACTTCTTGAGAAATGGGAATTGGAGAACAATTGCAGCAAGAAGGATTCTAGTTAGGAAATGAAACAGCTTATGACTGGGGGCCCCAAAGTGAATCACAAAAATAGAAGAAAAAAAAGGAACTTAAATAATTTTGGCAAGAATGTGGTTCCCTTCTGCCTCACCCCTTACACTAATTCAAAAAAGAAAATCAGGAAGAAAGGTCAGGCCAGAGAAGCTTTAGCATTACTGAAAGTGTGTGTGATAGATTTGGACTACACTCCATGGTGGCAGGCCCTGGGCACATGCCTCAGATTATTTGTGGGGCTTTCTGTTAGAAGAATGTGTGAGGTCAAGAGGAAAACACAACATGGATGAGAAGAAATTCAGAAATTTCTGTCTTTGTTTTTGGTAATTGAATATATTTATAATAGCTTTAGAGCTCTTAAGATCTTCAGAGGTCACCTAGTCCAATCTTTTGGATGAGGAAACCAAGTTTCTGAGAGAAAATTTAGACTCACCTTGGCTTCCAAAGCCAGTGCTTATTCCAAGGAACCACACCACTTTTGCTGTAACTTTCATTTCAGCCTCTGGGTTCTTTAAAACTGACACATTTGAAGTGGTGCCAACCAGGCTGAAAAGAATATGATTGACTTTGGGGGGAAAATTAGGATCTTGTTTTCAGAAGAATATCTTTTGAGATTCACAATCTTTCAAAGAAAATCCAAAGACTTTCTTGGGTGAAATTGTTCCTCTACCAAGAAAACCTGAAGGCTGAAGTTGAAATATAGAGTCATTTTTGGTCAAGGTTGAATGGACGCACTCACTGCATTAGGGTCATATATGAAATGAATTGGTGCCATTAGCATAATCTCTCCAGTGGACAAACTGTCAGTCAATCAACAAACATTTATTAAGTACTTAATATTTATCAGGCACCGTGCTGACCCCTTAGGCACAAAGAAAGGAATGATCAGTCTCTAACCTCAAAAAAAAAATCCCATACTAATGGGGGAGACAACATGAAAGCCACTATATACACAAAAGATATCTATGGAGTAAATTGTAGACAACCTCAGAGTGAAGACACTAACATTAAGGAAGCCCAGAGGAAGGAGGATTTTAGGTGAGATTAGAAGGAAGTCAGAAAAGGCCAGGGGAGATGAGAGACAAGTTGGGAAATAGCATTCTAGGCATGGTGGATCAGCCAGGAAAATGCACATCAGAGATAGAAAACCTTTTGCCATAAATGGCAAGGAGGCCATTATCTTTGGATCATTGAGAATCTGGAGGGGAGTAAGGAATAAGAAAACTGGAGAGGTGGGAGCCAGTTAGGTTATAAAGGCTCTTAAAATACAAATTGAAAATTTTATATTTAATCTTGAAGGTAATGGGGAGCCACTGAAGTTAACTGAGCAAGGCTGTGATATAGTCAGATCTAGGTTTTAGGAAATGCTTTTGGGTAACTGATTAGAGAATGTACTAGAGTGGGGAGAAGTTTGAAACAGCAGAACTACCAGAGACTCAACAAGAGTTTAATTGATGAGGGTCTGCCCAAGGATTGCATGTGAATATTGTTGAGAAAGCGGCATTGATGGAACATGGCAACCAACTGGATGTGGGGAAGGGAGACAGTGAGGAGTTCAAGGATGACCCTGAAGTTGCAGGCCTGGGTGACTTGAATTATGGTTGGTTCATCAACAGTAATGGGGACATTTCAAAGGAAAGAGGATTTCACACAGCCCCTGACCAAGAAAGTGAAAGGGGAAAGGGGAAAGATTGGAGAGAGTTTTGGAGAGGCAGATGCATCTGTAGACCCATGTCCTTGTTTATACTAAAACCATAGCCATTCTCCAACTAGCCTTTGCCAGGCCTGGGGCCTCAAAGATCAACTTCAAAGCCCCAGTGCAGGAGCTGGTCAACTAAAGGGACCATTAGGACTCTATAAAGGAGTATATTTTACTACATGACCCATGTCCTTGCTGTAGACAAGTTGTTGGAGGTTAATTCCTTGTGTAACCATGTCCTGCATGGAGAAAATCTGAGGGAAAAAAGAGCGAGCTAAGATGTAAGACAGAATGTGGTAAGAATGGACAGATGGTCTAATAGAGTGATGGATAATTTCAGCTACAAAGACACTTAGAGAACATAGCATCATCAATTTTGAGTTAGAAGGAACCTTAGAAATATCTAGTCCAAATCATGCATTTAACAGAAGGGAAAACTCAGATTTGGAGAGAGTAAGAAGTCACATAACTAGTAAATCAAAGAGCTAGGATTTGAACCTAGGTCCTTGAACTCTGAATCCAACATTCTTTTTATAAAATGTTAATTATTTTTAACATTCATTTAAAAATAATTTGAATTCTTTTCTTCTCATTTGCCTTCCCTCCTTCACTGAGAAGGCAAGAGATGTCACTTTAATTATGCATGTGAAATTGTGCAAAACATGTTTCCATATTAGCCATGTTGCTAAAAAAAAGCAAGAAAAATCAAGTGAAAGGGAATTATGGTTCAATCTGCATTCTGACTCCATCAGTTGTCTTTCTGGAGGTGGAGAACATTTTTCATTATGTCTTTCAGAAATGTTTTGAATGAGTATATTGGTGAGAATAGCTGAGTCATTCATATCTGGCCATAGTTACAATATTGCTGTTACCATGTACAATGTTATTCTGGTTCTACTTGCTTAGCTTTGCATCAATTCATATGTCTTCCCAGGATTTTCTAAAACTGTCCTCTTCATCATTTCTTTATAGCACAGTAGTATTCCATCACAATGACACAATATAACTTGTTCAGCTCTTTCACTAATTGGTAGGCATGCCCTAAATTTCCAATTCTTTACTACCACAAAAAAGAGCTGCTATAAATATTTTTGCACATATAGATCTTTTTCATTAAAAAAAATCTCTTTGGGGTACAGAGCTAGTAGGGGTATTTCTAGGTCATAGGGTACCCATAGGTTTTTAGCACTTTGGGCATAGTTACAAATTGTTCTCCAGAATGGTTGGACCAGTTCACAACTCCACCAACAATGTGTTAGTATCTCATTTTTTTCCATATACCCTCCTACATTTGTTATTTTCCTTTTCTGTCATGTTAATCAACATGATAGGTGAGGTGGTACCTAAGAATTGTTTTAATTTGCATTTCACTAATCAACAGTGATTTAGAACATTTTCTCATATGATTACATATAGGTTTGATTTCTTCATTAAAAAAAAAACTATCCATCCATATCTTTTAACTGTTTATCAACTGGAGAATGACATATATTTCTAAATTTGCCTTAGTTCCCTATATATTTGAGAAAGGAAGCCTTTATCTGAAAAGAAATCATGGAAATGTTTTTCTCCAGTTACAGGCTTTCCTTCTGATCTTGGCATCATTGGTTTTGTTTGCAAAAATGCTTTTAATATCATGTAATCAAAATTATCCATTTTACTTCCAATGATTTTTTTCTCTTTCTTGTTGGGTCATAAGTTCTTCCCTTATCCATAGATTTAAGAAGTAAACTTTTCCATGCTCCCCTAATTTGCTTATGATTTCACCCTTTATGTCTAAATCATGTATCTTTTTGAACTTTATCTTGGTATATGGTATGAGGTGTTGGTCTATATGTAGTTTCTAGTTCCAACATTCTTTACAATGTACTATATGCCACTATCAAGTTCAATAGTTTTATGGTGAAACTGAAACTCACTGTGGGATTGTGACTTGTCAGATTCATAGGGACTGTAAGAATCAGTCCTGGAATGGAGATGTCCTGACTTTCTAGAACTATGTGCTGCCCCCTCAACAAGGTCCTCTTTCTCCGTTCTTCATAGACAAAGACACTGTAGACACATTTGCACTATACTCTATGCTGTAACAGAGCTTCTTAAACTTTTTTTCCACTCATAACCCCTTTTTTTATTTCTGGCCACATTCATTGGTGCTGTGTTGGCATGACAGCATGGCAGTGCAAAGTGTACAGGTCTTGTGTTGAGAACCCAGGCTGCAGTGAGATGATTGTGTGATGCAACATGGAGAAGTGCTTCCTGAACACCTGCATTCATTATGTGTTGGATTTTGAATTATTTTTTGTTATTGGTTATATTAGCTACAATATTTGGTTATAATTATTAATTATTATAAATATTTGGTTAGTTAATTAAAATTTGGTTATTGCACATTCCAAAACCTTTTGCTATAGCCAAGTGGGGTTGTGATCCACAGTTTGAGAAATGCTTCTATAAAGTAAGGACATGAGCATGGGGAGAAGGTTTGAAGAGTGCTATTATTTCACAATTAATAATGGGTTTAAAAGCCTTTTGAAAACTTTCTCTTGGGCAGCCAATTTGTTAGATATTCTGGGATCTCAAGAATTTTCAGAAACATGAGGGAGAAAAATATCTACTTACAGATATCTTTGGATATCAAAGAGAGAAGATCTGAAATCTGATGGGACTTTGGACCTCCTTGGGCCTCAAGAATCTCCCCACAGCTGATTCTGTGACTGGAATTCACTGGGATTTAAGAATCCAGAATTGTACATATTATAGGCCCCCAGATTCAACCTCAAAAAGAAAAATCTGTTTTTATTGTGAAAATCAAATAGAATGGAGAAGAATATGTCAATATTTAGTTCAGCAACAATTTTTTAAGATCAATTGAAGCATAAAACATTCAAGATCTTTGATACATTTCACAGAGGATGTGCCAAGTAGAATCCAAAGCAAACAGGGATTTCTTAGAGAAGTTAATGTATTTTAAATGTTTCTTTTTGTGGATGACATAGGGCTAACTCTATCAAGCTCCAGAACCTTATGTAACTTAAATCCTTCAAAAGAGTCCAGTCTAGCTATCCACATAGGTAAACAAAGTGGATGAAGAATACCTATTGCCCAGGCCATCATATAATAACTAACATTTACATAGTGTTTTAAAGTTTATAAAACTCTTAAATTATATGTAAGTGCATATATGTGTATATGTACATATGTAATTCATATATTTATATACATATATAAGCATACGGGGGGAGAGAGAAAGAGAGAGAAAAAGAGAGAGAAAGAGAGAGAGAGAGAGTTGACCTTCACCATTTGTGCATTCAACTTTTGTGACTTCAAACATTCACTTGATTTTATTAGTAACCTAATTTTCACTTTTGCATTGGCAACCTCATTGCTGCCCAAGTGCAGTAGAGAAAAAAAAGAGAGATGTGATAGGGCCAAGTTTGTGGATTGACTGGTATCCTGCTAGGTGCTTCACTGCTCTTGTGTTGTGAAGAGTTCCCTGTGCATTCATTGCATGTTTTCATTGTTTGCCTTGAAAACTCAAGTTTTCTGTTGTAATTGTGCCCTCAAAATATCTTAAAGTGTAGGTCTGTAAGGCTCTAAGCAAAAGCTTCAAAGTCAGTGATGTGGCTTAGTGAGAAAATAAAGGGGTTAGATAAGCTTTATGCCAGAATGTCTGTGGCATTTGTCACTTTCAAGTTTGGTGTTAATGAATCAGTTATTGGTTATATCTGGAAAAAGACAGAAAGTATTAGTAAAATTATTTATGAATCTGCTCCATAGAGTACTAAAATGAGCCCTTAAGTACATGATAAGGAGATTGAAAAAAGTGGAAAAGGGCTAAGTTTGTGGTTAAATGAGATGGGCTCACTCCTACCCTTTTCGCCAGCACCGGCTTATAACGGCTTGACCATACATCTGACTGGTGGAGGGCTGGGAGGGGCTGGATGGAGCTCTTCACTCTGACAGCGGGCCTGGGATTTAGCCCAGACATGTGATTTTTATGGAGAACAGTGCTGCCACAGATCCAAAAGGGCGACGAGAGATGGCAGGTTCCCTATTTCCCTTTTATAACCTCGAGGTTCTTCTGACATTGCTGCAGTTGCCTCTCCTGATCCCTTCCAATGTCACTTCTCCTCCTACATTTAATGGATTATTTCATAGTCATGTGTTAGAAAAAAGTATATATAATCAGAATTAATGTTTTATTATAAAAATTGTATTCAGAAAAGTGTATTTTAAGCAATCACCAGCCAAAGATTACAGTTTTTGGCGGGCAAGGGAAACTAACTGCCTATTTCCCATAGGTTCCATGTATCAACATTTACAGTTTTTTTTACTTTCATACCATTCTCTATGAACATTACCACCATGAATATTGAAATTTTTTTTCTTATTATCCCTGATTCTCTCAACCCTGTGAGGTATGTGCTATTCATAGTCCCATTTTTTTCGATTAAGAAACTGAGCATGTTATTTCTCAAAGGCACATAGTTTGTGTTTAAGACAGGATTTGGTCTTCCTGGTTCTGAGGTCATTACTCTAGCAATTGAGTCACTTAGCTGCATGCATTTGGATTGCCTAGCCATAGAGTTTATCCATCAGCTCAGATACGACAACTACGCATGAGTTAATCCCAGAATTGAATTGAAGGAGGAGAGTGGGCTTGTTGATCTTTGGGTAACTGCAGTTCTTATATATTGACCTCAAACTTCTCACTGAAAATGAGGTACATCTTTTTTTTTTTTTTAATACCAATATACTTCTAGATTATGACAGTGTCAGAAACATTGAAGTTAAAGATCATCCAAAGGGAGTAGAATTCACAATGGATGTGAGCAGCTTGTAAATTATTACTAATGTGGAATTCTATATGAGGATGTCACCAGAAGGATATATGAACAGGAAAAAAAAAGAACTGGTCATGTTTATGGTAGAAAGAATGCTGAAATTGAAGCCCAGATGCTTGAGTTTGAATCCTATTTTTCTTATTTACTTTGAGGAAGTTATGTCATTTGGTTTCTTTATTTATGAAATAAAGAGGTAGGACCAAGTGACCTCTCACTTCCTATCCACCTCTAAATATAAATTAATCCTGAAAGAGTGAGGGAAGATGAATGGGCAGCTCACATTGGCCTATATTCAGTGTTAAGTAAACCAGAGGAAGTCTCCCTCTTACCCCCTATAATGTACTGATTGAATTCCCTCTCATGTACTAACAGAAGAATATGGACAAGGGTCGCCCAGGCTAGGTAGGCATGGATAGCTTGGAAGGAATCCCTACATTATGGATCCATTGAAATATTGAAGTAGAGATAATAGCACTACACTAAGCTGTAAAAGAAAAATGACTCTGTCATGATTCTCCAGAATATTCCATTCCCTAAGATCATGTGGCTCTGCCAAAGACTTTGAAATTCCATTCCATACCGC
Source organism: Pseudochirops corinnae (assembly GCA_028646515.1). NCBI lineage: Eukaryota > Metazoa > Chordata > Mammalia > Diprotodontia > Pseudocheiridae > Pseudochirops > Pseudochirops corinnae. Next base: position 191,897,864 of record CM053591.1, read on the forward strand.
ATTATAAGGTCTGATTGTCTTGATGTTGCCAGGTTGTAGACTGAAGCTCACATAACTTAATTTTGCTGTGTAGCTTCAAACACCACACTGTGAGCCACATCAGATCCAAGGAGAAATCTCTTTCATTTGAAAAGAATTAAAATCCAGTGGAGAATTAGCCGATAAATACAAAAGATTTGCTTAAACAAGTAAAGCATTTATGGGGTGAAATTATTTGTAAGATTTTTATCCTTTATATTTAATATTCATGAATGCTGATCCATACAAGAGTTCTCTTAGGAGACTTAAAAAAATACTAATTAAATGAGAATGGGGATATTGTAACTGCTGTAGCTATTTTCTGACAGATAATATTGTAAAGAAGGTTACCTGGAGCGGTTGTTCTAACGCCTACTCAGCACGAGAGTAAGAGCCAGTTCTTTTCCAGAGATTCAGCCTCTGATGGATGCACTCTCTGATCCTGCAAGTGCACTGGCCTGCTTGAGGGTGGTGCTGCCCACCTTAGGGTGATAAGGCAGGAATTTCACTGCAAAAGAACCATGGCAGCAGCTGAACCCTAGAGACTGGCTTTGGGAGGAGGCAGAGATCATGACACTTATTTTGTTTCCTGTTTTCAACATCTAGAAAGTTAGTTCTTCCTGTTTTTCTAATTTCATTGTTTTCATATTACAAATTATTCTTCACCAGCAAAGCTTTGACCATTTCTCATTTCTATTCTTTTCATTTAAAATAGTGAATTAACTCATTTATATATGTATATATATACACACATATATGTACACATATGCATATACGCACAACACGCATATACATACACATGTACAAAAATATTCATGAATAATATCTCAAGTATCATTGGTATTTCCATTGGACACCCAACTGTCCAGTGATTCAAAGTATGAGGCTGAGATTTATGAGAGAAAGCAAGGCACGGTGGACACATGACTAAGCTTGCAATCAGTACAAATCGGGTTCAAAGGCTACTGGCCATGGAACTCTGGGGAAGTAAATTGACTCTCCATAGCTCCCTACCCCTAAACTCTATAAGACTCTATAAAACTCACAGAATGGTTGTTGATCTGCATTGGTAGAAGAAAAGAACTTCTTTCATAAATGAATTCCTAGGTCTGAATCTGTCCCTCCTAATTACAGGTAGATATGCATGAATAGATTTATGTGTATTCATTTGTACATATATGTTTATTCACACATGTATTCACATAGGCATTAGATAGGCACATTTATAAGCATGGGTGTATGTGTATACATGTGTATGTTTGTAAAAGCATGGATATATGCTTACTCAATGCACATAGATATGTACAAGCGATCATTAAAACCCTGTCCTGTATCACACTTGATTCTGACAATACAAAGACAAAAATAACAAAGGAATTGTTTTCTTTTTCTTTTCCTTTTTTTTTTAAACTTTTTTTAAATTTTTAGTTTACATCATTCATTTCATGAGATTTTGAGTTACAAATTTTCTCCCCATCTTTTCCCTACCCACCACCCCAAAACAGTGATCCCACTGTATACCCCCTCCCCAAATCTGCTTTCTCCTATCTCCTCCCCCATCATCCCTCTGACTGTCTGGTAGAGCAAGATGGATCTCCATACCCCAGTGTCTGTATGTCTTATTTCCAAGGTGCATGTAAATAATAATAATGATAGTTTTATATATGTATATATATACACATACATATATATATACATATACATTTTTAATGTTTGATTTTAGAATTTTAAATTCTAGATTCTTTCCCTTCCTCCCTCATCACCCACCCCCACTGAAAAGACAAGCAATTCAACACAGACCAACATGTGTGGTTACACAGAACATCTCTAAAATGGACATATTGTGAAAGGCAGACTATATTTCCCTCCTTCCTATTCTGCCCCCCACTTGTCTACTCTCCACTTTATCCCTGTCCCTTTACAGAAGTGTGTGCTTCTAACAACCCTCCCCCCTCCAACCTGCCCTCCCCTCCATCTTCCCACCTCTCATCTCTTTCCTCCCTACTCTCCTGTAGGCCAAGATAGCCAATTCAGAGTGAATGTCATTCCTTCCCTAATCCAAATTCAATGAGAGTAAGGTTGACCAATTCCCTTTTGCCTTCCTGTTCTTCCCCTCCATTGTAGCAGTTAGACCTTGCCTCTTCTATATGAGAGGATTAACCACATTCTGCCTCTCCCTGTCTCCTCTCATTCTATTCCTCTCCCACCTCTCAATTCACCTTTTAAAATATCATCTCTTCCTATTCAATTAATCCTGTGCCCTCTGTCTATGTATACCTGTACACATATATACACACACTCACATATGTACTCATATGCATATGTACCATCCTATATAGACATTTGTGTATATATATACATATACATATGTATATATACATATACATATATACACACACAAACACACACACACACATTTATATTCCCTTCACCTATCCTCATACTGAGAAAGGTTTCATAAGTTACAATTATCATTTTTCCATGTTAGCATGTAAATGGTTCAACTTTGATATGTTCCTTATGATTCCTATTCCATGTTTACCTTCTCATGCTTCTTGTGTTTGAATATCAAATTTTCTATTCAGTTCTGATTTTTTTAGCAAGAATGTTTGAAAGTCCTCCATCTCATTGAATGATCATATTTTCCCCTCGAACATTATACTCAGTTTTGCTGGGTAGGTGATTCTTGGTTTTAATCCTAACTCCCTTGATCTCCCAAATATCATATTCCAGGCCCTTCAGTCCCTTAATGTAGAAGCTGCTAGATACTGTGTTATCCTGAGTGTGTTTCCACAGTATTCAAATTGTTTCTTCTTGGCAGCTTGTAATATTTTCTCCTCGATCTGGGAACTCCAGAACTTGGCTATAACATTCCAAGGAGTTTTCTTTTGGGGATCTTTTTCAAGAGGTGATCGGTGAATTCTTTCAAGTTC
>CM053591.1:191906488-191917964 GCA_028646515.1 Pseudochirops corinnae
TATATATATATATATATATATATATATATATATATATATATATATATATATATATATATGGTATTTCAAAAGTTTTGATGCAGATTTAAGCTTTCATAGATTAAGAACTTTGGGACACCAAAAGTGTGGTGTATATATGTGGCTGTGGGTGTACACATATATACAAACACACACATAACTGTATGTATATATACATATATGTATAATATTTGTGCATATGTATATATTGTGTATGAATATATTGTGTATTTTCTCATTTGACCCCCACAACAACCATAAAAAATTGGTACTATAATGCCACATATTTCCCTTTTACAAATAAGGAAATTAAGGTAAAAAAAAAATTGAGTGACTTGTCTATGTTGATACAACCAGTAAACACCTAGAGTGATGAGTTGAACCAAGATTTTCTCAACTCCATGCCTAGCATTCTAATCAGTACCACACCCTGCTTGTCATCATCTACCTTGCTTGTCACATCCTCCCTGAGATGTAGGAAACAGAAGAATTATTATGATTTGAAAAATATGAATGGCTCATGAGTAGATGTCAATATAATAAAAAGGATAATATTCCCTAAATAAATTTCCTTCCGCAATGTCATACCACTCAAACTGCCAAAGGATTTCTTTATAGAACTAAAAAATAATAATAATAAATTCATATGGAAAGGAAAAAGAGGGTGAATAATCTGAAGAGACATAATGAAAAGAAATGGAACAAGGAGTCCTCAGCAGTGCCAGATATCTAATTCCATGATAAAACAGTAACTATTCAACCATTTTGGAACTAGTTAAAAAACAGAGGGATAAAATTAGTGAAACAGATTAGGTTCACGATGTACAAAGGCAAATGCATCTAATACCTGAGGATTTCACAAAGGCAAAAACCTAAATAATGGCCTGAGGACTCAGTATTTGCCAAAAGCAAATTGCTGGGAATATTGACCTCAATACAAGAGAAATTAGATTGAAACCAACATCTCACACCTAATACCAAGATGAGCTCCAAAGGGGCATTGACATAGATTTAAACAGTTACATATTAATAATTACAGAAATAAGGAAGAAGTTATCCACCAGCTTTATGGCTAGGAGAACTTGTAACCAAACAAAGAACAGAAAAAATTGCAGAAGATAAAATGGATAATTTTGACTAAACAAAATCAAGAAGTTTTTGCAAAAATAAATCAAATAAAGCTGATATTAAAAGGGAAATAAATGGGAAAAATTGTTGGAGTAATTTCTTCTGATAAATATCTAATTTCCAAGATATATAAAGAACTGATTCAAATGTATGAGAATAAGAGAAATTACTTGATAAATTATCTAAGGATGTGGATAGACAGTTCTCAATGGAAGCAACTCATACTATCTATAACCACATGAAAAAAATATTCCAAATCACTCCAATCACTAGTAATTCTGGGATTTCATTAGAAAGTCATCAGAGTGACAAAAATGAGAAAACAAGAAGAATAAAAGAAAATGAAAAATTCTGGAGAGGTTGTGGGAAAATAGATACATGGATATACAGTTGGTGAACCTGTGAATGGGAACAGCCTTTACGGAAAGCAAATTTGGAATTATACACAAGAAGTTACTACCAGTGTGTGCCTTTGACCCAGATTTACAACAGCTAAGTCTTTATCCAAAAGAAATCAGAGAAACAATAAGCTATCCTTTATATACAAAAAACATTTATAGTAGCTCTTTTTGTAGTTCCTCAAAACAAAGAAAACAAACAAAAAACCACCCAAACACGGGAAACAAAGGGGATGCCCATCAATGGGCGAGTAGCTCAGTAAGTTGTAGTATGAGAATATGATAGAATATTAATGTGTTATAAGAAATGATGAAACATTTTCAAATACACATGGAAGAAGCTGAGTGAACTGATGTAGAGTGAAGTGAGCAGACCCACAAGAATAATTTATACAATACCATTAATGTTATAAAAATAAAAAAATAAGGACTTTTCTGAATAGAAGAGTAAAATTAACAGAACCAAGACAACAATTTATACAATAAAATCAGCCTCACAAAGGCAAAAACATTGAAAGGTGAAGAACTATGGTCAATCCAATGTTCACTCATGATTCCAGAAGACTAAGGATAGAACATTCTATCCAGAGAGATAACTGAGAGTATAGATTGAGTCTGGCATATTTTTGTATACAGTCACAGAAGGAATTGATTTTGCTTGTCTATGCATATTTGTAACAAGATATTTGGGTTTTTTTCCTTTTTTTTTTTTCAATGAGGTGAGGGTTGGGAGGAAGAAAAATATTTTTTAATAGAAAGTTGGAATATTTCATGAACTTTCAGTTACAATTGTTTCATTACTATTTTACTTAACAGAATAACCTATAAATGTAAAAACAAAGCAGATTAATAAAACTTTAAAAAGAAGCATCATTTCCCCTCATTTTACAGGTAAAGAAACAGACTCAGAAGGTGGCCTGAGCTACTGAATCACACAAATAATTAGCAAATATGGAAGTGGATATTTTCACTCATGCTCCAAGAATGCACTGTCCTAAGCTCCCATTCAGGAAAGATGAGATTTAAGTGTCAAAAGAGCCTCTATCTGATCAGGGTTCCCCACTACGTGCATTTATTTTCTCATGATTGTTTCATACATATACCAGCCTTCTCCATGGTGAATAATACTCAACTGAAACCCGATAACAAGGATAAGTTCCAGGCAATAAGAAATGAAAAAAGTTGCCATCTAGAAAGTGTATCATGAGAAAAGATGGACCAGGAATGGAACAAGAATAAAAAGAACAGGCATAGTGCCTAAGTACCATGGTGACACCTATATTTTTTTTAAAGAACCTAGAGGAAACCTTCAATGTCTTGGAAAAATGTGATCAAGAATCTTAGTATATGAGAAGATTTAAATGGGTTGAGATCAGCTTTGTTGGAAGGAACACATATATTGGTGATAACTCTGATCCACTGAATATTGACATGACAAAACACTTGGGTTAATATACTAAAAGTTTATATTCCTTGAGTCCCCATAACAATTTTCCAGAGGGTAAATCTCAATAGTATACTATGTAACAGAGGAAAACAACCTGGGATCAGAAATGTCAGAAGAACCTGAACTTTTTGACAGCAAAGGCTGTTTTTGTTTTGGTCTTTGAAGCTTCTAGCACAGTACCTGGAGGAAAGTACTGAGCAAATGTTTATTGAATGGATGAATGAATGAATGAATGAATGAATGTATGAAAATGTACATGGACATAATCTGTAGACACAATAAGAAGTAAATTATATTTCTGTGCCACTCTGGGAGTCATAGAAACAGTTTTCCTCCATCTCAAGTTCAATGAGAAGCTCTCTCTGAACTTATCACAAAGAGGTGACACATTGTTCACCTCATCTGCCTCTCATTTTATTGTGGTCAATGAAATCAGAGGTTCATAGTGAAATTCTCTTGCAGTGAGTCCAAAGGAACCATCTCTGACCAAATGGAAAAAATTGTCTGGAGCAATCAGGAAAAGAAGAAAATTGTCTCAAAGCTTCAAGTTGGTTTTTACAAGTAGAGAAATAATGTGTCTTGGGGACTAGCTCTTCTTCATTAGTCCTGGACTTGGAATCAGGCAGTTCTGCATATTAATACTACTACAGATGGGGCCCATCTCCTGTCATCCTGATCTATATCTTGCTGCTGAATCTAGATGGCTTCAGAGGAGAAAGGGAGGCTGGTGACTTTACACAGTCCTCCCTCACTTAAATCAATTCACTTTCATGTTATCACATCATCTCCCTGATGTCATGGTCCTCTTCAAGAATGATGAAGCAACAACAGCCACAATTTTTAATTATGTCTTTCTTTAACTCTTGTCCTCCAGACTCTTGGAAGTAGTCATGTGGCTTTAGAAGCAAAGAGCTACTATAGTAAAGTTGCAGTTCCATCAGTGTTTAGGACAGTTCTTAGTAAATACTAGAGATTCAATATGTTCCGTAGGTAATAGAGATGCAATAAATTTTAATGAGTTAAAGAATGAGTTCATGGTAGCCCAGAGAAGTGGGATTTATGGTCCTTATGGCAACATTTTTATGACCAGAAATCAGATAATATTAAATGAAAATCTGCTTTTGTCTACAAAACTAACAAGAATACTAAAAATAACAATGGATTTAGAACAAAGAGACCATGGTAATAAAGACACTGTCCCTCAGTTCTTATTAAAGGTGTTTCGTAATAGATTGGGGAAGAGAGTGTGGGTGTGAGAAAGGTGATTGAATCTAATCAGATTCCTATGGAACCTTTTTCTAAAAGGAAAAATTAACTGAGAGGATCAAGCTGAAACCGTAACTCTTGGCCTTCTTGTTAAGACAAACCCAGCCTTCAACTGAGCAGGTTACAATTTTCACAGTTCCTTCAAATGTTTTGCACTTCATGGTCAGAAACTGAAAGCTAATATTGATACTTCAAAAAGAAAAAGTGAAAAACCAAGGTAGTTTTATCTATTGAAGTATAACATAGATAGTCATGTAACTGATCATCCTGAGGGCTCCATTCTGGAAGAAGCTAGGTGGCATACTAAACAGAGCATAGGGCTTGAAAGACCTGCATTGAAACTTAGGCATGTCACTTAGCAACTGTCATCTTCAGTTTTCTCATTTGTGGAATAGCGATAATAATAGCACCTGCTTCAGCAAAAAAATGAGATAATGTATGTAAAACATTAACGTTAATGTGTTGTTCAAATGCCTAGATGATGATGATGATGATGATGATGATGATGATGGTGATGATGTCTCATTGGCTGTGATCTTTTTGTGGGTAAGAGACTTCCTCCTTATGGTGAAGGTTGTTGTTGTGTTTGTACTTGGTTTTTAAAGAATCATGGCACCAAGGAAATTATGACATGACTTGCAATTGACTTTGATTTGAGTGAGGGAGGGCTGCATAAGGTCACCAGACTCATTTTCTCCTCCAGAGTCATCTGGATCCAGTGACCAGATATTCATCAGGATTACTGGAGATGACCCAGGATGTTTCAGGCTAAGGCCTTTTCAGGTACTCACTTAGAGTGCAGTAATGCCCATTCAGTGAATACACCTCTTTAAGAAGTGACTTAAGGGATGGCTGCTTTAATTAGAAAAAGAGAAAAAAAAAAAAAACAAGCTGAGAAGGCAAGACCTCAGGCTTGCTATTCCAAAGAGAAACAGTTCTAAGTCAGGAGGACCCAAAACACTTAACTTGGAGTTTACTAGCTAGATTCCTTCCTTCCTTCCTTCTTTCCTTTCTAAAACCTTACACCCAGTTCACTCTGAAGCTCACAGATTTGACCGCAATAGTTCCCTACTCAAACTCCACTTAATAGCTGTATAGTGAAGAAAGTGGTTATTAGAAGGAGAGAAGATATATCCTCTTTTCCTCATTCCTTGCAGAAGACCACAGGAATTAAAACATACATGAAATTCTGAAGGATCTATTTACTGAAAGTACCAAGATCTGAATAGTCTAAATGATGAACTTGATCACCTGTATCATGGTCAATCAGAGTTTTCCAAATATCTCAGGATAGCAAAAAACAAGATTTTTCTGACAAATCATTATAGAGAGGTCTTTTCTGCATTAAATAGCTAAAAAGCCAAGTCCTAAACTATGCTGGCTGCCTATACTGCAAAGATACAGGAACTTATTGTCATTTAGAAGATATTCCTCCCATTCTTGGGAAGAAACTTGGCATTCCAGATTCCTTCCTCCGTCATCTCTTAATCTGGCTTTTTAAATATCTATATATAATATTCTCTATTATCTATATATATATATTATATATATATATATATATATATATATATATATATATATATAATATATAGGAAAATATCTATAATATCCTTCGGTAAGCCCTAATTAAACATATATGGTTTTTACATTGGGTTTTCTCTCAATTTTGTTGGCATGGTAGTGATACTAATATGGAAACACCCATTAAAAGAGCATTTGCTACTAAAGGTTGAAGAGATACTTGATCATCTTTCTAGATTCTGAAAATCAGTTACTGAAACACAGAACACAGCCTACTCCCCCAAGATAAACCTCTCTCATTAGCCTACCTTTAAAACAAAGAACAGGTAGGGGAAACCAACTGCTGAAACAACCTTGTTTCAAAATATACAGCAGTATGGGATCATAGATAGAAAATTGAAAAGGACCTTACAGGCGATCTAGTTAGTTACCAGAGAGGGAAGCACCAACATCTGGGTTTTTCAAACCTGGGGGGCTCAACAGCTTCCCAGAGTCTTGTCTGGCCAAATCACACAACTCTTTCCAAAGTAAGCTGCAAAGCAAAACTTCATATATAGCCTTCTCCTGGGTCAGAGAATGTCACAGTCCTCTTGACCCACCGCCCAATCACAAAGTAATAACGCGTGGGCATTCCCAAAAAACAAGCCTCATGCCACAGGCTGCACATGACCACATTCAGCCTATTAGGGGGCGGAGTATACTTTCAAATTAGGGAAGGTTCTCAGAGCCACTTAAGCCTATCAAAGGGCCTATGGGCAGGGAAGATCTTCAGATTCCCATAACACTCTGCTTACTTCTCTTTGAAAAAAAGAATCTCTCAGTGGCTTCCCCTCCATGGCTAATTCATGCTTTGGATATGCAGAGATGTCCCTTTTGAGGTGTCATGTCATTCTTTTGTGCGGCAAACCCCAAAGTCACATCCAGTAAAAGAACACAGGCACAAGCAGAATCAGTCTTTAGAATTCTTTGATTTTGCCTAAGCTCCCTGAGTCCAATCAGCTATTTGATTTAAGGTAAGAACATGCCTTTCCTTTGCTTTCTCTGAACATGATCCCAATCTGGGGAATGTGGGAATCACATGGGGAACAAAACTGAAGAAGGAATGTGGTGGAGATGCTGATATATTTTTGTTACAAAAGTCCTGCCCTGGTAACAATAAGAAACACACACTTGTATCATGCTAAGTTTTGTCCTCAAAACTATTGATTTTGGGACATTGTGATAGTTTATAGCATTGTAATATCCTGATTATTTTCAATAGGACAGCTTTGAAACCTCATTTGTGTTATATGGAACTTTTTCTTCAGATATATCTTCTAAATTAGAGAGAAAAAATTGACTATTTCTAACCAGAGTTAATATCATAATAAAGTACTTCATTACATCAAGATGGACACACACACACACACACACACACGTGCAATATCATTCCTTAAGTAATTAATTTAAACTACTGTACTCCTGGAGGTCATCAGATTTTAGAATGCCACAGAGTTCCAACAGAATTTAAAAGCAGATTTCCTCCTCTCATGTTCATGAGAACTAAAAGTTTTCAGAGATAGAAATTTCTGATCTATTCTGAATACACAATTTGTTCTTAAGTATACTGTGAAAATGGAAAGCATATTTCTGTGGAAGAGCATTTCAATGCCATTGGTAACATGATAAAGCATCAGGGGCATCTGATTATTTTTCAAAAGTTCTTTTTTGATAAATCTTTAAATTACTTAGGAAATGGGTGTTTAGAAATGGATTGAAGTCATTTCCTATGCCATAATGGCCCCCAAAGGAAGATAGATCAGAGAGTAAGACTGCTTTCCCCCAAAATCTGTGATTTGATGGAAAGAAAATCTGGGGTCAAATACTGGCTTGTCCAATTAGCTAGTGGAGCTTGGGTAAATTACTTAACTTTCTGGTCTTTAATTTCCTTTCCTGTAAAATGCAGATGATATATCCTAGAATTATACATTTAAAGGTGGAAGGGACTTTAGAGGTCATCCAGTTCTTACCTCTCATCTGACAGTGGAAGGAAACTGAGGACAAGAGAGATGAAGGGACCTGCTAGTAAGTGACTGCTGCCCAATGAGAGCTCAAGTCTTACTCTCCTGAATGGAACACTGTAGTGGCCTGTCAGAGTGCTCCCTATCCCAAGGATCGGATGAAATAACAAAATGAAGTGATTTACAAACTCCAAAGTATTATACAAAACCCAGTCATCATTGTTTGAAAACAGGCAAATCTGAATCTCTTGTCCTAGGTGTTGCAATGTCCAGAACACTAGAGCTGGAGTCAGAAAGACCTGAGTTCAAATGCAGCCTCAGACACTCCCTAGTTGTGTGATCCTGGGCAAATAAATCACTTTAGCTCCATCTGTTTAGATTTCAACTCTAAAATGGAAATCATAACACCTTCTTCCTCTTAGGGTTGTTTTGAGGAACAAATGAGTAACTATTTGTAGAGCTCTTATCAGTGCTTGACACATAGTAGGCACTTAATAAACTAACAGTAGCATATTATTTTTCATTGTTGTCCTGTTTAATGCTTATTGGCTTTCACTTTTTAGCATGGAAAATGTGTGACTACAGAGAAATAGGTGGAGAAAAAATGACATATTTGGGTTAACTTAAATAATATCTGTGGATTTCCACTCTCTCTCATGGTTATTGGTTGAAATTGAATTATTTAAATTTTATAGAAAAATAGGCTGGAAGGGACTTCTAGAGGTCACCTAGTCTCTCCCCTTGCCTTTAGGCAAAATCATAACTAAACCATACCATGTGTAAAATAATATATTCACCATTTAAAGTCCTCCCATGAAGATTATAGAATCTGTGATTAAGCCAGCTACCCCCAAAGGTAGATTTCAAGCAAAATGATTTCCCAGCTAGGTCTATAAGACCACTTGCTCTGATTAATTAATCCAAAGGAAACTTTGCACATTGCACTCAGAATTAGTGGCTATAAAATTTTTCAAAATGACATATGATACTTATATGCTATTTTGTAAAGGTTTTTCATGGATTTTATTTTTAGCTATGTTAAAAAATAAATGTTAATCTTTTTCAATTATGAAACATTTTTCTCCCCCCACCATCTACCCCAACCCAGAGTGAGACAGGGAGGAAGGAAGGAAGGAAGGAAGGAAGAAAAGGAAGGAAGGAAGAAAAAGAGGGAGGAAAGGAGAGAGGGAGGGAGGAAGAAGTAGCTCTTGCATCATATAAGCATAGTTGAGTGCAACAATTTCCTACATTGGTCATAGACTAAAATTCATTTCTGATTCTTCAAATTAGTTCCTCTTCTGTCTGTTAAGAGATAGGCAATGCTCCTCATCATTTCTCTGCAGGCTGCTTTTCCATTTTGTTAATCTAGGTTCTGAAGTCTTTTGTAATTTGGTGTTACAATATTTATTTGGTGTTACAATTTATTTATATTTGATGTCACAATATAATTGTCATAATTCTGACCACTTCCCTCTACATTAGTTCATACGAGTTTTTCCAGGTCTCTCTGAAGCCATCTTTCTTCACTTCTTACAGCATCAGTATTCCCCTATATTCATATATCATAATTAGCAGAGTCATTCTTCAAACTCAAGGGCACTCAGTTATTTTTTTTTGTCACTACAAAAAGAGATGCTGTAAATATTTTTTCCACACACAAGACCTTTTCCACTTTCTTTGAACTCTTTGGGATATAGGTCTAGTAGTAGCTGGTTTCACTGGATCAGTGATCATGCAGTTTAGTAAACTTGTTGGCTTATTTTCAAATTGTTTCCCAGAAGAGCTAGACTAATTTCCATCTCTATCCACAGTCTAACATTGTGCCCATTTTCCCAACAGCCTCTCCAAAATCTGTCATTTTGGGGGAGTCAACTTTTCTAATCTGATGGATTGTGATGTGAGCTAAAAACACAGAGCTGCTTTAATTTGAACTTCTATAATTATTAGAGTGAAAGATAAATAGAGAGATAGATATACAGGTAGATATGGATAAACACAAATATATACAATATCAACATATATATGCATGTATATAACTACTAGGTTATCTTCTCTTGAGAACTATCTTTTAATTGATTCAAACCATGTCTCACTTGGGGAATGGCTTTTATTCTTATAAATTTGAATCAGGTTCTTACACATGAGATTTCCTTGGAAATAAGATGTTTGTCAGTGAAACTTATAGGAAAGAGTTGTTTTCTTAGTTAATTTTTCCCTTCCAATCTTAGCTATGTTGGAGCTATTTTATATTTCCTGTCATCAAAATTACATTTTTTTTCTTCTGTAATCCCCTCCTTTATTTAGCCAGGAACACTTTCAATGTGTCTAGATCTGAAAGCCAATTCTTTACAATTTCTTTAAAATGCTTTCACATATCTTCTCTCACTTTCTCTTCACAAATCCACTATGGGTTCAATGAAACAGATATTATCTTTTTTTTTCCTAGGGCCTATAACTTGGAGCGAGAAGGAATCTTGGAAATCTACTGCAATCTCCAAATTTGACAAATGAGGAAACCAAGGACCACCCCCTCCAGTCAAGTGAAATAAATTGTCTTTGCAAACAATTATGGGGAAAGAGTCAAGATGGCAGCCTAGAAGCAGGAGAACTCTTTGGTTCCCCCCATAAGAACCTCAAATACCTATAATTTATGACTCTAAACAAATTTTAGAGCTGCAAAACCCACAAAATGACAGATGAACAAAGCTCCCACTGAAGGCAGCCTGGCAGGTGGCCAAGAAGGGTTCATCACAGCACACTGGGAGCCTAGCCTGACCTCACATGAACCTGTGGCTGTAGCCCTAGGGTAGCCAGGACAAGTCGTGGCTGGAGCTTTCAGGAGAGCAGATCACTGGCAGCTGTGTCAGTTTCCAGAATTATCAACCCAAAACAAAAAAGGACAAAGTGAAAGGTCAGGGGAACTAGCTAAATTTGGGGGAGAGAGTCTGGCCATCTGCCTCAAGGGTGAGAAGCAGTGGAGGCAGCCCTGGCGCCGCCTCCATGTGGCTGCTTCAGAGCTCCCTGCCTGCAGATTGCAGGGGGGGCCAAATGATCATTCAGAGGCTAAGTGCTCTTGCCTTGACATGCCTGGATCAGGATTGCGGTGGTGGTCCTAAGGTGTGTGACCTGTGAGCCAAAGCTGGTAGGGGCTGCAGAGATGGCGGCCTCCTAATAGTTCCAGCTGCTGCAAAAACCCCAGCAATTGGGGGCAAAGCACTCCCCTCTGAAAGCAGAATTCTACTGAGCCCAAAAGTCAAATAATTGACTGGCAACATGAGCAGACAAAGGAAGCAAAGCAATCCAACTTTAGACTCCTTTTTTGGGGACAAAAAGGATCAAAGCAAGGAATGGGAGGAAGACAACACAGTAAGAACTCCCACACCAAAAGTTTCCAAAAAACATGAAGACTCCCTATAAGCCATAGAGCAGCTTAAGAAGGATTTTGAACAACAAGTAAGAGAAGTGGAGGAAAAATTGGGAAGAAAAATTAGAATGATGCAAGAAAATCTTAAAAAGAGAGTCAAAAACCTGACTGAAGAAAATAACACCTTAAAAAATAGATTAACTCAAATGGCAAAAAAGGCCCAAAAAGCCAATGAGGAGAAGAATGCCTTAAAAAGTCAAATTTTCCAGATGGAAAAAAAGAATCTCAAAAGCTTTCTGAAGAGAATAATTCCTTTGGAATTAGAATGGAGCAA
>CM053591.1:191918464-191936114 GCA_028646515.1 Pseudochirops corinnae
TTTTCCAGGTCAGTGGTTTTTTTCAAGGAGATATTTCACATTGCCTTCTATTTTTTCATTTGTTTGGATCTGTTTAATAATATCTTGATCTCTCATAAGGTCATTTGCTTCCATTTGCTCCACTCTAATTCTGAAGGAATTATTCTCCTCAGTGAGCTTTTGAGATTCTTTTTCCATCTGGCAAAGTCAACTTTTTAAGGCATTCTTATCCTCATTGGCTTTTTGGGCCTCTTTTGCCATTTGAGTTGATCTATTTTTTAAGGTGTGATTTTCTTCAGTCAGGTTGTTGACTCCCTTTTCATGATTTTCTTGCATCATTCTCATTTCTCTTCCCAATTTTTCCTCCATTACTCTTATTTGATTTTCAAAATCCTTCTTAAGCTGATCTATGGCTTTCAGGCAGTCTTCATATTTCTTAGAAGCTTTTCGTGTGGGAGTTCTGTCTGTGTTGTCTTCCTCCCATTCCATACTTTGATCCTTTTTGTCCCCAAAAAAGGATTCTAGAGTTCAGTTGCTGTTCTTACTTTGCTTCCTTTGCCTGCTCATGTTGCCAGTGAAAGTACTTGATTTTTTTTATCTCTATCGAACTCTGCTTCCAGGGGAAAAGCTCTGTCCCAAGTCACTGGGGTTTTTGCAGCTGCCGGAGCTATTGGGAGGCTGTTGCAGCCCCCACTAGCTTTGGCTCACCGAAAACAAACCCCAGGACCACCACCCAAGACCATGATCCGTATCCAGGCTGCTCAATGCAAAAGCACTTAGCCTCTGAATGATTGCTTGGTTCCCCTGCATTTTGTAGGCTGGGAGCTCTGAAGTAGCCATGTGGTGAAGCCTGCAGGGCTGCCACTTCCTTGCCCTGGAGGCAGTTTGGCCTGACTGCTTTTTTCCCCCAAATTTAGCTGAGATACACTGACCTTTCACTTTGTCTTTGTTTCTTATGGCTTGATAATTCTGGAAACTGCCTCAGCTGCTGCTGATCCACTCTCCTGATGCTCCAGCTGTGGCTTGTCCTGGCCACCCCGGGGCCAAGCCGCGGTTTCAGGCTGGACTGGTATGGGCTCCCAGCATGCTGCACTGAGCCCTTGGTGCTGAGCTGCCTTCAGTGGGAGATGTGTTTTTTTGTATTTTTATGTGAGTTTTGAAGCCCTAAAATTTGTTTACAGTCATATTTTATGGGTATTTGAGGTGGCTATGTGTGAGCTGCAAAACCTTTCTGCTTCTAAGCCGCCATCTTGGCTCTGCCCCCTCTGCCTGAAAGATGATATTTGTTGCTCATGAGACCTTTCTCAGTATTAGTATAGTTGGAAGAAATATGCGTATATATGCATGTGTGTACATACACACACATATAGCATACACGTACACACACATACATACACATACACACATATATGTAAAATACACAGTCATATATGCATGCATACATATGCATACATACACAAAAGAAGGCACAGGATAAGGTGAATATGAAGGAATGATATCTAAAAATAAAATTAAGGGGTGAAAGAAGAATATATTGGGAGAAGGAGAAGTGGGAGAGATAGAATGGGGTAAATTATCTCACATTAAAGAGGCAAGAAAAGGTTTTACAGTGAAGGGGAAGAGTGTGGAGGTGAGATGGAATGAGGAAACCTTACTTTCAATGAATCTGGCTTAAGGAGGGAATAACATAAACACTCCTTTGGGTATCTTACCCTACAGGAAAGTAGGGAGGAAGGGAACAAAGGGGCATAGAAGAGAGGCCAAATTGGGGGAGGAAGTAGTCAGAAGCAAATACTTCTGAAAAGGAACTGGGTCAAAAGAGAGAATAGAATAAATGGAGGGGGATGTCAGATGGTACAGAGGGAAATATATTTATTCTTTCACAATATGACTATTATGGAAGTGTTTTGCATAACTACATATGTAAAACTTATATTCAATTGCTTGTCTTCTCAATGAGGGTGGGTGGGGAGGGAAGAAGGGAGAGAATTTAGAACTCAAAGATTTAAAAACAAATGTTAAAAGTTGTTTTTAGATGCAACTAGGAAATAGAATACATAGACAATGGGGTATAGAAATATATCTTAATGTACAAGAAATTAATGGGGAAGGAGATAAGAGAAGGGGGTCGTTTGGGGTGATGAAAGGGAGGGCAGACTAGGGTAAGATGTAATCAGAATGCATGATATCTTAGACTGAGGGGGTGAGGGGAGAGATGGGGAGAACATTTGGAACTCAAAATCTTATGGAAATAAATGTTGAAAACTAAAAATAAATAAATTAGTTTAAAAAATCTGGTTGAGGCAGATAATTATTGTTTGTGTATGTGAATGTGTGTATGCATGTGTGCATATTAATATGTACTCTAGCTAAAGACAGTAGTCTTGCTAAAGTATTAATAGACAGAGTGATGCAGGATCATTGGATGTGGAGTGAGAAGATCTAGGGTGAAAACCCATATCTTACTTCCTTGGGTAGGCCATTTTCTGTCTCTGGGTTTCAGTTTCCTCATCTGGAAAAGAAGGGACATTTCATGGTCTTTTCAACTCTACATTTAAGATCTTGGGATTATTGACTGAGAGACAAAGGGTCAGAATAAAAAAATACTTGATTGTTCTGTTTGGTCTTTTATCCCCTGCAATTAATATGAGCTAACTTATCAAGCAACTTTTTTTTTTTTAACCTAAGAAAGGTCTTCTTTTTCCTTTACAAGAGGCAACATATCAAAACATTTGTTCTTGATGGTTCCCTGCTGCCAAAAGTTGACATATGTTTAGTCTTCAATCAGTCTTTCAATAAAGCCTCCTTAGGCAGAAAGAACAACCAATTCTCTTGCCTCATGGGTGGGTGGGGGAAGGATATTGGGGTCCATTCTCATGAGCCTGGTAATGAAGTCCTTTTCTCATTTGCTGTGGCAATAGGGCACAGCACACACAGCCCCAGCCAGAGCAGAGTAGTGAAGAGGGAAGGAGTTAGCTACCTTTTCCTTGAGGAAAGATACAATCAGGCTAAATAAGGGAAGTTGTTGCAAGGTCTTCAACTTGGAAAGGTCATAAAGCTCACTTTGAATTCCAAAAGAAAATTGTAAGGGTAAAGAATGAGAAAGGAAAAGGGGGCCTTGTATATGTAGTGAGTCTCCAAGTATGGTGAATGCTCTGTCATTGTATGGCTCAAAGGGATGGAGAAGAGACATCTCTAATCTCTTCCCTCACTCTTCCCCAAGGGAGATTTTTAATCTTGCCAGGAGGGGAAATCAGAATTTAGGGGTAGAAGCTTGGATGCTGTGCTCTCCTCAGAAAGAGTGAGTAATAGCTTTGCAATATATCTATCTACTCACTTAAAGCTTCCTGGTTTAGTGGATATGATTGGGTTCCAGATACTTTTTTTTTTTTTTATCCCTTTGTCATTTTGGTGGAGTGGGAGGAGACTCCAAGATCTATATCCAAGGTCTGACCCCTTTCCTGTCATATACTATTTCCACAATGAGCACACAAAGAGAATAGGGAAAAAGGAGACAAAGCCAAGATGACAGAGTAAAGGTAAAAACTCACATGAGTTCTCTCAAATTCCCCTCCAAACAACTTTAAAATTCTGTCTCAAATTAAATTAGAGTTCAAAAATTTGGAATGAAACAATTTTTCAGCACAGGACAGCTTAGAAGGTTGGCAGGAAAAATCTGTCTCAATGGGGTGGAGTTCTGACCTGAAGCCCATCACAGACCATGCAGAACTAGCTAGACATCTCTAGGGCACCAGGAGCAGGCCTTAAAGGCAATTCACCACAGAAGTAGCAGCTTCAGGATTTCTCAAACATAAGATGGTAAAGAGGTCAGACAACAAGTCAGAAGATTACAGGGAACCCTTTGCTTACACTAGGTACAGGAATCTGTCACATTACCATATATAGTACTAGATCTCCAGAACTAAGAGAAGCATTAGTGCACTAGTGCTTACCACCACAGGGGTATAGGGGCCATTGTCACAATTCCAGAGAAGAGTGCTTGTGGTCCTTCACAGACCAATGCACAGTCCAGGAGAGTGGGGATCACACTCTCCTTAAATTATGCCACCTTGGAAGGACTGAAAACTTGCAGATACCCAGAGTTAGCTCTGAAAACAATAATGAGAAAGAAATAGAGCTTGTGACCCTGAACATCTTCACCCTGGCAGTAAAAACCAACTTTAAACCAGCATTAAACTCTAAGTCAAGAAACAAAATGGAAAAATGAGCAAAAATATACAAACAAAAAACTTGACCATAGAAAATTACCGTGGTGACAGGGAAGATCAAGACATAAATCCGGAAGAAGATGATGGAATCAAAACATCTATATGCAAAGCTCCAAAGAAAAATTTGAATTTTTCACAGGGGCCCCAAAAAATTTCCTCAAAGCATTTAAAAGGGATTTTAAAAATCAGAGAGGTAGAGGAAAAAAAAGGGAAAACAAATGGTAGTGATACAAGAAAATCATGAAAAATATTAATAGCTTGTTAAAGACGGCACAAAAATATTGAAGAAAAGAACCCCTTAAAAGACAAAATTGAACAAATGGAAAAAGAGGCATAAAATTTATTAAAGAAAAGAACCTAAAAATATAATTGGTCAAATTTAATAGAAAGATACAAAAACTCATTGAAGAAAATGATTCCTTAAAAATTTAGTGGGCAAATGAAAGCCAATTACTCCATGAGTCTTAAAAAAAAAAAGGAAAGTTAAAAAAAAATTAAAAAGAAGAAGAAAATGTGAAATATCTCATTGGAAAAACAATTGACCTGAGAAATAGATAGAGGATGTATAATTTAAGAATTATTCAACTATTTGTAAGCCATGATGAAAGAAGAGCTTAGACATCATATTTCAAGAAAATATCAAGGAAAACTACCCTGATGTCTTAAATACAGAAAATAAATTAGAAATTGAAAAAAAAAATCCACTTCATCATGTTCTGAAAAAGATCCTAAAATTGAAACTCTGAATAATATGATAGCCAAATTCTAGAGCTTCTAGGTCTAGGAGAAAATATTGTAAGCACCCAGAAAGAAACAATTCAATATAATGGAGTCACAGTCAGGATAACTCAAGATTTAGAAGCTCATACATAAAAGGACTGGAGTGCTTGGAATGTAATATTTCAGAGGGCAAAGTAGGTGGAATTGCAACCAAAAATCATCTACCCAGCAAAACTGAGTATAATTCTTCAAGGGAAAAAAAAAATCATTTACTGAAATAGAAGACTTTCAAGCATTCCTGATTGGGGAAAGAAAAAAAGAAAACAGAGATGAAAAGAAAATATTACTTTCAAAAGTAAGACTTAAGAGAAGCATAAAAAGGTAAAAATGAAAGAGAAATTATAAGAGATTCAAGGTTAAACTTTTTCCCCATTCCTTCACGGGAAGATGATACTTGTATACATGGACAGAAGGCATGAGCATGAATTGACCATGATGGGATAATTAAAAAAAAGAATAGGGGTGGCTAGATGGCACAGTGAATAGAGCATTGGCCCTGGAATCAAGAGTTCAAATCCAGCCTCAGACACTTAACACAAAAACTAGCTGTGTGACCTTGGGCAAGTCACTTAACTCCAATTATACTACCTTCTCCCCTCCAAAAAGCAAAAAAACAAAAAACACCCAAAAATAAAAACAAAAGAATTAAAAAGGGATGCCCTTCATGAAGAAGTAAGAGAGAGGTAGAATATGTTAAATTATCAAACAAAAAGAGGTGCAAAAGGAATAGTTTGCACACTGGAGGGGAAGATAGAGGAATAGTGGACAACATTAGAACCTTAGTCTCATTGGAATTGGCCCAAAGAGGAAATAAAATACATACTCAGTTGGGTATAGAAATCTATCCTACAGGCAAGTAGGAAGGAAATTGGATAAGAAGAGTAGGACTGTTAGAAGGTATGCCAGACTGGGGAAAACAGTGTTCAAAAGCAAGACACACCTTTGAGGAGGGACAGGGTTAAAGAAGAGAGCAAAAAAGAATAAATAGAGGGGATAGAGGTAAATAAACAATTAATAATCATAACTGTGGATATGAATAAGATGAACTCACCCATAAGACAGAAGTGTGTAGCAGGGTGGATTAAAAACCAGAATCCAACAATATGTTGTTTACAAGAAACATACTCGAAGCAGAGAGCCACACACGTAGTAAAGGAAAGAATCTGTTATGCTTCAGCTGATGTTAAAAAAAAGGCAGGGGTGGCAATCACAATCTCAGACAAAGTAACAGCAAAAAATAGATTTAATTAAAAGAGATAAATAGAAAAACACATTTTATTAAGAGGTGCTATAGGCAATGAAGTAACATCAATACTAAACTACATAAATATTATGCACCAAATGGTAAAGCATCCAATTTCTAAAAGGAACAGTTAAAAGAGTCACAGAAGGAAAGAAATTATAAAACTATACTACTGGAGAACCTCAACTTTTCCTTCTCAGAGCCAGATAAATCTAACTAAAAATAGTGGAGGAAGAAGTTAAGGAGATGAGTACAATTTTAGAAAAGTTAGATATGATAGACATCTGTTGAAAACTAAATGGAAATAGAAAGGAATATACTTTTTTTCCAAGAGTAAATGACACCTATACAAAAACTTACCATATCTTATGGCATAAAACCTCACATTAAAATGCAAAAAGGCAAAAATATTAAATGAATTCCTTTTAGATCATATTGCAATAAAATTACATTCATAAAAGTTTATGGAAACATAGATAAAAAATTAATTAGAAACTAAATAATGTAATCCTAATGAATAAGTAAGCTGAAGGACAAATCATGGAAACAATCAATTTCACAGAAGATAATAACAACGAGACGACATTCCAAAATTTATAGAATGCAGCCAATACACAACTTAAGGTGAAATTTATATCTCTAAATGCTTACATCAATGAAATAGAGAAAGAAGATATCAATAAAGGGGTATGAAACTTTTAAAAAAAAGTCTTACAAAAAGAACAGATATGAAATCCTCAATTAAACACAAATTGGAAATCATGAAAATCAAAAGGGAAATTAATAAAATTGAAAATAAGAAAACCATTGAGTTAATAAAACTAGAAGCTTGCTTTATTTAAAAAAGCAGATGTACCATTGGTTAGTTTGATTTAAAAAGAATGAAGAAAAACAAATTACCAGTATCAAAAATAAAAGGGAAGAAATCACCATCAATGAAGAAGAAATTGAAGCAATTATTAGAAGCAATTTTGCACAATAATATGCCAGTAAAATTTGAGAACATAAATAAAATGGATGAATATTTACAAAAGTATAAATTGCCCAGATTAATAGAAGAGGAAAAAACAACCACAACCCCGTTTTAGAAAAATAAAAAATTAAACAAGCCATCAATGAACTCCCTAAGAAAAATATCTCCAGATCCAGAAAGATCTACAAGTGAATTGTACAAAGATATAAAAAACAATTAATTCCAATACTATATAAACTATTTGGGAAAATAAGCAAAGGAGTCCTACCAAATTATTTTTATGACAAAAATATGGTCTAATACCTAAACCAAGAAGAGCAAAAACAGAGGAAGAAAAGTGTATACTCATTTCTCTAATGAATATTGATGCAAAAATTTTAAATAAAATACTATCAAGGAGATTATAGTAATTAATATGTCTCAAAGGTAATACACTATGAACAGTTGAGATTTATACCAGGAATTCAGGGCTGCTTCAATATTAGGAAAACTATCAGCATAATTGACCATATCAATAAGAAAACCAACAAAAAAAAACATTTAATCATTTCAATAGATTAAAAAAAGACGATTTTGTAAAAATACAACACTCATTCCCATTAAAAGAAAAAAAAAACATAGGAACAAATGAATCTTTCCTTAAAATGAGGAGTTGTATTTAACTATTATCTCTAATGGTAATAAGTTAGAAGACTTCCCAGTAAGATCAGAAGTGAAGCAAGGATGCCCACAATCACCACTTATTCAATGTTGTACTAGAAATGCTAGTTGTAGCAATAAGAGAATAAATGGAAGTTAAAGGAATCAGTGTAGGCAATGAGAAAACAAAACTATGAACCTTTGCAAATAATATGATGATATACTTAGAGAATCAACTAAAAAATAGTGAAATAAATAACAACTTCAGCAAAGTTGCAGGATATAAAATAAACACACACCAATCATCAGCATTATTATATAGCAGCAATAGATAACAAGAGAGACCCCATTTAAAATAACTGTAGACAATATAAAATCTTCAGAAGGTTACCTGCCAGGACAAAGCCAGGGATTATATGAACACAATTGCAAAACATTTTCACACAAATAAAGTCAGATCTAAACAATTGGAGACATTAATTGCTCATGTGTAGTCTAAGCCAATATAAGAAAAATGACAATCCTACCTAAATTAATTTAATATTCAATGTTATCTCAATCAGAATAGCAAAAATTATTTTATAGAGCTAGAAAAAATAGCAAAATTCTTGTGGAAGAATAAAAGTTCAAGAATATAAAGGAAATCAATTAAAAAACAACAACAACAAGGTGGCTAGTACTAGCAGATCCCAAACAATATTGCAAGGTGGTAATCATCCAAACAATCTGATACTGACTAAGAAACAGAGTGGTGAATCAGTGGAACAGATTAAGGACATACACATTAGTAAATGACTATAGTGATGTAGTGCCTGGTAAATGAAAGAATTCAAATTTTTAGGACAAGAATTCATTATTTGAGAAAAATTTCTGGGAAAACTAGAAAGCAATTTGGCAGAAATTAGGTATAAACCAACATCTCACAACACAAAGCAAGTTAAGGTCAAAATGAGTACATGATTTTGACATAAAGGGTGCTATTTTAAGCAAATTATGGGATCAAGGAATATCTTATCAGATGTATGGCTAAAGGAAGAATTTATACAAAATAAGAGCTAGCATTAACTGAAACAAAATGGATAATTTTGATTCTATTAAATTAAGAAATTTTTGCACAAATAAAGTCAAAAGCCAAGATTAGAAGGGCAACAGAAAACTGGGGGATTATTTTAATAGCAGATTTCTCTGATAAAGGCTTCTTTTCTTAAATATATAGAGAACAGAGTCAAATTTATAAGAATATGAGCCATTCCCCAGTTGATAAATGGTTAAAGGATATGAATAGGTAGTTTTAAGATGAAGAAACCTAAGTTATCTGTAGTCATATAAAAATGCTCTAAAATCAATATTGATTAGAGAAATGCAAATTTAAAAAAAAACTGTGAGGTACCCCCTCACCCCTATCAGATGGGCCAATATAACAGAAAAAGAAAATGACAAATGTTGGAGGAAATGTGGGAAAATTTGGACACTAATGTCCTCCTGTTTGAGTTGTGAGCTGATCCAACCATTCTGGAAAGCAATTTGGAACTATATCCAAAAGTCTTATAAAATTGTACATACCCTAAGACCTAGTAACAGCACAACTAGGTCTGTATCCCAAAAGAGATGGAAAAAAAGGCACCTATATGAACAAAAATATTTATAGCAGCTCTTTTTTGTGGTGGCAGAGAACTGGAAATTGAGGGAATGCCTATCAATTGGGGAATGGGTGAAAAGTTGTGGTATACAATGGTGATGGAATACTATTGTGCTATAAGAAATGATGAGGGAGAGGCTTTAGAAGAACTTGGAAAGACTTATATGAACTTATGTGCAAATTTAAGTGAGCAAAACAAGAACATTTTAAACAGTAACAGCAATGTTGTCCAATCAACTGCAAATGACTTAGCTACTCTGATCAGTACAATGATACAACACAATTCTGAAGTCCTTATGATTAAAAATGCTATACACTTCCAGAAAAAGAACTGATGGAGTCTGAATGCAGATCAAAGCATACTTTTTCTTCTTCTTCTTCTTCTTCTTCTTCTTCTTCTTCTTCTTCTTCTTCTTTTTCTTCTTCTTCTTCTCCTCCTCCTTTTCTTCAGACTTTGTACTCTTTTACAACATGACTAATATAGAAATATGTTTTGTGTGACTGAACATGTATAATCTATATCACTTTGCTTGCCTTCTTAATGAGGGGGAGGAAAGGGAGGGAGGGACAATACATGGAACTCAAAATTAAAAAAAAACAATGTTAAAATTATTTTTACATGTAATAGGAAAAATATTTTAAAAAAAATTAAAAAGAATAGCAAAGAAACCAATTTGTCCAAATCAAAGAAAAAGAATAGGTATAAATAAAGAATATGGAAAAAATGGAGCTCTTCACTTGGAAACAAGGTAATTTAGTTCAGGAGTCAGAGAGGAGAGAGGGGAGAGAGAGAGACAGAGAGACAGAGAGAGAGAGAGACAGAAAGACAGAGACAGAGAGAGAGAGAGACAGAGAGAAGAGACAGAGACAGAGATAGAGACAGAGAGACAGAGAGAGACAGAGAGAGATGGATTTCAGCCAAAGGGAAAGTCCCTGAAATCTCTTGAGTGGCAAGCTGGGAATAGGGACATGATGAAGACTACCCAGTCCTCTCATGTCTTTGCAGTCTGCCTTTAGCAGTCTGTAATGGGATTGGTCCCTGCTAAATTCTATCTAGAAGCTTGAAGCCCACTCAATGCTGAAGGAGGACTATCTCTTGGAAAGTCCCAAGGGGGAGACACTCACCACCTCTTTCTCACCCCTCATTCAGGGTACAGTCTTCTTCTATACAAATAGAAGAGAGTCTCCTACCAATGGACTTTGGGACAGAGGTTATGTAAGTAATGACATCATTAGATGGAGTCCTTGTAACTGTATTCTCTCCTATCTATATTTGGAGCTGACCCTGGGTCTCATTTTGTCCCTTTGTCAGTTTGGTCTTTATTAATGCCATATAGAAATATAGTGTACTCTCAAAGTCCTAGTGTGGTTTTAAGTTTTAGTAACTGCAGGAGTATAAACACTACCAACCTACAGAAAAAAAAAAGCCCTTGAAAATTTAATTATTTCAATTTCTTATAATAATATTAATTTTATGAATTATGAAAAGTAATTTATAAGTAAAATTTTTTGCATTTCTACTTCTAAAGTTATTCAAGCTTAAAACATCACAGGAACTTTTGGGACATCCTATGCTAATGGGAAAAAAGTGATGGCTGTCTCTACTCCAGTATGTCTCAGTGAAATAATCAGATTGATTCTGTATTTTTAATTGATCCTACTTACGGTTAATTGATTTTTGTCCTGTAACTACCTAAGTTCTTTTTCTCTGCACTTAGTTTAGAATTTGAGCTGACTTAAAATGAGTTAAGTTTAGAAATCCAGTTCTCCTGATAATCACTATTCTATTATTGCCTCAAGGAAAGCTGTTATCCTTGGGAGGATGTAGATGGACATTGGGGAGTCTGGTCTAGTATCTTTACATCACCAAACTATCCTTCAAGGTTTATTATCCAAAGAAGTCTGTTCTACTATCTCTAAACTTGCAGGTGGACTCAAATAATGAACATTCTTAATCACAGAAGGGAAGGAGGGGGTTGTTGCTAGCCCATCATTCCCAATTTCCAAACAGTCATGTAGTTTCTACCCTCATAATGTCATCTACTCTGTAACCAATTGAATGGTTTTCCCCACCTACCCAACTCTGTTCTTTGTTCTTTTGTACTTCCGAAAACTATATGAAGTCTAGTAAGCCCCACCTAGCAGTCTTTGGTCATTGAGAGAGTGTCACTGATCCAATTTATTGGTTATTGCTAGCCTAACTAATAAATTAATCATTCTCAAATCATTGTCTCTTAATTTATTTTAATTTTAAAACTTAACATCAGTTTAGAAGGATAATTGATAATCCTTCATAGGTAAAAGCTAAATTATAATGAATTAGTGGTTATATAATGACTCCCACATGAAGACCTGTTTGGTTATCCTGAGATAATTGTCATTCTATTGTCTGTGATATGATTGGTGTACTAATGGAAACACTGACACAGCACAAATTTTCCTTAGACTTGGGAGACTGGGTTTGAGTCCTAACTTGTTTTCTTACTTGTAATTGTCGATCAAAGGATTCAGAAGTGGAAAAGATAATGGGGAACGTCAAATTCAATGCTGTCATTTTACTGATAAGAAAACTGAACTAGAGGCAAGTCACTTAACTTTGCAAGGCCTCAGTTTCATTCTCTACAAAATGGGGATAATGTTTGCCCAGTCTACTTTAGAGGATTGTTGTGAAGAGAGCTCTTTGTAAAGTTCAATAAACTGTAAACGAATTATTTCTCCTACTTACCCCCTGAAAAAGTTAAATGGCAAAGGTCAAATTTAAAACTCAGTAGACTCTATTTCCAATATTGACTTTAGTCTTTGAAACTCTTCTGCCCCCTCCACTCTGACCCTAGCTAGCAGCCCAATCTGTGATATACTATGAACCTTGGGTAATGTGGCATCACTAGTAAGAATGTCCCTTTATTCTTTTGCAAATTCTTGGAATCACCAGATTATAGATTTGGCCTTGGAAGGGACCTTAGAGGTCCCTGAATCTATTTCTCTTCTTATGCCTGCAAGGAGACTGAGGCTGAAAGGTGTCAAGAAGCATCCCTAGTAAAGGTCACACACACTGCTAGTAAGGATCTGAGGCAGGATATGAACTCAGCTCTTAAAAGAAGTCAGTTATCATTCTCCTCATTTCTGAAAGTATAAGTCACAGAAGCACAGATCTATATAACAAGTCAGAAAGAGGGGCAAATAGCAAGAATTATAGCTATGGAATAGGGCTTTGAATATGATAAGAGTAAGCCAAGGATATTCCCTAGGGAAGGACAGGAGATGGGCTGTGACTACTTAGCAAGTAAAGTGTAATGAATATTTCATGACTTTCCTTTCTTATCAAGGAACATTTGTTCATGCTTGCTTTTTTCCCTCTTTCCCTTTCTTTCTCTTCTTTAGACTAATAGTTCACTCTTTCCAAATTTCTAAAAAAAAATGAAGCTAATACTTGAAAACAAGATATTGGACGCTAAAAGACTTTGTTTTTTTTTCACCTGTGGTGCATTTATTCTTATACAATAGCAATCATGGACACATGCACAGAGCACAAAAAGCAAGGGAGTTTTTTCTCCACCAATATCTCTCACAAATAGATGTTATTGTTGGTGTAAGGTGAACGTCAATTGAAACAACTGTCCATGGATAACATTTGTTGGAATATGTAGAGACACAAAGGAAGCTTTTACTTTCAAAGCAAAATCTCAGCCAGGAGAGAAAAATGATAGAATATATTCACACATTCTGGTGTTTCAGAAGGATCAAAACAGGCATTTCTTTGTTCAGATCATTCTAAAATTCAGGTTTGGTCTTCCTTTCCAACTAGTATTTTGTTGTAATTACCTATAGAAAATCAACAAATGGCCACTCATTTCATAGGCATCTGGGAAGAAATGTAACAGGTACTAGGAAATTTAAAGCTCTTCAAAACCTGGCCCCTTCAACCTTTTACAATCTTGGACTTCATTCCCTTCTACAAATTCTTTGATCTAGCCATACTAGCCTACTTTCTGTCACCCACATACATTTCATCACTAATCTCCGTGTCTTTGCCCCAACCGTTCCTCATGCATATAGTAGATTGTTGCTTCTTAGAATCTGTGACTTTGTTTAAGACTCAATGCAACTCAACTGTCTTTTTCCATTTTCCTAAGGGGCTAAAGCCTTCCCTCTAACAGCGATCATTCGCCTACCCTGGGATGTACCTAGTTATTTATATATTTTCCCCTCATTTGATTGTGAACTCCAGATTCTATAAAGTCAAGTAGTTACCCCTACAAACCTCAATCATAATCAATGAGTTTTTTGATATAAGTGACAAGGATATTTCCAGTTTGTATTCTTTCCTCTCGGGGTTTCTAGTGTCTTTTTGAGACTTGGAGAATCATAGAGACAATTTGCATACCTAGGTTACAAGGGAGACAGGAGAACTGAAAAGGGAAAGGGAAAGGAATGTTTACCTGCAGCCTGGAAAAGATTCAGTGGGAGGAGCTGTATATGGGTAGTGGTTATTTTCCTCAAACAACGAGATATGGAAAAGATGACTAGAATTCACTCACTGTAACTCAATCTCTTTTGAAGACTAGGGGATCTTCCATCGAGAGGGACAAAGAGTAAAATCCTGAGCACATGCCCACCCACTCTTTTTTGTAGCAGCAAGAACAGAATGATAAGGCTGAGTAACCAGAGAGTTTGGGATATATCGATGAGCCCTAGAGCATGCTGGTCTGGTAAATGTTGATAGATGGGGTATGACACTTCCTGAAACAACAACAAATGATTTGCAGCAACTGGAAGCAGAATTAAGGCAATGAGCAAAAGCTTTTAGAATGACTGCAGTAAGAGTGGCAAGGGCATGCCATATGGGTGAAAGAGCAGAGTTGACAAGAATTGGGAGGCATAGACAGTTAATGGTAAACAGAATCATGAGTAGTAATCCAGGACAGATTTTTCTTAGATACAATACAAAGACAATGCTAACAATCCTTTCTCATCTTAAGCTATGATTTTTTCTGAGGATTCCCTCCCTACATATTAGTGAAATTCATTTCTGCACAGGGGCCAAAGCCAATACTGCTGTTATTTTGCTATTCTTTTCTTTTTAAATCTTTAATAATATCTTATTTCTTCCCAGTTATATGTCAAGAACATTTTTAGCATTTTGAGTTCCAAATTTTTCTCCCTCCCTTTCACTCCTCCCCTTTTCTGATAAATGGTAGGCAATTTAATATCATTTATACATGTGCTATTGTGTAAAAAAAAATTCCATATTAGTTACAATTGTGAAAGAAGAAACAGACAGAAAGGGGAAAACATGAGAAAGAATGAATATCCTTCAATCTGCATTCAAGGTCTATCAATTCTTTAACTGGATATAGATAGCTTTTTTTTTCATGAATTGTTTGTATTTCTCTTGGATCATTGTGTTGCTGATTAAAGCTGAGTCATTCATAGTTGATCTTCATACAATATGGCTGACACAGTGCACAATGTTTTCCTGGTTCTGCTCATTTCACTTTGCATTAGTTTGTGAAAGCCTTTCTAGGATTTTCTGAAATCTTCTTATTTATCCTTTCTTGTTGCATAATAGTATTCATATACCACAACTTGTTCAGCCATTCCTCAATTGATGGACATCCCCTAAATTTGTAATATTTTGCCATCATGAAAAGGACTGTTATAAATATTTTTGCATGTGTAGATCCTTTTTCCTTTTTTATGATCCCTTTGGGATACAGACTTAGTAGTGGTTTTCCTAAATCAAAAGGTATGCACAGCTTGATTGCTCTTTGAGCACAGTTCCAAATTGTTCTCCAGAATGGTTGGATCAGTTCACAACTCCACCAACAATGTATTAGTGTCATAATTTTCCCACATCCTCTCCAATATTGATCATTTTCCTATTTTTTTTGTCATGTTAGCCAATCTGAGAATTATGAGGTGGTATCTCAGAGTTGGGTTAATTTGTATTAGAGATATTTTATTAGAGAACTGATAAAAAATAATATAGATCACTTCTTCATATATCTATAGATAGCTTTGATTTCTTCATTTGAAAACTGCTTGTACATATCCTTTGGCCATTTATCGATTGAGGAATGATTTAGTTCTCTATATATTAGAGAAATGAAACCTTTATCAGAGAAACCTGCTATAAAATTTTTCTTTCTTCTCCCAACAAGAGTAACTTCCTTTAAGAGACTGGAATCTGACTCCTGAAATTGAACTCCTTGACCATTAAACAAATCCACCTTTTGACTGGTTGATATTTTTAAGCAAAAGTACAAAGATATGTCTTATTTCAATCAATCCCAAGAAGCTTCCTATGTGAAGTCATCTGCTTCCATCCGATGATCCAAATCCAAACTCTCTAGTTGATAAAGGGTTAATTCATATGGGGAAAAATTCTCAGCATACATTATGCTTTTGATTTATTTGTTGATTGATTCAACTGGAGTGGCTGGTCATTCTACGGTTTTTTAGGTAGCTAGGTGCTG
Organism: Pseudochirops corinnae; assembly: GCA_028646515.1. Taxonomy (NCBI): domain Eukaryota; kingdom Metazoa; phylum Chordata; class Mammalia; order Diprotodontia; family Pseudocheiridae; genus Pseudochirops; species Pseudochirops corinnae. Next base: position 191,934,423 of record CM053591.1, read on the forward strand.
CAGCAGTTAAAGAACTGGGCTTGGTAACCCTAAATTGACATAGTATTAGTGCCTGCCTCCCAAAGTCATTGTGAGGATCAAATGAAGGAGATAATAAGTATAAAGTGCTCAGCACAGGGACAGGCATACAATAAGTAGTATAAAAATGTTGCTGATATTGTCATCGTTACTTTAATTGTGGTGGAGATGGAACTTCTACCATTAAATTCTTATAAATATGGTTGCTAAGAAGGCTTTGTTCAGATTTCCAACTGGCAGGACACTATCATATGGGTTTTTATATTAATAAGAGCTGACCTTTAGAATGTTCTTTATTTACTCTCACTCATTTGATCTTCAGATATTGTACCCCATAAGAGATGTTCTCATTTTCCTATTTTATGGATAAATAGTTTAAAAGTCTAGGAAATTAAAAGATTTTTCTCAGACTCACATAGTTAATAAATGACACAAATATCAATGACAAAATTTAAATCCAGATAACTTCACTCCAAGGCCAATGGTCTTTCCGTTATATACTATCATCTTGTTTTTAAATGCCCGTGATTGATTTACAAATTAGTTAACAATTTTATTCTTTTCATTTTATTTCATTTTTCCCCACTGATCTACAAAGCATTGTAAGGGAACTGATGACTGCCTCTATTAACGATTTTCAAAAAATCTTTTATTAAGGAATTCAATACAAAGTAAGTAGCATTTCTACAGAAATCCTCATACTTAAACTCTAGGTGATTAGACAAACTGGAGACTCAGGTGGAAGGCAGATATTGAACAATGTCTAAAAGGGGTAGAAGAGAGGAGAGATTTTTAAAATTTTAATATTAAAAAAAATTCCTGAGATTATAAAGGAAAGCTAAGATTTTAGTAATTTAACAGATTATCCAATAAACTCTAAAACTATATATTAGTTAGGTTCGATGTATAAATATGGGTCAAAACACCATCAAGTGACTACTGGTAGATAAGGTAGGATCCATGCGTAAAATAATAAAAGATTTAATAGGAACAGAATACACACACACACACACACACACACACATATATATACATACATATACATACATACATACATACATACAGAGAGCCAGCCACCCAGTAAGGGAAGTAAATTCCTGCAGAATAAATAATTGCACAAGAAAAAGCAGACTATGTGCTCAAGAAAATTTCTCTGCCAGAAATCACTGAGATACTCACTTATGTGAGTTCTCCACAAAACAGTCTTAGACAAACTTACAGTTGGCCTTCAAACAATATGGCCAGCCCACTGGAGTTGCAATCTCTGCAACAGCATTTTAATACTTGACAGTTTAGCTTGAGGCAGGACCTCAGTGTCTGGTCCCTTACCTGCTGGGTGATCTTCAGGATCTTCACAAGACAATTCAAATGTAAGTGATTCAGTAGATGACCATCCTTCAGGTGAAGGATTGGCCTATTAATGAGGACTCTGGCAAGAATCTTGCTAGTAATGTCTAAGAGAGAGACCTCCCTGTGATCATCTTTATAGAAATGGACAATGGAGGTATCCTTCAACTCCTGGGGGAAAACCTCCACTTGTCATATAACCCAGAAAATTTCTAGACAGCTTTTGTGTGAGCAGTGGATCCCCTGCCTTGTAAATCTCAGCTGGAATAGAATCATCACCATATGCTTTGCCACAGGAGAGGAGCCAAGTGGTATTCAAACCCTCTT
>CM053591.1:191936614-191955191 GCA_028646515.1 Pseudochirops corinnae
TATATATATATATATATATATATATATATATATATATATATATATATATATATATATAGGGAAGCTGACATTTTACTTTGGGGCTCACTCACGGGAAGAATGTTTCTTTGTGATTTGGCGAGACAAGACTCTGGGTAGTCATTGTTAAGGAGCCCTCCAACTTTGTAAATTCAGATATTAGCACTTCCTGGTCTGGTGATTACATATCTGTTACTCTGTTTGGACAGTTGGAGACCCTTCTGTTGGATTCTTTCTTGGATACTCCTTCCTACTTATCTGCACTTATCTGTTAATGATGGTAAGATTGTTAACCCCTTTAAAGCTGTCTTTCCTTTAGAAAAGCAGATAAAGGAACCAAGGCTAGCAACCCACTCTGTGTGCTAATGTGGTTGCTAATACAGTATATGCAGATATATTTGAACTTGGGACTTATAGACTCCAAGTCCAACATTCTATCCATTTCATCATCTACCTGACAGCTTGATAAGGGGTTTTGCTTTCTGGTTAAGATGAAGGAACTGGAGTCCAATGGGATAATTAGGTCTTTGTATTAATTGTTTTTGTTTATTTCTTGAGGTTGGGTGAGGGATGAACCTTAAGACACTGGCCCCTGTGATTGAGCACCTGGAACTGCTGAGGAGGTCACTGCCAATATCGGTGGTAGGATAGGAAGGGGTCAAGGCTTAGCTCAGCTTGAATATATATAGTTCCTGTTACACATCACTTGGCAGCTTCTTATTTTAGCATATTGTACTTGCTAACTATGGAAAAAGTTCAGGTGTTTCTAAAAGTAGAAGGAATACAACTACTACCTGTACCCTTTAAAGTTCAGCACTCTGAGATAAATCTCTATTCTTTTTGCCCTAGGTATGGCTCTGTAAAGGCTGATTATGTAACAATAGCAATTGATGCCATACATTATCCAGAGTGCTATTCAGGTTCACCTGAAATATTAATAGAATCAGAGGGAAGTCTTGAGCACATTGGGTGGATCCCTTATCGAGGCCTTACAGAAAGACATAAGCAAGAATCTTATAGGACTAGAAGATGCAATCTTCACCAGTTAGAGGAAAACCTACATTAATAAGACTATGGACCCATCTAAGAACCTAGTCAATTGTCCAAAGATCTTCATTTTCGTCTTGGTTCTACTTCCAATTAATCTTATTGAGTTCTTGATAGCCATTTTATGTCTCTGAGTTTAAATTTCTTCTCTGAGGAGATTTTACTAAGTACTTTCAGACCTAAAATTCTAAATTATAAAAACTTCTTGATTCCAGGTGTAATCTAGACCCCTTCTTTAAAAAAGTATATATTTGGAAAAATTGTAGAAATTTTAGAACAATAGTGCTAATTATGCTGAGAGCTATTTATTTGGCACATGATTATTTTTATTTTTAAATATCTTTTATTTCATTAAATATTTCCCAATTACATGCAAAAAATTAGCATTGATTTTTTAAAAATTGACTTCCTAATTTTCTCCTTCCTTTCCATTCCTCCCCATTCCTTGAGAAGGCAAAGAACAGGATGTGTATTATATGCGTGAAGTCTTACAAACCATTATTTCCATATTAGTTTTGTTGCCAAAGAAAACACACACACACAAATACACCCCCCAAAAGTTAAAAAGCTATCTTTCAATCGACACTCATAGTTCATCAGTTCTCTCCCCATAGGTGGATAGTAATTTCCATTATACGTCCTTTGGAAGTGGCTTGGACCATTGTCTTTCTCAGAGTAGCTAAGTCTTTCGTGGGTGATCATCCCTACACTTTCGCTGTTATTGTGTTGGGCACCACATCAAAGATCAAACAGGGCTGCATTTCATTTGAACCCCATGTTCGTCAGACAGATAAATCAAGATTCAGTGAGGTTGTGACTCAGTTATAATCAAGGAGTTGGCAACTGTCAGAGATGAATTCAGTTCCTGCTCTTCCTGACAATAAGCTCACCATTCTACCCACTTCAACACTAAAAGAATTATCAATAGAAACTAAGTGAAATCGTACTATTTATTTGGGAGAAGAGAAGGCCAAGGTTGCTTTGCAGGTACTGAATATATTTAAGGTTCCTATGTGAAGGCTGATAATAAACAAAAAAAGTAAATTATCAGCATTATTGTTATTCTTTAAGTAAGAAAGTCCTTAATGTAAATACTTAATGAAATTCTGAAACCGGGAACAGAGGCAACCTGTGGAATCTCCTTCCCTTAAGACTTATAAGCAAAAGATAGTTACCCAATGGTTTGGAATAATTGAGGGAAAGTTTGCCTAGAGGGAGAGGACAGAGATCAAATGACCTCCTGAGCTTCCTTCCAGTTTGGTGTTTGCATAACTCTAAAATAGACTTCCCTGACACTCAGCCAATAGCAACTATCTAAGTTCATGAATCATTTAATTACAGGTAAGCTTTGGGCCAGTAGTACAAACGTGCTTGAAAGCCTTGGGCCCTATGTGCTCAGGAGAAAATAACATCTCATGAATTTTTAATGAACTAAACAGTACTATTTCCATAAAGAAAGAAGGAATGCTAAACAAGAGTGACAGGGATTCCAAGGGGGAGTGAGGAAGGGAGAAGAGTGCTTTATATTTTTGACTTTGATCTTACAAAAAAGATATGGGAGGAAACTAGGAGTTTGTAGTAAGACAACCAGATTGGATTGTAGCAAAATTTGGCCTGATACTAGTTTGCATATTTTGCATAAATTTGCATAATGATGTTGAAGAACTAAGGAAATTGACCTAACTTGAACTCTCTGAGCATGGCAAAGTTAGCATCTATATCTCTGGAGGGAGTTCCCCACACAGGAAGTACTCTATACCTCTGAAACATTGGGACCAAACCCATCCTCTCTTCCTGGTCTGTCTGTCTCTCTCTGTCTCTCTTTCTCTGTCTCTCTGTCTCTGTCTCTGTCTCTCCCTCTTCCTCTCCCTCTCCCTCCATCTCTCTCTCTCTCTCTCTTACACACACACACACACACACACACACACACACACACACGACTGGAAAACGAGATGGACCAATCTTACAGTAGGAGAAAGAAAGGGATAACAAAGAAATGGATTAGCCAAGTCCTACATTGATGCCATAAAATATAAAAAGACTCGAAGGGAGCACTTCAACACGCCAGGAATCTCATCCACAGAGTGTTAAAAATGTTTTTATTGGCATTATTTGTTGTTGCACCTGAAGCTCTGAATATATCCCATCTCCTACTCTCCCCAGAGAGCTTCTTCCTGTAATGAAGGAAAAAAAGGAGGGAAGGATGGAAGGAAGGAAGGAAGGAAGGAAGGAAGGAAGGAAGAAAGGAAGGAAGGAGGGAAAGGAGGAAGGAAGAAAAAGGAAAAAAGAAAGAAAAAGAAAAGAAGAAAGAGAAAGGAAGAAAGAGAGAGAGATTAACCAGTGTCTCATACCAATAGTCCTCCATTTTTGCAAAGATAACAGGTGAGTTTCTTCAAATACAGAGGACTTATTTTTTTTAAGTAAAAAAATCCTTGCAAGATGACGAGTATATGGTTTTCCTGTCTCTACTAAAAGAGGGGCCACTCACCTCTTTGGACACATAGATCAAATACATTATTGAAATTCATCAACCTCTTAATATGGACATTATATTATGGACAAGATTCTTGGCCCCTAATGCCAACATTTGCACACCAAAAATCCCTTTTCATTTGAACACTATTATTATGACTGAAAAGAACATGCAGATATGATTGGCCAACCAGGATTGGAGATAGAGGGAGATCATGGAGAACAGGGGGGGAATCACTAAAGTGATAAAGGGTCAATATTGTTCTGATTTTCAAAAGAGAGAAGGGAAAGGAATCTGCTAGGAATGAGTAATAGGCAAGTGAATGTGAGTAATCCATGGAAAACTCCTAGAATGTAATATTGACGATGCTACCTCGGTGATTCTGGGCAAGTCAGTTAACCCTGTTTGCCTCAGTTTCCTCCTCTGTAAAATCAGCTAGAGAAGGAAGTGGCAAACCCACTCAAGCATCTTTGCCAAGAAAACATCAAATAGAGTTACGAAGAGTCAGATATGATGGAAACAACTAAAGAACAACAAAACTTATTAGAGTGAACATATACAACATTTATTTGTGATAATAAAAATCTAGCACAACTTCAGCAGGAAAGGGTGCTGCCACAGACACAACAAGGGGGATACTGCAGGTACAGCTCCCCTTGATTTTAGGGAAACATTTCACCAGTTCTCTAAAACTTTTATATAGAAAATATGGAGAGATGTGTGCCAGATGATACATTTAAATGGATATAAAGCTTCTTTTCTCAGTCTGCACAATAATCATTACTTAATGGCTTGATGGCAGCTTTGAAGAAGGTCCCTTGAAGTCTGTCCCAGTGATCTGTGCTTGAATCTAAGCTATTTGACATTTTTATTGATGCTTTGGATGAAGGTTTCTCAGCTACAGATGACAGAAAGCTGAGGGGGGACAGAGGGACCACTGAATATCAGAGTTAGGAGCCAATAAGGTTATGAGAGATTAGCATATCGTACCAAATCAAAGAAGATGAAACTTAATAGAGGTAAATGCAAAATCTGACATTTGGGCATAAGAAAATCTATTTTATGGGAACAACATGGAGGAGAAACAATTAGGGATTAATTTGTCTGAAAAAGCCTCAGAGAAACAAGGACAAAAAGAAAGACAACTCTACTCCTCAGAGGCTTATGTTTCCATCAATTAACACATCATTTCCACTTGGTGACCAATAACCACCAAAGGCCTAGAAGGTAATAGGCAACCTCAAGGTAATTTCCATTGCAAACACAGATATGTTGATTATCAGCTAGTATTAGTAGTAGCTAGCACTTATATAAATCTTTAAGGTTAGCAAAATACAACAACTACAGAAGCTATCATTACCCCCACTTTACAGGTGAGGAAACTGAGGCAGAGAGCCCATTTGCACTAGCTCACACAGCTAAGTAGTGCCTAAGGTAGGATTTTTACTTAGATATTGATAATTTCAAGTTCTTCTTGACAGTAACATTTTTTTTTTAAACTGCTCAGTTTATACTGGTGGGAGAGATTATAAAGTATGGAACAATTCTTCACAAATAAGAATTTCTAGATGTTGGCTTCTGCTAGGAGATGAGAAGAAAAATGTGTTGGGTTCCTAGAAAGAGCAAGTATTTGGGATATTCTGGGGTTATGCGTAGTTGAAAAAGCCTTGGGTCTGTAATCTATTTTATTTTCCCGAGGCAAAATAAAAAGAAAAAGTATGGAAAGGAAAAGCGAAGGTGGTGACAAAGTGCACTGAGAGTTGAGCCTGCTTCAGGTACTTTCTACATGTGTGACTCTGGGTAAGTCACTTCATTTGCATCGGTCTCCATTTCCTTGTCTATCAATGGCTCAGCCAATAAGCATTTATTGAGCACCTACTAAGTACCAGGCATTGTGCAAAGCTCTAAGAGATACAAAAACAGGCAAAAGACAATCCCTGCCTGGAAGAAGCTCACAGCCTAGTGGGGGAGACAACAAGCAAACTCCATATAGATGAATAAGCTCTATACAGCTTAGATGGGAAATATTAACTGAGAGAAGGCTCTTGAATGAAAAGGAATGGGGGAAAGTTCCTTATTGAAAGTAGTATTTTCAGTTGCGACTTAGAAGGAAAAAGGTCAGCAGTCAGAGTAGGGGAGCAAGATCATTCCAGGCAGGAGACACAAGCAGAGAGAACGCCAGCAGCTGAGATGGAGGGTCTTGTTGGTGGAACAACGGGAGGCCAATGTCGCTGGAGTGAAGAGTGCCTGTAGGGGACAAAGGTTTAAGAAAACTGGAAAGGTGGGAGGGGGCTAGGCTGAGAAGGGCTTCGAATGTCAAACAGAACATTTTGTATCTCCTTTTGGAGGTAATTGTGAACCACTAGAATTTATTGAGTAAGGGGGTCAAGGTAGTGGTGGCATGATTAGACCTGGACTTTAGGAAAATTACTTTGGTAGTTGAATGAAGGATGGACTAGTATGGGGGGAGATGGGAAGCAGGCACCCCCACCAGCAGCTCTTATAATAGTCCAGGTGTGAGGTGATGAGGGTCTACCTCATATCAAGGGGGTGGCCGTGTCAAAGGAGAGAAGGGGACAGATTGGAGAGATGGTGTAGAGATGAGCATGAAATGTTGCAGAGGTGAAATCCACAGACCTTCCAACAGCTTGGATGTTGGGATGGGAGGGGGGGGCGCGGGGAGAGATAGTGAAGCGTCCAGGATGGCACCTTATGGACTGGAGGGTAATAGGGAAGGTAGGAGAGGAGGATGAGGACTTGAGGGGAAAGATGAACAGCTGGGGCCAATAAATAAATAAAATAGGGGTAATAATAGCGGTAACTCACAGGGCTGTGAGGATCAAGGAAAGAATATTTGTAAAGCTCTTAGTGCAGGGACGGTAAGTACAGGAGGTGCTTCATGGAGTCCTTCTTCCCTGAGTAGGTGCACGCATGTGTATGTGTGTCACAGTCTGCCCTCTGGCTCTGGCTCTAGGGTCGTGTGCATGGGGCTGTGTCAGTCTCTGTCTGTCTCTGCCTCCATCTCAGTCTCTGTCTTTATATTGACACACACACGCACACATGCACGCACATACATACATACATACCTATATAAACATTTGTAATACACATACATCTAACACAAATATCCAGATCTTTAAATTGTAGATGTCTGACCCCATATATGACTATAATTATATATATTTACATATATCATGTATATACATACACACCCGTGCACATACATACGTACATAGGTGTATATATAAAATTTGTAAGGAATTGGGGCATGCTCTCTGTCAGGAAGTCTATAGGACAAAATCATCTAGAAATGGTCAAGGGGAGCTCGATTTTTTCAGCCCGTTCCTTAATTTACAAAAGCCATGACAGGGTTTTAGAGTCCTTTTTTCTTCCCTGAAAGCCTGACCCCTTAAATAGACATATTTCTGCCCTCATGTGCAGCCTATGGAATACTCAGGCTTCCCTTTTCCCACAGCCATTTCCTCGGCCAAAGCTCGAACTTCTTATTTTGTGCTTCCTTTTTCCGAGGGTTCATTTTGAAATTCTGGGTCATCATTTGCTCACAAATCCACTAAGACTTGGGTAAGTATATTATCTCATTCCAGATTTCTAATTTCTTTGCTGGGAAGGAATAGCAGAAAACCACAGAGTTTATTTCCTTTAATCGTTTCCTAAAACTCTTTTTTTTTTCCCCTGACCTGGTCCTTTTGCCACATGCAACTTCACACTCCAGTGCTGCCTGAGCCACCGTTCATCAGACTCCTGGGAGCACTGAAATGCCACATACAAACACAAGTGGCAGTACTGCCTAATGGCTGGGGTTATCCATTTACCCAGCACGGATAATCTGAGAGCAAATATATCCTCTGGTGTTTCTGAATCTGTGAAGGTGGATAAACTTCCATCAGTGTGACTCTGGGCAAATAATTGAAACTGCTTAAGAATTATATTCCTTATTGGAAAAAAATCAAATTATTTTTAAAAATACACAAAGGAAATATAAAAAGTTAGACAAAAATAGGATAATTTTGCAACTACCTGCTTAGTCTATATGTAACATGTATTTATTTTTAAATAATATTTTATTTTCCCCAATTGCATGTAAAAACAATTTTTAACATTCAGTTAAAAAAAAAATTAAGTTCCAAATTCTCTCTCTCCCTGCCTCCCTCTTCTGAGACAGTAAACTATTAGATATAAATTTTTCATGTGTAATCATAAGCATGGAATTCTTAAAAAGCAGAACAAAACTTAGTTTCTTTTATAATCTTCATTTTTCATCTATTAAAACATCTTCATGATTGTTTAATTTGCAATACAAAATTAAAGTAACATTTACTACACTGGGTTGCTTTGAGGTTTAAATGATGATTTACTACATACAAAGTGCTGTGGAAATTTTAGAATATTATACATTTTAAATAATCATGTGTATGTGTATATCTATCTCTATATAAAACACACATACATATGTGTGTATAATGTATAAATGTCACCTATTATCCTTATAATGAATGGAGGAATTATTCCTGAATCAATAAAAGTTAACTTTATAAAATTCTTTGTAATCGTGTAAATTAGTAATAGCCAGAATTATTGTGTAATACTTTATAACCTTGGGAGGTAGAGACTGTTATTATCCTTATTTCACAGATGAGGAAACTGAAGGCAGCAGAGGTTAAGTGACTTGCTCAGGGTCATACCTCTAGTGAAGGACTGAGGCTAGATTTGAAGTCTTGACTCCTGGCCCTATACTCTAACCACTGGGCCATCTAGCTGCCTCTAGATTATTAAAATATCTTCAAATATTGTCATCAGTGTTCATTATATATAAAAGCACTTTATCAGCACTTCCTGTAAGGATCGTAAATGCTAGAATCTTCCTACTCCATGAAGATATTTCTGATTGTTTTTCAGGAACATTTAGCTTTTATTCTGAACTCTTATAATACATATAATTAGTTCAGCGAAACTTCATTTCCCACTCCCCGCCTCCCCTCCCCCCCCAGAATTGATCATAAACTATTTGAGAACAGAGCCACATTGTACTTATTTGTTAGCCAGCATAGTGCCTAGAATGGTGCTGGCCAAATAGTAGCTACAGATCTCTCCTGCTGAGAGTTTATTCTTATTTTGTGTCCCGTGATTTATAAACTGCTTTCATGGACGTGCACTAATTGATCTTCTAATGACTCTGAGTTTAGTAGAACAGTATTATTGTCTCCACTTTACAAATCAGGAGAGTGAGGTCTCAGGCAGACCAAGTGACTTTGCCAAATGCCACCAAGATGGCAAGTGGAAGCATTAGGAAAGAAACCTCGATCTCCTAAAGCCCACTGGCCAGCAAGCACCGAGAAAACCAGCATCACAGTCAATTCCACTGAGAGGCAGAGAGGCCAAGACACGGGAGAGATGGTGCCATTGTCCTCTGCCTTGCTTGGAACCAGTCTGGAAGGTCACACATCTCAAGAAATGAAGTAGGTACGTATAGTACATAGGACACATGGGCGGTACAGTGGATAGAATGCCAGGCCTGGAATCAGAGAGATCTGAGTTCACATCTCACCTTGGACACTAGCTGGGTGACTCTGGGTAAGTCACTTATCTTGTGTTTGCCTCACTTCCCTCATCTGTAAAGCCAGAATGATAAGGCTGTCTACCAGCCAGGGCTGTTGTGGGGATCAAATTACACATAATGAACATTGCTGTTAACACTAGTTAACATAGTTAACATTAGCTTTACGTTCATGAATGTTTATTGAATAAATTAAATGAATGAGATAATTGTGAAGTGCTGTCCCCTGCACATGGTAAGCTCTCAGTGGATGCTAGCTAGTATTTTTATCAGTACATAGGTCTCAGTATGGGCACTGGGAATGCATGACCATTGGCTCTTACCCTGAAGGGAAGGAGAAGGGCCAATGGAAACTCTCTCTCAGCATATGGCAGCACACTCAATCCTTACTCTCTTCTGTCCTATGGATATAATCTGGAGAGCTTCCAGAGGAGGGCAACCAGGATGATGGAGGACGCCAGTGGATGCCATGGAAAAAAGTAGAGGAAGAAAGTGAGGATATTTAGTGTTGAAAATGAAGACTGGGGTAGGACATAGATTTGAGAAATGGAAAGAATTTTAAGGATTATCTAGCCTAATCTCCCAATTTTGTAGTTTGGGAAATCGAGACCTGAGAGTTTAAGTGGCCTGCTTAGATTTAATTTTCTCCAATTTCTCCTGTTCTGAACTTGCTTGTATATAGCTATCTGTACATTGTCTCACTTGTTAGACTGTGAGCTCCTAGAGGAGCTCCTTTACCTTTCCCTGTATCCTTTGTGTTTGGCACAATGCCTAATACATGTTGTTGTTTCTCAGTTCTTTCAGGTGTGTCAGACTCTCCATGACCCCATTTGGAGTTTTCTTGGCGAAAAACACTGGAGTGGCTTGCCATTTCCTTCTACATCTAATTTTACAATTGAGAAAACTGAGGTAAAGAGGGTTAAGTGACTCACTTACCCAGGGTCACATAGCTAGTAAGTGTCTAAGGCTAGATTTGAACTCAGAAAGGCTAGTCTTCCTGCCTTTAAGTCCAGTGGTCTATCAACCGTGCCACCTAGTTGTGCTAAAATGTTTTCAAGGCTAGTAGATAGCAAGCAGGTGCTTAATAAATGTTTATTGACTAACTGATAGAGGTGGTGAATGGAAGAGACAGGATCTGAACCTAGGTCCTCTGAGTCCAAATGTAGCATGCTTGGCACCACACTGCCTTTTCCAATAACAGGGCAATAGAGTGGAAGAAACAGTAGAGCCATTCTGCTTAGTTTCAGAGAGCAAAGCCTGCCATACTGGATGGAAATCAGAGTGGCAAGTTTAGACCTCGTGTAAGGAAAAGCTTCCCAACCATTAGAGCTCCCCAACAGAGCAGCAGGATGCGTTGGGAGGGAGCCATGCAAACAGTGGCTGTCTACCTGTCAGGTATGGTGGAGACAAGCATCTTCTCCATGCAGGTTTGAGCTGGATGCCTGCTGGGAGCCTTCTCATTTCAATAAGTCTGCCAATCTGGGCTTCAGTCTCTTTATCAGAGTAGTCATTAAGGCCTCTGACTGATCTGAATAAGGGAATTGGGGCATGTCTTATCTCACATTGTTAATCATAAATTTGGAAATCTCTGCCCCTGGGAACTTTGCCTGAAAGATGCGGAACCATGGTAGGAGGGGATGTCCAAGGACGTCTGCTTGCAACACTTAAGCCTTGAGTTACTTAAGCTTTTCGCCCAGTTTATACATAAGTCATAGGGTTTATTTTATTTTATTTCATTTTTTTCTGTGTGTTTTCCCTTACAGAGAGTATAGAGCAGAGTCAGCGATCCAGTAACCAGCTAGGGCAGTTTGAAGACTTTTTTTTAATAAGACAAACAAAACCCCCTCACATTTCAGTCATGGGATAACAATCCTGATGAGTTACATTTTGAAAAGGAAGTTGAAAAATTCAGGGTTTATTTCAACAACTATTAACTATTTCTAAGCTTAACTGTAAAAGGTAAAGCCCTGAAACTTATACACACACACACACACACACACACACACGTACATATAGATAAATACATATATATATATATATATATATATATTTATATATATATATGTATATATATATACATGTATTATTTTTAGGAGAAAAGGAGTGCATTGAGCATTAGCAAATTTAAATTAAAAGGAAATAATTTCAAATAAAATAATAAATCAAAGTGGGGATGGGGGAGGATGGTCGAAGAATGCCAAATTCCGAAATGAACATTCAAATGCTTGAACTTCCTATGGTAATATACAGTTTCAAGATTTCAAGAAACAAAGACAAAATGTCACATTCAATAGTCGATTTGTCTACAGGTTTTATTGACCAATATAGAAATCACATAGACATACTGTTACCAGATGGGCATAGGAAAACATGTGTGTCCCCATTCATTGCTGCTGCCATCTTTGTCTGGATGATGGAAATGAAGTCATAACCCTAATTGCTCCTAAAGGAGCTGGCCAGATGATAGATGCTTATCCCCAACGGCCAGCAGACATTAGAGTCAGTAGAGGCCACCTAGTTCAAACCTCATGGGAAGTTTTATTTTGAGATAAATAAAGGAAACCTTCTGCAAATGTACCAATCTTAGCGTAAATAGGTGTCAGTTCCTCAGTTTGATGATAGGAAGTGAGACATGGGAGAATTCCTGTGGAGATGCTCTTCATCATTCACTTTATCTGTTATACTACATGGACCCTTCCTTTCTGGATTAGGAGTATCAATTAAGCAGGCTGCATCAAGTCTGAAGGCTCTGATTGGAAGGGGCACCAAGTGTCTAGAGTGTACAGTACCTTCAGGCACTGAGAGCATGCTGCTCGAAGTATTTACAGTGAAATGGAAAACTCTTCATGGAAAGGCACAAATCATTCGGCCAAGCTTGCATAAATTCTCCTGAATTGGGTCTCTCTTCCTGTAGGCTAGGAAGCACAGCAGCATTCTGAAGATTGAAACGCCCACGACAACACTGGGCATGGTTTCCAACCTAATCTTAGAAAACATTGACAAAAACTGGAGCTTGGGCTTTTAGAATTGAAGCTAAAAGGAAGAGCTGAATGTTTTTAAATATTTAATGGAGTTTTGCAATGTCTCTCCTCCTCATTTTCCTCTCTCATTCCCCATCAACCCATTTAGAGATTTCATAGAACCTCAGAATATTCAAACTAGAAGGAAGCCTAGAAATCGTGTAATTTAACCCCTCCATTTTATAGATGAAGGAGCTCAGATCTACAGCAGTGAGGTGATTAGCCCAAGGCCCACAGTCAATAAATGGATGGTGGAGTTAGTACCTGTACCACATCCAGTGCTCCTTCCTCAAATATATGTTATTTAGTTGTTTCAGTCATGTCTGAAAACCCCTTTTAGGATTTTCTTGGCAGAGATACTGGAATGGTTTCCCATTGCCTTCTATGCCCAGTTAGTTTTACAAATGAGGAAACTGAGGCAAATATGATTAAATGACTTGCCCAGGGTCACACAGCTAGTGTCTCAGGCCAGATTTGATCTCACAAAGATGTTTTCCTAATTTCAGGCCACTATACTGATATACCAAACTCACACATGCACATACTTGTGTGTGTATATATATATGTTTTTATGTATTGGTATGTATGTATGGATATAGGCGTGTATAAATGTGTGTGTATGTATATGTGTATGTGTACATGTATGTATAGGTATATAGATACATGTGTGTATGTATATGTATATAGATTTGTGTATGTATGAATATATACAGAACTCACTGTAAAGTATATGTCACCTATGGGCCTTTGTTGTCCTAAACCCAGAGAAGAGAAAAGTGTTATCATGTAACAGACCCCATCTTCAGAGTCAGGGTTTCAGTCCTCACGTGACCATGGGCAAGTCCTATAACCTTTCAGTACCTCAGGAAACAAGGTCAACTAACACGGGAATTAAAGATTATCTGCCTTCCGTGTAGGGATTTTATGAAAGAGTTCTTTCGATGGTGAAATAACACATACAGATCCTAAGCTCCACACTCCCCTGCCCCACCCCAACTTCGGGGATCGGTCCCTGAGGATTCTGGCCTTTGCATGATGACTCTGCCTCAGAGTTTCCATCCCCCCCACCTACTTCAAAGAGAAGGGCTTTAATGGGATGAACAGAACCTGGTTAGAAGTTGGCTGATGATTTTGTTGAATCTTTGGAATGAGGGTGTCATTGACAAACCTGAATGAGCACCCCAATATACTTCACAATGTGGAACACGTAATTAATGTTGTTAGCCTTTCAGTACATAGTGCAATTAGAGATTTAGCCTCCTTTAAACGATTGTAATCATATGGAGATTACTCCCTGACCCTGCCACTATCATCTCCCCTGGCACTTACAGACAAAGCTATTTCCACATGATGGGGGAATCTCATTATAGATCTAACCGTGCCCAAATTCCTATGTATAATCATTGATTCCTAAAACATGGCACTATAAAAGGTAGATTGTCATTATTTTACATGCAAGTGTTTTACAAAATTAGTCATAAATGCAGCTGTTTTAATTTCCTATTTAAAATGTTACTAGAATTAAAAAAAGAAAATTTAGTTTATCTTTGTATTGCTTCATATGTAAAGCTTGGTCAGGGTACAAAAGGAAGAAGAAGATGATTCTTTTTAGAGGGAACATATTTTTTGGGGGGAAAACACCCCACAGATGATGAAATATCCCAAGGGGAAGGTGTGAGTCATTACAAGTATCAATGGATTTATAAATCAAGTTTATGAATGGCGAAAGGTCTTAACTGTTCCTCTATGAAAAGTATTAGAAATTTGGGTGTAACTTTGAATTTAACACCTAGTTTTCAAAGAGAAATACTTATTTTTATTTTTTTTTAATTGTAAAATCATTGAATTCTTAAGAGTGAGAATAACTGGCCCAGTAAAGAGATAGCATAGCATGTAGAAGAAAGAGCACTGGGCCTGGAATCAGAAAGTTGGGTTTCAACTCCAGTTCCCTTCCTCCCTCCATAGCTATGGGACATTGGTTGATTAATTTTCAGTGTAAAGAGCCACTGGGTTTACCAACAGCTGTAGCTGGGTGGAGCCTGCTGTCACTCACTCCCTACATGCTCTTTTGTGAGTCCTTCAACATTCTTGCTCTCAGTTTCCTCATCTATAAAATGAGAGGCTTAAACTGGAAACCCCCTGAGGCCAATGCTCTCAATGTCAAGCTTTAAACTTACAATCAATTGCATGTTTGAACATTTAAGTCAATTTTATCAAATAAAATAATATTTTCAAAATTACAAGACTTGGAGGAATCACTTCACCACCTGGCACCTTAGTTCCCTTGTTTATAAAATAGAGTCCATCACAAAATTCTATTAAATTACCTCCTCTAAAATCCTGCTCCAAAGGTACATACATGGATCTATAACACTGACCCTGGGTTCTTGAAGAATATACCTGAGGGGATAAGTGTTGGACAGGGCCTACCAAATTGATAATGATTTGAGCCTGGGCCCTGTAGTACATGGAAGAAAGGAAGGAAGGAAGGAAGGAAGGAAGGAAGGAAGGAAGGAAGGAAGGAAAGTGGAAGGAGAGAAGAAGAGGACAGAGGAAAAAAGGAAGGAATGGAAGAGGAAGGAAGAGTGGAGACAGGAAGAAAAAGAGGGAGGCAAGAAGGAAGGAAGGAAAAGAGAAAAGGGTGAGGAAGGATATGTAGAAGGAAGGAAAGAAGAAAAGAAGGAAAATTGATAAGGGAGGAAGGAGGGAAAGGAAGGAAGGCATGAAGGAGAGAGGAATTAGAGAAGGAAGAGAGGCAGAGAGGAATAGAGGAAAGAAGGGAGGGAAGGAGAAGGGAAGAAAGGTAGGAAGGGAGGGAGTGAGGGAGGCAACAAGTATTATTAGAAGTCTACTAGGTTCCAGGATCCATGCTAAGTACTTTACAAATATCATCTCATTTGATTCTCACAACATCCCTGTGAGGTAGTTACTATTATTATCCCCATTTTACAATTGAGGAAACTGAGGCAGAAAAGTGTTGTTAAGTGACTTGGCCAGGGTCATACAGCTGGTAAGGATCTGAGAACAAATTTGAACTCAAGTCTTCCCGGCTCTACTTCTAGCCCCTTTCACTGGGCCACTGAGCTACCTCTCCAATGGACAATATGCCCACTAGCCAAAATCAGGCCTAACTAAGTTCAGAGAGAGAGGCTTCTATCAGAAGGTTGACCACAAGGGGACAGAGAAGCATGAAACTGACTACTAAGAAGGAAAGAAGGAAATGAACATTTCTCAAGTTCCTGCCCCGTACTAGAAAAGTTATAATCTGTCCTTGAGTTTGAATTGTTCATGTCACTAACATCCTGGGAGCTTGGATTACAGAAGTATCTGCCTCACAGGGGTAATATGCAAATTAAATGAAGTAATGCGTGTGAAAGCAGCTTGTAGGTGGTGAAGTGCCACCTGCATGTCAACTGTCATTGACTGTTACTAAACTATTGCAATGCATCCTGGTCTAGTAGGCCAAAGGCTGGCTTTGAAATCAGAAAACCTGACCAAAACCTTGCCTCTGACCTAAACCCACTCTGTGACCCTTGGCCAGTAACTGCACCTCCAAGTACTCTATGTAATTCTCAAAGACTCTAGGTTTCCCCCAATGTTGATCTCGTTGGAGGAGAGAATTCCCTTCTGGCAACCTCCTTGAAGTGATGAAATCATAGGTCCTGGTGGGAAAAAAGAAAAATAAAAAGCAGTAAATCATCCTGGTTCTGGTAGAGGTGGAATATATGGTAGATGCCCTTAGTCTATAAACTCTCTTACTCTGATATATGTTGCCTCAGAGAGCTGGAGTGGAAATCCTGATCTTTGACCTTCCTCAGTGCTCACATTAGGAGAGTTCCGAGTACATATGCACATAGGAACATAGAAAGATTCTTCCCCAGATATGACATGAATGGCCAGCACATGGTTTTATAGGGTAAGTTGATAACTAAGAGTAAACTGGAAGAAATTTAAGGTTAAAACAACAACTATGACAGCTACATCAATGTAATATCTTAAGGTTTACAAGTGCTTTCATGGAATTATTTTTTCCTTACAACAATCCTTAGTTTGTCACTGTCATTATCCCTATGTTATAGATGAGACAACTGAATATGAAAGTAGCTACTTAGCTACTGATCTACGCTTTGAATCCAAGCCTTTTTAGTTCTAAGTCCAGCATTTTATCCACCGCCCACCTGGCTACCCTAGTAAATATCCTTGCTAATTTCTAGATTAGAATTTTTTTTTCCTTTAGGGGAAAAGGATAAGGACAGGGCTAGAGTAAGAACTCTAGTCTCCCTATTGAAAAATGGAGGCACTTCAGGGTAACTGGGTGGTACAGTGAACAGAGCACCGACCTTGAGGTCAGGAGGACCTGAGTTCAAATCCAGCTTCAGACATTTAACACTTGCTAGTTATGGGATCTTGGGCAAGTCACTTAACCCAATTGGCCTGCCTTCCTCCCTCCAAAAAAAAATATGGAGGCACTGTTCATCAATGACTGAGCTGATCTGTAGAATACATATCCTCCTCCCCAGGAAAAAGAGTGCTTCTTTCCATGGCATCACAAATACCTTGTGTTTGGTCTCTCCAAGCTCTGGGTGTGTTTCTGAGCTCAACGTGTGCACAGATCACAGCATTGTATCCAGGTGAGAAAACCTTCTCTATTTTATCATGTGGTACTTGATCCCCTGTCTTCCTGTGTCCATACCATTGTAGGTCTGTTCCTCGTGTTTGAAGAGCACTCTTTTCTCCTCCACCTTGTAGAATCTTTCCATTCCTTCAAGATACAGTTCAAATACCAACTACAGCTCCAACTGCATTGCCTTTATTTTGATTTGCTCTACATACATCTTTCTATGCATCTGAGGTCTTCACAAACCAAGTCCAACCCACCTTTAGAGTTTTGTCACACATTGCTCACGTCTGGCTACTCTCTATTCAAGCCAAACTGACTCTCTTTTCAACTTGGCCTGTCATCTTCCTCCCTCTTCCTACCCTTATGCCTTTGTTTGTACTATTATGACTGATGTGCTCATCTTCTTTATCTCTGCCTCTTGGAATCCCTGTTTGCCTTCAAGGCTCAAGTCAAGGAAAATCTCCTGTGGAATGTCATTGCTGACCCCCTCTGGTGATATTTCCACCCTCTAAAAAATCCTATATAGATCTATCTAGAATGAATATAGCTCAGTGTATAATATCTATCTGTTTATTTGTCTATCTATCTATTCATCCATCAAATATCCATGTGTCTATCCATCTATCTATCTATCTAGATTTATTCACACTACTTGTTGCCCTAGTAGAGTGTAAGTTCCTTGGCATCAATGACTTTCCCTTTGTCTTTGCAGCTCCAGCACCTAGCTCATCCGTGGCATGTGTTAAGCACTTAAGAAATGCTCTTTGTTGATTTATTGGACCTCTTGGTAGAATGGAAGCTCCTTGAGGATGGGAACTATTTTCTTTTTCTATTCTATTCCCAGCACCCTGTACAGTGCTTGGCACATAGTAGGCATTCAAGAAATGATTGTTGGATTCAATTGGATTACAGAAGGATGAACCTTTCCATACTTAACTAGACAAGTCACATATAGTCCATCAGCCATACCTCAAGATTTTCTAGTTCCCCAGGACCAGTTGAAGTTGGTGTTCTTCCAGAATAGCCCTCAAGACCCCAAGATCACATACCCACCACAGTGAGCAGCAGGCTAGGACTGGCTTGGGTTTCTATAAATAGTAGTCATTCAATATATGTTAGTTGGCTAAATGAATGAATCTGCAAATGGTCTAAATTCATAGACACGCCCAGACAAGGAAATTCTGTGCTGCTTCCAGAAAATGTACATCTAGCTTCTTATCTATGAATAACTTGCTTATTTTTTGAATGATAATTTTGTTTTAATATCATCTTCATTTCTGATACATCTGTCCTGACTCCTCTACTCAAAGAGTACCCTCTTGTTATAATGAATACAAAAGAAAGAGGAAGCAAAGCAGTTGAGCAAAGCCAACCAAGATATCCATTGTGGCCCACAGCAGATTCCCTGTTGCAAACCCACCATCTTTCCATTTTTGAAGAAGGGAAGGAGGGACGAGTCCTGGGCACTTCTAAGGGCCAGGATTGGACAGCACAGATAACTAGCAGTCAGCTTCTTTATGGGTGTTCCTCCCATTTGAATCGGAGCTTTTGCATACCTTGTTATCCTTCACTTTACAGGGTGATTTGATTTCTTTTTCATATTCATTCTAGCTGGATTTAGTCTTATTTGTCTCTCTCTCTATTTCTTTCTTAATTCTTATTGCTGTGATACTCTTTGGATGAAAAAGTCCAGTCTGGTGATAATAGTCTTTTCTTTTTTTTTTTTTTAATTTTTTTTTTATTTACTCATTTACTTTGAATTTACAAGATTCAGTTCCACAATCACTTGAGTTTCAGATTTTCTCCCCTCCCTTCCCCCCCCC
>CM053591.1:191955691-191991352 GCA_028646515.1 Pseudochirops corinnae
GCCTGGTTCTGCTCTTCTCACTTAGCATCAGTCCGTATAAGCCTCTCCAGGTAATTATGAAGTCCATCTCCTTCCCATTTCTTATAGCACAATAGTATTCCATTACATTCATATACCATAGCTTGTTCAGCCATTCCCCAATTGATGGGCATCCCCTATATTTCCAGTTTTTTGCAACCACAAAGAGAGCTGCAATAAAAGATAATAGTCTTTTCCTCTCTCTGAACAGGTTGGCAAATTGGGAAATTGGCCTCATTTCTGGTTGGTTTTCCCTGTGTCAGGCTGTCCTGGTGAATGTGACTCATTAAGAGTTTCAGAGTGTCAGGAAAGAGGTGAATATCATGGGATATTCTGAATAATGCCAGTGCAACAAATGCTGAATCTATCTCTTACCTTCAAGACAAACGTGAGTTTATTTATGAAGGGAATGGTGTTTCCTTATTCAAGTCCACTTTGATTTTTTCAAATAATACTAAACTTGGAGTGAGGTAGAATTCTCTTCTCTTCCTCACTCTCTCTTTCCTTCCCTTTCTCTCTCTCCCTCTTTCTTTCTTTTCCCCCCTTTTCTTTCCATCTTTCTCTGTCTCTCTTTTTCTGACTCTGTTAATCCACCTCCCCACCCTGATTGTCTACCACTTTCTCTGTCTCACCCCCTTCCTCTCTGTGTCTGCTCTTCTTTCTCTGTGTCTCCCTGTCTCTCTTTTTGTCTCTTTCTGTCTATCTCTGCCTCTCTCTTTCTCTCTGTCTCTGTTTCTATCTCTCTATCTCTGTCTCTCTCTACACACACACACACACACACACACACACACACACACACACACACACACACACACACACACACACACACACACACACATCTTAATGACTGTAATCATTAGCAATTCAGAACTTCTGCTCCAGCCTGCTGGGCTGGGTGAATCTTTTTGCTGGAATTCAGCTGATTGCCCAAAGACATCATCTTAATTTTTTTTTTTCTGTTCCTGTTATTAAAAATCCCTCCTTCTGAGATTCAGTCACTGCTGAGTGGCAGCTGGGGGCCGTAGACTAGAGGCTGTACTTGAAATATGGAGGACTTGGGCTTGCCTCTTGCCTCTGACATGAATGACCTCCTGATTGTGAGCTGGTTACTTCATGTCTCCCAGACTCAGTTTCCTCATCTAGTCAATGGGTATAATAAGACTTTCTCACTTTTTTTGCTGTTGCCAAAGCTCTAACGAAGCAATTCAGTCTGTCTGTTTTTAACCTTAAAGTGTTTTATCCACATGTTTCTAGGTCTGGGGTGGGAAAAGACATCTAGGTCAGGCTCCTCTTTGTATGTATAAGAAAACAGAGGCTCAGGGATAATGAGGTGACATGCCTAGGGTCATCCAGGTAGGAAATATCATAGGACTGATAGTCTAACATCTATATAAATGGCACTTTCTTCTTATTGTTATTATTAATCAGGTACAAAATAAATCTTCGTGGCACATCAGCTTGCCAGCTGAAGGCCCTTTGAAGCAAGGCATCCTACAGTGGTCTTGTGGTCCCACACCTGCCCTGGGTCCAATGCTCAGCCTTGTCTTTTGAAATCTTTGTGCTTAGTCTCCTTCCTTTGTCCCTGACTGTTCTGTCTATCAGCTGTCAGAGTGGAGGTGAGAGCTAGACCCATTATGTCCTTATGTTGCCATGGTGAAGAAAGGGAGTGGGGTAGGAATTCTATAGTTAATAAAGATGAGAGAGGTGAAGAAAATATTCCTTCCCGAGCTTGCGCGATTTTAATTTTCATTGCACTGGGACTGCGAAGCATTGCCGTGACTGGAAGCCAAGCTGTAGCTTCGGTTTAGTTCAAAATGCCATGCTATTCACTCTGAGGATAGTGCCGTCCTTTGAGAAATGATTAAAAATGCTAGCATTGGATGAACGTTTCTAAAAGAGCCTCATGTGGTCATTTTTATCCCCTTTTAACTAAAAAGAAAAAAGGGTCTGATATTCTCCAGATTTCCATCTCGCAAATGCAGCAGACACAGAGAAACATTGTTGCAGGGGAGCTTATTCATTCCAGCTCTGAAAAGTGATTTGTAGCTGTTCAAAGGCAAAATGTCTCTATTTAGTCTGGTCATCTAAACTTGCCTGTGAGAAGAAAAGAAAAATTCTTTTAAAAGTATAAAGTATATATCCATTAAAAAAATGTAACTATTTCTTCTGTCTAATAAGGAAAGATCTTTTCCTGTCCCTCCTACCATCTTACCCCATCGTATTTGCCCCCTTTCTACCTCCCCATCCCGAGATCCGTTCTTGAGAGATGCTATTCATCCCAGGCCATTGCAGGGGGAGACAAGGTTTGCCTTGAAATGGGGATTTCTCATGAGAAGGAGGGTGCACTGAATGAGGTCCCCAAGCCAAGTTGAAAGCCAGAGTGACTTGACTTCTTTCCACTGTCGAAATGTTGTTGCTGACTAGACCTTTGTGCAGACAAAACACCATAGCCCAGCATTTTTTCAGAGGTCACATCAAGCTTCCCAGCCCTGCAGGAGAAAAGGGAAGGGAACTGACGACTTTCTCAGTGGTGAGGCCCATGTTCACATGACTGACCACCAAGTCAATAAAACAATCAAACATATTGTTAAAAAAGAAAAGTCTTTTCCCCACAAAGAACAAGGGGCAGACACATCATTTTTTTAAAAAGCAGTCCAGATTGAAGTCTTATATGATAAATATATTCAAAGAAGAATAAGAGTGAATGTTCCAGGGTTTTCTTGCTCTGTAGAATTCTCCAAGATGCAGTCATCACTGAATATTAAAACTACTCCTCAAGAACTAAAACTATTTCTGCTCTGATGCCTTTAACTCTTACAAAGGAAAGCATTTAACTTGAGAAAAACACTTGGAAGGGGAGGGAAGAAGAACAGGAAAGTAGAAGAATGGAAAAAAAAAAAAATATATATATATATATGGCTTCCAGAGAGACAAAGGTAATCCCAGATCTCAGGAGGGGCAGGAGAAATCTGTGACTAGGCCAACATTGTTTTTGTTCTACCATGATGATTGGTGCATGCTTGCTTTCAGCAAACTATGAGTTCCAGCCACCATAGGTCTAATGCTGAAAGTCACCAGGCAAATTTTCTTACATTTTTATTTTTTTTATCTTTATTAATTTGTTTGTTTACTTTTAGTTTACAGAATTCAGTTCCACAGTCCCTTGAGTTTCAATTTTTTTTCCCCTCCCTCTCCTCCCCCTCATACACCCCCATTACATAATGCAATCAAGTATAAGATCTGCAAATACTTTCACATTAGACATTAGTCAGGTTATAAAGAAGGATTGTAACAGATGGAATGAACAATGGGAAAGAGGAAATAAAATCAAACAAGAAAAAGAACGAGAGCAGGTAGTTTGCCTCAATATGCATTCAAATTCTGTTCTTTCTAGTTCTTTCTTTGAATGTAACCATCTCTCTCCATCATGAGTCTTTTGGAGTTGTCTTATAACCCTGCGTTGCTGAAAAGAGTCCAGTCTATCAAAGCTGGTCATCACACAGCCAATCTGACTGGTGAGATGTGGTATCTCAGAGTTGTTTTGATTTGCATTTCTCTAATCAATAGTGATTTAGAGCATTTTTTCATATGTTTATAGATATCTTTAATTTCTACCTCTGAAAACTGCCTGTTCATATCCTCTGACCATTTATCAATTGGGGAATGACTTGTATTCTTATAGATTTGACTCAATTCTCTGTATATTTTAGAAATGAGGCCTTTATCAGAGACACCGGCTGTAAAAATTCTTTCCCAATTAACCACTTCCCTCTTCATCTTGGTTACAGCCAATTCCCTCACATTACAGATAAGAAAAATGAGACCTGAAGAAGTTCAATGAGTTACCCAAGGTTGTACCTATTGGAAGTTTTTATTCTATTATTCCATATTGCCTCAGAATATTTAATATTAGTGATTATCAGTGATCAGTTAATTATTTTACATAATCTTTCAAGCAGCTGCCATTGACAATCTGCCAGGCTCCAGACTGTTCTAAACAGTCCAAAAAAAAAAAGTGAAACAGACAAGGAGATTTGGACTTCTTTCCTCTTGATTTACCAGGTGCACCATCTTAAATCAGGGCAAGAATTAAATCATATGTATACACATACCATAAAATATATATGTGTTGAAAATAACCATCATGAGCTCTTATACATTATAAATAATAGCATCATTTGTGCAAATACATATCTGTTCTTCCTTGCCAGACACTGCTAGATAAAAGGAATGACCAAAACAAAGCTATTTAGCCTCCTAGAACCCAAGATTGTGGATGCTCTCCATAGGACATGCTCTCCATAGGAGAGTCTCATTGTGGGAAAGAAAGTTTATCTCCAAGTTACAAAGATGAACCATCAAAAAGAACTATAAGAAACATCAAAATAATTCTTGGCAGAGTTCCTTAAATTATTGCCAGGAAAGTACCCTTGATCTCCCGTTTTGAAATGAGAACATTCTCATCATAGGCTTTGTGTAGGAAAACTATGTCACCTTGCTGTCCAAATCCCCAGTCTAAATAGTCAAGTTTCTCTGGATCAGTCATTTTATTTGAGCTTATGATTTAGGATAAAATTCTTATTTAACTGTTTCCCTCAAAATAAGGGCAACGTGCTCAAAAACAGAACTCTACCAACTATCATTCCTTCTAAGGAAAAGATCAAAATAAGAGCAATGTTTACTGTGAATTCTTTGTAGCTGGGAGGAAGAAAATTATGAGGAAATGACAGAGAAGATGAGGAAAAGGATCTCAAATCAATTTGATTCTCGTCTGCAAATATATGTATTGAGTTTCTGCTATGAGCAAGGCATTATGCTATCTACTGAAAAGTGACAACATGGATTTGATTTGTGCCCAGTATGTGCCAAGCACTGAAGGTACAAAGGCAGAATGAAAAACTGTCCTGACCTCCCAAAAACCAAGGAACCGTGATCCCTGATCCAAAGGTGTGCTTGGCACATAGGGATTGCTTAATAGACATTTGTTCATTGATTGATGCATAAGGTTTACCATTGAGTAGAAGGAAAAAGATTCATATATGAATAGATTGAGCACAGAACACGAGATAAAACAATTAGAAGAGATATGTATTATGGGATTCCAAAGAAGGTGAGGATCACTTCTGGAAGGAGAATCATGAAAGGCTGTACTGGGAAGTGAGCATTTGACCTTGGCCTAGGGTACAGATTACTCTGAGTAGGAATTGGCAAGCATGTGTACAGGTGAAATGGGGTTTGAGGCTGAGAATTCTAAACTTGAAACCGTGCCAAGGCACATACAGGACCAAGATGGAACACAGGCAATAAAGAAGGCAGAGGCAAGGCAGAAGTGAGAGCCAGCATGTAAGATATCTCCTGGAATTAGGGCTCTGCTAATAAGTTTACCACTGAATGCTCTCTCTCTCTCTCTCTTCCTCCCTTCCTCCCTCCCTCCCTTCTTTCCTCCTTCTCTCCCCCCTTCTCTGTCTCTGTCTCTCTGTCTCTCTCTCTCTTTTTCCCTCCCTTTAAATTATTAATAATTCATAATTAATACAGAAACTTCAATATACAAAGAACAAATAAAGATTATAAATTGTGAATTTTTGCATATAATATTTTTTAAGAAAAAAGATGAGTTAGTAGATATAATAGAGAGAAAAAGAGAAAGAAAAAGAAATGAAGGAAGGAAGAAGGAAGAAAAAAGAAAGAGGAAAAGAAAGAATATGGAACAAGACTTAATTAAGCACCTACTATGTGCCAAGTACTTTGCTAAGCACTTTACAAATATTATCTTATTTGATCCTTAAAACAACCCTGAGAGGTAGATGCTTTTGTTCATATTTTACAGATGAGAAAATTGAGGCAGAAAAAGTTAAGTGACTTGCTCAGGGTCACAGCCAACAAGTGACTAAGGCCATATTTGAAGTCAGGTCCTCCTGATTCCAGACCCAGTGCTCTATCCACTCACTATACCACCTAGGCTCACAGGATCATAGACTCAGAACTGAGGCCATAGAGTATGCCACTATTTTACAGATGAAGGAACAGAGGCCCAGAGACTAAAAATAGTTTGCCCAAGTTTACCCAGATAGTAAGTGATGACAGTAGAAATGGTTTGACCCATTTCTTCTGACTCCAAATCTTTTGTATTTTAAGTAATGAGTCTTCAATACCAGGTAATAAGGAGGATTGATGAGAAGTTAAGCTCATGTTCACATAAAAGAGCTGGGTTAGGTCTTCCTACTTCTTGGGTTGAGTCTTCCTAGTGTGGCTTTGTTATTTCATGGATTTGGATCTGGAAAGGACCTCTGAGGTTATGTAGGTCTGACCCTTCATTTTACATGTGAGGAAACTGAGACCTAGAAAAATCAAGGAAACTTCTCATGATCATATAAGAAGTGGCCAAGCTAGGATTCGAACCCAATCCCTCTAATTCCAATCCAATGTTCTTTCCACTGTGTTGTTTAGTCCTAGAATATCAAGCAATTATTTAAAAATAAAGACAGGAAGCTGTTTCCCAACACGGATACACACAAGCTCCCTATTATTCACCATGTAGAGACAGTTCCTCTCTTTGTTTTTCTACAAAAGCAAAGGTAATTGTCCAGGGGCATGAGTCTGGATGGTTTAATTTTGATGGACAAATAACCGCCTATGGGCAGCTCTTTAAGAAGATAAGCTGTGGAATAGATGCTTATCTGCATTGTTAAAAGGAGTTTCCATCACTGTGACTTCCCTATACTGCCATAATTTGAGATCACTATCAAGGAAAAAAATGCTCATATCTAATTGATCAGAGAACAGCAGAGCAGAAAGGAACCTTACAAAGCTAGCACAGCCACCTTTTTTTTTTTCTTTACAGATGAGGAAACTGAGAGCCAAAGCAGTAAAAGGCTTTGTTCAAGGTCACACATTGGGACTCCAATTTCTAGTCATGTCCCTGCCCATCTCTGCCTTCCAAGGAATATTTTGTCTTTGGGTACCTGTTCCCACCCCTCTATAAGGAGCAATGCTTCTTTTTTCATAACTGCATTCTGCTTCTGGACAGAGGAGACAACTGCCTCAACTTGAGAGACTTCCCATTCTGTTGTCTATTCAGCATCTATCATATAAGAGATGTGATTTTCCAGGAAGTGTAGAATCTGAACCTTTTGCCCACTAACCACAAGCTTCTGTTTTTCCTGACTTTCTTTCTGCATGTATCAGAGCGCAAGCCTTGTCCTCACAAATGCTTCTGTTTCTGTTTTTCCTTTCCCTTGTGGATCCAGTGAAAAATCTGTCTTTGCTAGTTCTTTTTCAAACACTCACTCATTTTGAAGCTTTCCCCAAGGTATCTCAGTTCTGTTCTTGACAAACTGATGGTACCAACAAAATTGTACAAAGTCCTCCACAGGCATCTTAAAATGAATTCGACAAAGCTTATTAATCTCCTGCCTTCTGATCATTATTTTTAAAGCCAAACTTTACTTTCTGTTCACCAGCGGCAAAGCAGACTTCTTCCTGAGTTTCCTTTTAATAAATAACTTATTGAACTTGTGGAGAGCTTGCCAGTAATCAAAGTTAGAATTAATTGCAGGCGATTTCTGAATGTAGTTTAATATCACCATGGATTTCCATAGAATTCTGTATTAATTGAGACTGAGGCAACAACACTGGGGGGAAAAAAAAGATGGAGAGAAAGGAAAAGAAGATTTGTTTTTGAGTTTGACTAAATAGTAGCCATGTTGACTAATGAGAATTAAGTAAAGATGTCTTGCAACTCCTATTTTGTGCATGTCTATTTTTAGTTGGCTTAAAAAAGACCAAATAGAGCTAGAATTGTGTGTGTATATTTTTGTTGGTATGTATGTGAGTGTGTGCATACACACACATATATGTGTGTGTATTTTCATCTAAATTCCTAATCTCATTAGCCCATCATGAAACTCCTTTGCAAGGATCCATCAGCCCATCATCTGCCATTCACCAAGTTGCCAGAGATATCAAGAGGTAAAGTGGCTGCCCAAGGTCACTGGGCAAGTCTAGGTCAGAAGCACAATGAGAATCCAGATATTTGGGCTCCTAGGCCAACTCTGTGTCCAGTGTGCCCTGATTCCTCCTCAAGGGGAGGCCACAAACATTGGAGTGGCACATACTACATGCCAGGCACTGTGCTAAGTAAGTGCTTTACAATGTTATTTCATTTGAGCCTCACAACACCCTGGGGCAAGGTGCTGATGTCATCACCATTTCACAGCTGAGAAAATGACTTGCCCACAGTCACGTAGCTAGGAAGTCTGGATAGTACAGTCTGTGCATTCACATGTGAGTACACATGTATGCATATGTTTGTGTGCTTGAATGTGGGTGTGGTGTGTATGCATTTTGCAATATGTTTATATATGCATATATAAGAATGTTAATATGTGTGTCTTGAGGGTGTGTGTGTACACATTTGTGTATGTGTATAATGCCATGCACTAGCAGCTACCCAAAAGAATGCTACTGTGTACAGCTTTTAAGGTTCAGATTATACAGTATAGTGAACACTCCATTTATTCCATTACAAATCAAGGCAAACATTCAGTCAATTCACAATACGATAATCAATACTTAAACAGTCAATTTACAATACAATAATCAACACCTAATGATTAAATCAATTCACAATACAATAATCAACACTTAATGATTAAATCAATTCACAATACAATAATCAATACTTAATCATCCAATCAATTCATAATACAATAATCAATCTTCCACTCATAGGGCAATTATAGATTAACTTAATCAGTCACTTATCTAGCAATTAGGTTTTAAATACAATCATTAGAAAATTGCACAAACCCTCTACCCCTCAGTGTCTAGTACACTTCAATATCCAAGGAGAGGCCTTTTCTTCATCTTGACTCAGGGTGGTCTCTCAAATTCCCTGGATCCCCTTCCATGGTCTCAGCTCCTACCTGAATCCACCAAACAGTTGCCTGGATTCAGAGGCAGACAGCTCCCAGGTTCTTGTCCAGTCCTCCAGGCTGTTCTTGGTATGCACTGAAGTTTATAGTGTCTAGCACATCTCAAACCCTTCACCACTTCTGTTTCTGGGAACTCAAAGATCAAACAAGCCACAAACAAATAAAGGCTTATCCTAGTCATGCTTCTTCAGTCCTCCAGGAGTTTGGCTGCCCTACGACCCAGAAGAAATCTCAGCCTTCGAGGCAGCAACTTCAGCCTTCACCAGATTCTGGTCTCAAGAAAAACTCCAACTCAGTTCTCAGTCAGCTTCCAGATGCTGGGAGGGAAACTCTCTCTCTCTCTCTCTCTCTCTCTCTCTCTCTCTCTCTCTCTCTCTCTCTCAAGAAAATTCCAATTCAGTTCTTCAGTCCAGCAGCCCAGCTCCCAGATGCTGAAATAACTCCACTTCCTCTACCAGGAACCACCAGGAGGAAGATTCTTGACTCTTTCTCTAGAATTCTCCTTATATACACACAAGACCTCCTGTCTCAGCCAACCCCCTCCTGACATGTCAGCAACAGGAGACAGAGTTCATGACCTCTGTTCACACAGGAGACAGAGTTAGCACCTTCTGCCTCTCTCAAGAGGTACTTAGCCCTAAGTTAGCAAGGGCTAAGTATCTGCTAAATTGATTACTGTTACAATGTGCAAACATACATATGCATGAACAGATAAGTATACATATATACACATGTGTGCATATGGACATTGTGGCTGTATGTATATATGTGTGTGTGTCTATATATATCTCTATATATCTATATCTACATATGCTATATGTACTGGTATGCATCATAATACGTATGTGTATCTACATATAATGTGCATGTTTACATGAATGTCTATGTCTATGCATGTGTGTGTGTGTGTGTGTGTGTGTGTGTGTGTGTGTGTGTAATATAATCAGTCCAAACCAGGAGGGACCTCATAGATCATCTAACACAGCGGTTCTCAACCTGTGGGCATGACCCCTTTGGGGGTTGAATGACCCTTTCACAGGGATCACAGGGGTCACCTAAGACCATCAGAAAACACAAATTTCTGATGATCTTAGGAACCGAGACACTGCTCCTCTATCAGTCTCCAGGCGAGTCCGCCCACATGCAGATATGCCCACATATGAGTGTTAAAGGATTGCGGCATTAGGAAGGTTGAGAACCACTGATCTAACACAACCCCAGAGGAGAGGAACTGAGGGTGAGACCAAATGATTTGGGGGAGGTCAGGAAGGAAGGGAAAGGGCTGAGCCAGAAAGAAAGTCTGCACCTTAGGATTGAACTTGAGATTCAGTTCTGTCCATCACCTAAGCCCATGTGGGTCTCCCCGTCTGGTTCTACCCATCCATGTCACCCCTCTCCATGCATTCCAAGGGAGTCTACCTCTCATAGAGGGCCTGCCTCCAGGGCCTTTGATGCTGCCTCAAGTTGAGGAGCCCAGTGACCACCTACTAACCATTGGTTTCATCCAAGTGCCAAGATAACAATGACAATGATGAAAATAGTAATAATACTTGATAATGGTTATGATGATGCTACTGATAGTGACAGTAGCTAGAATCTATAGTGTATTTTAAGGTTTGAGAGGAGTTTTATGAAATTGTCCTATTTGATCCTGGACCATTAGTCTATTTGATGACATTCTTTGTAACATTTGCAAAATTTCTGTAATTCATTGCAGCCTGTTCACACCCATCTCTCTCTCTCTCCATCTGTCTCTGTCCCTGTCTCTATCCCTGTCTCTCTTTATCTGTCTCTCTGTCTCTCTGTCTCTCTCTGTCTGTCTCTGTCTGTATCTCTGTCTGTCTCTGTCTCTGTCTCTGTCTCTCTCTGTCTCTCTGTCTCTCTGTCTCTCTCTCTCCCTCTCTCTCTCTCTCTCTCTCTCACACACACACACACACACACACACACATGCACAGTTTCTGATATTTTTTTCTTGCCAAATACTCTGATGAACTCCATGAATTTAAAAACAAAACAAAACCATTCTACAAAACAAGTAACAAGATACATATTAATAACAAACCACCTCAGGTATGAATATCTGGATGGTGTTGAACTTTATTCCTGTTTTTACCTTTAACAAAATAGTATCATAACTAAACGACTTCCTTAGGAGAGCTGTTTCCATAACAAAGAGCTCAATTAAGGTTAATTAGCAGAAAGGACTTGACATTCATGATTAATAACCTACCTGTTTTTAAAAGGAATTTGTGGGGAGGTGGCTCTGGAAGTGCACATCTCCTATCAGGTGGGATATAGCCCCAGTAACGGAAATAATAATGCATCTCTTAGTAAGTGATTATTCAGCAGAAAGAAAGTCTGTGCACATTTTCAACATATTCCTTCTCCTTAAGCTAATTTATGCATTTGTTTGAGATGTTGTGCTTTACCTCCCATTAGATTAATTCAGTGGAAACAATCCCAGGGATGTATTGGTGTCCTGTGGTGCAAAAGGGTCTGTCTATATGTAGATGTCTTTTCTCAGAGTGCACCATGAATGCTAAGCATCTGCTTGGATCTCGACTGAATTTCTTCCTATGCTGTCATTCTTCTTGGCACACTGGCTATCAGAGACACAGCATGCCCAGTCTTCTCAGAGAATGAATGCATGGGGAATAGGAGGAGTCTGGCATGGCTTAGCATTTGTCCAGGTAAAAGCCCATGAGAAGAGTGCTTTGATCACTTTCCATATCTATCCATGTCTGTATCTATCTATACCTATGTCTATATCTATGTCTATATCTATGTCTATATCTATGTCTATATCTATATCTATATCTATATCTATATCTATATCTATATCTATATCTATATCTATATCTATATCTATATCTATATCTATATCATCTCTCTCTCTCTATATATATATATCTATCACTATCTCTAACTACATCTACATCTATCTCTATATCTAATCTATATGTATATCTGTGGAGGGGAGCTTTGGAAAGGATGGCTAGAATTTCTCAGAGGCATATCCAGGGATATGTTGATAAATGTTTAACAAGTGACTCCCCAAAAAGTAGAAGGAGGGAGTGTTACTCACTTTTGAATTTCTTTTGCATTATGACCATTTTTCCATCAGTTACCCAAATATGATTAATCAGTAAAACAGAACATTAAGTTTGGGGTTTTAGCTTGCTGATTTTACATTTGAACATTTACAAATGTTCACCCTAAATCTTTAACAATCAGACACTGGAAAGAAAGCCTGACTCAAGCACTGACCTGAGGGGATCTCAGTTTTGGAGAGCTTCAAGAGAAGAAGTGAGTTTGAAGGGTGAATTCCTCTCCAGCAAAGGTCAAATCAACCCTGCTGAAGATCACACTAGACAGCATGTCTAGCATCAATCAAGTATATACCTATTGTGTGGTTGGTGGAGGGTTAAACTAGAAGAGCTGATGGTGTGGAGCAGCTGCTTCTGCTACTGACCCACCCGGACCTAAATCCTGTCAGATAGGGAGGGGAGAGGACTCCACATTTCTCCTCTATCTAAATATGGAAGATTTTGAACATTCATTGACACCCACTGATATGTACCCAGTACCATGATCATGGCCCATGCCTACCAACTGCCTGGATCCAATTGACTGCTTTGCTTGTCTCTTTTTGGCTTCTAGGAGAGCTTATCTGTCACTGTTCTTTTCATTCTTCTGAGGGACTCATTCATGCTGAGCTATTCACACTTGATAAATTTGAATGTACTGATGCTCTTAAGGCTATGACAATTTGGCACCATTTGTATGACAAATATAATTGTATGACAAAATAATTACTTTATAATGTCTAATATTTGACTTTCAGGTAACTGCTAACAGGTTTATAGAAAGATTTTGCCTAGAAGCCTTCATAGTGTCCCTCAAATCATATCACATTGCTTATTCTCTGCTCAAAATCAGTTCTGGTCCTTATTTTGTGATGTTCATTAATTCAATTAAATTCAGTCTGATAAATGTTTATTAAACAACTTATGAGGTGTTAAGTGCTGTCATGGGCACTTGAAGTACAGACACAAATTTAAAGCTCTCTGCCCTCAAAGAGTTAACGTTGCATATGGGAGAAACAACCTGTGCACAAGTAAATAAATATTAAACATACACAAAAGGGGTAAAAAGAACTTATTGGGAGTGGAAAGCATTAACACTGGTGAGAGGCAGGAATCAGTAAAAGCCTCATTTGGGAAATACGGCTTGAGGTAAGCCTTGAATGAAGATGACTCCAAGAAGAGAAAGTAAGGAGGGATGGCATGTCAGTCAGGGAGGACAGTCTGGGCAAGTGAACAGGGGTTGGAAACAGATTGACATGTGTAGGGAATAGGAAACCAGCTTATCAAAAAGAGAGTGAATGATGAGGGTGTCATGTTACGTTAGATTTGAAAGGTAGATAGAAGCCATATTGTGAAGGACCTTATAGGACAAACACAGGCATTGGTTATGGGATCGTCCAGGTAATAATGTCCCATTGAGGCTTCCTGAGCAGAGGAGTGACAGGGTCTTACCTGAGCTTTTCGATCTACCTGATGGGTGAATGTAGACTGGATTGGAGAAGAGAAAGACTGGTGACAGAAGACCAATTTGGAGACCATCCCAGTAGCCCGGGAGAAGGGTGATAACATTCTGAAGTAGGATGATGGTTGAGTAAACGCAAAGAAGGGGCTGGATGTGAGAAAATGGTGGAGGTGAAAATTAAAATAAAAAAAAAAAACATATCAACTGATTATGGGAAAGCATGTGGAAGCAAGAAAAGAACTGAGTATGTTTCTGAGGCTGCATATCTGAGAGACTTCAACATTTCTGTGGCATTATTCCCATCTTTATGTGACTACTCCCTCCACTGGAGCACAGCACCCATCTGTACCTTCTTATTCTGTGTGACTTGTAAGTTCAAGGGATCTACCTGATATGGTAGAGTCTTTGTTCCAGATTTCTTTACACATGTGGAGGATGTCATCTGTCCAGAAAATGCAGTGGATAGAGAGTCAGTCTCAGATCCAGGAAGACTCAGGTTGAAATCTGACTTCAAACACATGGTGGCTAGGTGTTGCTGGGTAAGCCACTCAGCCTCTCCGTGCTCTGGGTCAATGACCTTCAATTGTAGAGAAGGGAATAAGCTGCAGGATTGAGGGAATTTCTTCTGAGAGTGCTTCATACCAAAGAAATTACAAGTTTGGACCCTATGGGCTTCTTGCCCATTGTCAATTCACTATGGCTGCATGAGCAACCAACTTTCTTTTCCAGGCATATATCTTTTAGAATATTTAATGTCCCTTTTTCACACACACACATAGGGATGGAGACTAAACCTGTGATTTCATTGGTCCAAGGAACTCTCAAGGAAAGGAACTTACTCTCTGCCTGCATCTTGTTTGCTTCTCTGTAGCTTAGAAAGTTGCTCCTTGCACTGAGGGGTTAGATAACTCTCCAGAATCACACAGCCAGGGTGTGTGAGACACAGGGCTTGACTGTCTTTCTGACTTTGAACCTGGCTCTCTCTACCTACTTACACCATACTTCCTTTCAGAGGAAGAATCTTGGGGTTAAAGAAAATGTTCCAGGGAGAAGCTTGCTGCTTTTGTAAGGACTTTGGAATTTTGCCATTCTTTTACTAAATATGGAGAAATTTGGGGAAATTTTTCAGTAAATAACACTTAGGCCAAAGATTTGGAACTCTAGGCCAAGGCAAACCTTCTTATGAGGCAATACACCAAAAACTGAAATCATGCTGCGCTGTGTTGCTTTGCTTAGATGCTTTTATAGCCTACACATTAGTTTCTAAATGAGATAACCACACTTTCTCTATTAAATTTCTTGCCTCTTTCCTTAGTCAAAGCACTGTAATGGAAGCTTTGAAGGAATTAACTGAAAATAAAATCAAAAGCCTCTGTTTTTGCTATGTTTTGGTCCATACTTTCCAATGTATTCATCATAGAACCTAGAGAATTCAGTTAGATATGAACAGAAATATGTACTCACTATATAATTCCCAGAGGAAGAGATCCCTCATTGTGGTCAATAGAAAAATAAACAAGGTCTTATGTCATTGACATAATTTAAAGCTCTACGGAAAGGATGAAGTATATAGGAATATATATATTCTCAGATATATGTGTGTATATATGTATATATGTATGTATGTGTACCTGTATGTATATGTACATATGTGTGTATATGTATATGTGTGTATGTATATGTATACACACACACACAGAACTTCAAACTCTATCAGCCTGCCTCCCAGGTCCTTCTATTAGAAATGTGAAAATAATAGGAACTATTTCCCAGTAGGCCTGAGTGATTTTTATTAATAATCCCATTCTTCTCATTAGCTCATACCTTTCCTCTGAGGAGCTCAAACACTTCTGTATTATTCGATCTCTTCTCTCTCTTCTATATTATGGTTAAGCCCAGGCACTGGTAGTTGTTATACACTGAGTTCAGGCAGTTAACAAAGGCAAATTTCATTAGGACTTCAGGTTGTAAGGATTCCCCAAAACTCTTTTGCATGCTCAGAGCCAATGCAAAACACAGTTTTTGAAGCAGTTTTGCTAGTAATAAGGATTGCTTTTGACAGAGATGCCTTTCTTCTCATCTCCAAACAGATTGGGTGAAGAACATATTTTTAATGGGATTCCACCCAGCATTCGGATATGGCTGTTATTCATGGATGTGGCTTTTCCCCCAGGGTGCAGTGGTCAAAATAAATGATATTATTCCAGAAATTCTGTGTGGAGAAACAGGGCTGGCTCTCAATTATTTCATCATGATGAAAATGTTGGCGCTGGCCTCATTGCTTTGATTTTCGGTAAGTCTTCTCTTCCTTAACCACAAGTACCTCTGGTTCCCTTCTGTCTGTCCCCTGCCACTGCCACCACTTCAGTCAGTCCTAGGGGTCTCAATTCTTCTGGGCATGGCAGATTAGTTTCATTTTGTGAGATCCTGCTTGTTTTGAGTGACTATCCAATAGCGCAGCATAAGTTTGCTCCTTGCTTTCTACTTGTGATGACTAAAACTCATCCATACTTAGAACTGCTTTAATAATGTACGTGTGTGCTTTTATAAACATATAAACATAAATTACATATGTTTTTGTATGTATGTATATATATTTAAGCATGGCATACATTCTATATATATATATATTTGTGTGTTTAAAGTTATATGTTTTAATTCTGTATCTTTACATAAAGGTACAATATTATATATATATATATATATATATATATATATATATATATATAATCATATACACATGCATATAGACATTTTACTTTTTAAAAAAGTAATATGATTAGAACTGTGTTAAAAATCAGATTTGATTCAGGCCAGAGAGCAGGAAAGAGAGGGAGAATGGATGGTACAAAATGTCATGTTAAAAGTTGGCCTTCACTATCCAATAAATGTCTTGCTGAGAAGTCATAGGGTATGTGTGTGTGTGTGTGTGTGTGTGTGTGTGTGCATGTGTAAATTGGTTCACATTTTAAGTGCCCTAGGGGAAACACTGTGTAAAGTGATAGAGATAAAAATCCATTACTTTGCCTTTGGGGGAATGGGAGTTTGGATTTTTCTCCCCTTAAATCTAGGGGTGTCTTAATCCTATCCTAGATATCCTTCCTGTCTCTATTATAATTCTCATATAAAATTTCATTTTCTCCTTAGGTGCCTACCATTTCCAAATCAGCATCTAACTCTGCCATTTTTATCAGAATCAAGTGACCTGATCTTTCAAAGGCCATCACAGGTGTCTTGCCATTTTCTTTGCTGTCCCAAGCATTGTATCCTTATTCCCTCTCCCACTCCTACCCCCCATCCTATCCTTAGCTTTACTTTTTTACCACTTAAGTAATAATCACCAGATCACTAGCACTGCTTCTCAATGGATTGCCATGTTCCAGCATTGTTCCTGGAAGACATGACAATCTGATGCCATGACTGTGGTTTCATCTATAATCTTTAAAATAGTCACTCCATGCTAGAAGCTTCAGGACCTCCCTGTTACATTCAGGACAAAATTCTAATTCATTTATTTGCCACTTGGAGGGAACTTTCAAATTCTGGACCCTAGACTATCTTTCTTTGCTAAATACACATTTCCAGCCACATTCCTCCATGCATGTTTGACTCCAGACCAAACTGGCCCACTTGGCATTTATACAACTTTCATCTCTCTGACAATGCACAGACTGTCATCAGTGTTTAAATGTTCTTCACACTTTAGCCTTTCGGCGTCCCAACTCCCTTTAAGGCCCACTTAAAGGGTCAACTTTCAAGGGTCCTTTCCTGATATTCCTAGGATTTGCCCAACCATTGGGCATACGTTGGCTTATAGAGATTACTTTTACTTCTCTGTAATTTGTTGTATCCACATGGTAGAATGTGTGAGGATGGGGGAATATAGAGAGGGGCAGGGAAGAGGAGGCCCAAGTTGATGTAATCACAAAAAGCAAAGAGTAGATAATAGAGCTAATTAGTTAATGTGTTAACAATTTAAATCCTGTGATCTTGATTTATAATGAGAACACCTTTCTCTACTGGAATTAAAGGGAGCAAAAAATTAGAAACATCTTTGAAAAATCTGTCTTGGATCAGTTTGGTAGAGAATAGCCCAGGAGTTACTTGTGGCAGAGATCCCTGAAGGGAAAGAGAAGGGAGCTTCTCTCCTCCCTGTATCAGACCATCACACTTAGCAATGGAGTTCCTTCCCAGAAGGAGACACTGAATCCAATGGTTGCAGAGTTTGAGGTTCAAATGAGGAAGTCCATATGTACACAGAAGACAGGTAGGGAAGCAAAGAGGCAGTCACTCAAGGGAGGAAGCAGTTTCCAGGGCCACAGTCTCTAACAGGTAAGAGAGTCTATACCAGGCCTTCAGTGAGGACGTTCATTGTTGTTTAGTCATTTAAGTTGTATCCATTTCTTTATGACCCCATTTGGGGTTTTCTTGATAAAGATGCCTTAGTGGTTCGCCATTTTCTTCTCTAGTTCATTTTACAGATTATGAAACTGAGGCAAACAGCCTTAAGTGACTTGGCCAAGGCCATACAGCTAGTAAATATCTGAGGCCAGATTTGAAATCAGTTCCTCCTGACTGCAGATCTAGGACTCTACTATTGCTCCATCTTGCCACCCCCTAAGAGAGAACTAGCTGGAGGAATCAAGGTGTTGCTCTGTAGAGAAGAGCAATTGTGTTCAGAGATAAGTTTTTCCAGGATTAATGTAGGAGCCAAGGGACCTCCAGTCCTTAAAGAAAGGCCTTGGCTATATATGTGCCCTACAAGTATGCCTCACTATATTTGTACTTGGAATTTATTCCCATTAATCCTAAAGATGTCGAATTTATTCCAGGAAGAGAAAGACTTAGGTCTATGATGCTGGTGTAGGGAAATTTTGAAATGAGTCTTCTCAATATTCTTTCTTAGCAAATACCTTTTTGCAGAACTAAGTATGTCCTGGTCCAGACTTGAAATGTATAGTTTTAGTAATAACTACCCTAAAATCTGAAAGAGCAGCCATCCTCTGCTACCCACTCTGAATCCCTGTAGAGCAGTGGTTCACAACCTGTGGGTCACTATCCCTTTGGGGCTCAAATGACCCTTTCACAGGGGTCACAGGGGTTGCCTAAGACCATCAGAAAACACATATTTCCAATGGTCTTAGGAATCGAGACACTGCTCCTCTATCCGTCTCCAGGCAGGTCCTCCCACATGCAGATATGCACACATATGAGTATTAAAGGGTCGTGGCATTAGGAAGGTTGAGAACCACTGCTGTAGAGTTGTTTTTTTTAAAGGACTTAGCACAGTGCTTGTACATAGTATGTACTTAAATGCTTTTTCCTGTTTTCCCTAGAGAATGAGCTCCACTAAATTCTAAAAATGCTGGAGTCTATCACGCTTCCACTTCAATGCCAGGTTTGTGTCCTGCTGTCCAGTTCCTCATCTATTTCCTCCTTATGTCCAGGTGACCTATAGAAGAGTTCCATAGCAAAACTGCATCTTCATCTCTCTGCAATGATTGCCACCATATTAACTCCTTTCCAGATCTAGAGTTTCTTCACAAGAATGTAACTTCATAAAATTCTATGATTCTCCACTGCCTTCTTTACTAGTCCTGTTCCTTTGGAACATGTGACAAATAGACTTCCAGACTCATTTCCTAGGCATGCCTCTAATCCCATGGAATCTCAGCGATATTTATGACATCACATTTGTCTCCTTAGATAAGGTCAAATCTGTGATTTTATTGGCATGGAAGACCAATGCCAATGTACCTTGGTACCGGCTCTGACATCTCTAGTGTTTTAGTGAATTACCTATGGTTCTTTGAGATCATGTGACTTGTCTAGGGGAAAGGAGGAAGGGAATAAGCATTTTCATAGTATTTCCTATGGGTAAACCACTTTGCTAAGTGCTTCACAAGTATTCACTTATTTGGTCCTCCCAACAATCCTGGGAGATCAGTGCTGTTATCCCCATTTATGTTTGAGGAAACTGAGGCTTAAAGAGATCAAGTCACCTGGGATCACACAGAAAGTATTTTTCTGAGGCTGGATTTGAACTCAGTTCTCCTTGACTCCAAGGCCACCGCTCTATCCATCTAACAACCTTTAATGAGCATACAAGTCTTGTGTGATTTGTCTAAGTCCACACAGTCAGTCTGGGTCAGAAGCAAGGCTTGACTCTAAGTCTTCAGGATTCCAAGGCAAGCTCTCTGCTCTCTGTGTAGTACTCACTCTCTTTTCTTGTATCATGATCTCTTATCCACTTTTAAATTATGCTTACATTTATAATTTGCATAGAAACATTTTAGACCATAGTTTTTATTGCTTACTCTCTTTTTGATTGTTGGTTCTTGTGAATCGATGTTCCTGTGTATTCTTATATTTCTTCTTTTTGTTGTGCCTGTTCCTGTCTGGGGGACCAGACTTTTGAAATCTAGGTGGACAGCTTTCTTCTTCCCCTCTATTTTTGGTTTAAATCCATTTTGATCAGATTCACAAAAGGACAATATAATATATCTATACTTTCTCTCATTACACACCTTTTATCCTTGTTTAAAAGCTTATTATTCCTATATTGTAAACTTAAATCTTAGAAATCCTTTCATAAACCAGCTATTCATTCGACAACCCCCTCTCCCACCACAATAGCTTTTCTCTTTTGAAACCTCTACTATGTCTGAGCATCAATGGTGCTATATTTTTCAATTTCTCATCCAGGATTTGTAATAGCTAACATTCCTTCTAATGCATCATTTTTATATGCCCAGGGCTGATACCAGACCTCTCAAAAAACAAAATAAAACTTTGACCATTAATTCATAAGCTCTCTCCAACCAATATTTTTTGAATATACATCCTCATTCCTTGAAAGGCAAGAATTTACTTCCTCCTCAGCTA
This sequence comes from Pseudochirops corinnae, assembly GCA_028646515.1. Lineage (NCBI taxonomy): Eukaryota > Metazoa > Chordata > Mammalia > Diprotodontia > Pseudocheiridae > Pseudochirops > Pseudochirops corinnae. The sequence goes on from CM053591.1 coordinate 191,976,076, forward strand.
GCTCTACTCTCTATGGGAAAAACCTGTTTACTTATTCCAAAGCCTTAAATATTCTGTAGACTTTCTCTTTTTCTTCCTTCTATATGGCACATTCTTCTACTCTCCAACCTTCTGACCCTGGTTAAGAGTCTCCTCTGGCTTTCCAGATTACTTTTCTTCTTGTTGTTTCCTTTGAAGCATTTTTTATATTCTTATAAAGAAGAGCTCATTCTTTTTGATAACCTAGAGAGCAGAGAACTCTCCCTTTCACTTTCTTTTTTAGTAGAAAATTCTGTTTGTAATGTGTATATCTATGGATGCTTTACACCAATGGCCAAAACAAAACAAAACAAACCAATAAACCAAAAAAATCCCTTTTTACAAGTTGCAACAAAATTCCCCTCGCCTTGCATATATATGGGTAGCAAGATCTTCATTCAAGCTCTTGTTGCTAATTATAAAGGTATAACTCATGTTTACCTCACCTATTTGTTGCACTGAATGTTGCAAAGGAAAAATAAATTTCTTTGTAGCAGCCATAAGTTGCTTGGACTGGAATATTGTCTTTGATTAGAGATTAAGAAACTGCTCCCCAAATCTCAGTGCCAAAGGAAGCCGTTATCTGAAGGAGAGCTTTGGGTAGAAATCCAACTACTGGTAGCTCATTCTTCTTCCTATGCTTTTTTTCTTGTCTTTTACTGCTTACCAGACCTCAGAACCACCCCCATCCATCTTGCTCTTTTTTCGCCATAATATCCATTGTCTTTCTTGACCCTTGAGCAAGACTTTTAAAACAGTTTTAATGTCTTCTATCTTTTTTATGATTAGACAATAATTTGCTTGATTATTTTTTTTCTCATAGCACAAAGTTAGCTGTCTTTCCACAAAACTCATTGATAAAGATACTTAGAAAAAATTATCAATCTTAAAAAATACAGTATTTATAAAACTTGACTATAAATTACTTTTGCATATTTACCCAATGTCAGATACACACACATAAACATACATACATATTCCTATATACATCTACACACATATATTAGTATTTGAATTAATAATTTTAATTTTAAAATTATTTTAATTGTATTCTATGACTGACTTTAATGTTTGATATAATAAAGGATATAATAATAGATACAATAAATAAATATAATGGATGCAATACATTAAAATAATATAATGGATGTGATGTAATAAAGTTCCAAAGGATGAACTCCCCAAAACAGTTTGATTCATGCTTACCTTGTTGAAATCAATGCAGAGTTCACAAACATGTCTACTTTGAGGCAAATGACTTCAAAATTTTAATGATTTTTGGGACATTTCTCCTTCTCATTGGAAGGGCTAATGAAGCCTAGGCATTCTAATACACTGTTGGTGGATCTGGCTAGCATTATGTAATTATACTCCTCCACCCCCCAAAAAATGATTAATCTCTATGTCCGCTGATGTGGCAAAACCAGTACTAGGCATCTACCCCAAAGAGAAGAGAGACACAGGGAAAAGGCCCATATATACAAAAATATTTATAACAGCACTTTTTGTCTGAGCAAAGAACTGGCAGACAGGAGGATATCTTTTAACTCTAGAAGGGGAGTACAAATGATGGTATATGAATATAATAGAATATTATTGCTCTATAAGAAATGATAAAGTCTATGAATTCAGAGAAATAGGGAAAGAACCTGAAATGATGTCAAGTGAAGAAAGCAGAACCAGGTGAATGTAAATATGTGCTACAACACTGGAAAAACCAACATTGAAAGACTAAAGAATTCCAGCCTAAGTAGAAAGCAAATTCAACTTAAGAGGGTTTATTATGGAGAGAATAGAGATAGAGAGACAAAAAGAGATATAAGGAGGGAAAGAATTAAAGAAGACAAAAGAAAAAGAGTATTAATGAAACATTTAGAAATAAACAAAAGAGAGCAAAGTTCTGAAATGGATACAGACAAGTGAGGCAATGTTGGTATTACCCTAGCAAAAATTAATTTAATATGTGTTTAACAAGTAGGCTATACATAATAGACCAATCGTTCAATGTACAATTCCCTTTTTGGCCTTCTTTAAATGTAGAAACGTTCATGCATGATGGTTTTCTAGTCTATAACAATAACAACAATATATTTTAAATCATTATTTCTCTCTTTTTTTTAACCTATTCATCATCTTGATGGGTGAGTATAAAAGGTATTCACACCATCTAAAGGAGAATTAATCCCAAGTGGTCATGCTAGAATCAGTATAATGGAAAATATGTCTTTCAATTTGGAATAAACAAAGCATTTTAAAAGAAATTTTCTCTAAAAATTCCTAATTCGTGCCAGTGCATTACTGCCAAAAAAATTATATGATTATTTTCCTGACTTAGAATTGGTTCATTTCAGTAATCGCAGAAACATGATAGCTCAAGTGAAAAGACATTGGGACATAAAGCACTTTTATTTGTACAATTCAATCACCCGTATTAGCAGAACTGAAAATGTGCCATAAAAGGAAACAAATTGTGGAATTTGTACCTTTTATTTTTATTCAATTCTGGAAGATGTTGGCATAGAAAATGGACCATGGGCAATTTGTTTTCTGAAATGCCAAAGTAGCTTTCTGGCAGACTAAGATAATACATCTTCTCAGTGTAATATTTTATTTGAATGCACAGAATTTCTGTTGCATTTAAACTTAGTAATGCTTCATGTTCCCACCTCAGTTGGTGGTATGTACTTTGAGATATATGACTGAAGAATCCAATTATACACCTCAGAGAAAGGGCATAATGAACAACACAAAAACTGGCTTTATTTAGAAATACAGTGAACACTATTTTTACCTCTGAGAAACCGGCCCACAGATATGGATTAATGAGCCATATGCAAAACTTACTGAATCATTTATTTGGGGGAAAAAATTAGAGGGAGCACTTGGAACAGGCATGTGAGAAATCCTCTCTGTCACATTTCCTTATCACTTAATGCATGCAGAGAACTTGCAATACAAAGCATGCTTTAGGGTTTGGTGAGATGGACAATTGGATCAGTTGAAAGAAATGAGCCAAAGCCTTGATGGATTTTTGATAATGCCAGGCAGGTTGTCAAGGGTGCACTGAAGTCTCTGCTATAGTAAGAATCCCACTGGAAAGAATATTAATTTGCCACAGTCAGATGAAATAATGCATATACATATATACCATGTACATATATGTATGTACATATATCATATACATGATATATGCATTTCTTGTGTGTATCTCACAGGTTACATATGGAGACATTGGTGGAGTTTAAGGATTTCTATTATTTTAGAATCGCTTTTAAAAATAACGTTCACATATTTTTTGAACCCATCAGAACTCCTGGGTGGTGAGGTTTGTGTGTATCCTCAAATTACTGTTCTCTTTGTATTTGTGCTGTACTTACAATTTGATTGGTATAAGGAATTCCCAGTGAGGAAACTACCCCTACCAATGGCACTTGCCCTGCTACTTATAATCTTGGAGAGTTGCCTGGGGGCACTGAAAGTTTAAGACATTTGTCCCGTGCCACAGAGACATAGAGAGTAAGAAGTTGTCTTCCTGACTCAAAACCAGACTCTGCTACTCTCCACTGCCTCTTCATAGGCAGGAAAAGTTCAGAAAAGCCAGGGAAATAGTGCTAGACTTGGAAGCATAAGATATTTATTTGAACCCTCATATGCCTATGAGACCCAGGAAAAACTATTTAATCTCTCTGGCTTAGTTTCATCATCTATAAAAAAGAAGAATTTGAATGAGATGGATCCTTTGGTCCCTTCTGGCCTGCAATCTGTGATCCTGTATAGAAAGGCTCCACTTGGAATGATGTCCGTCTGTCTATTTGTTTCCATTGTATATATTGTTAACTCTACTGCTTTCTGGATGAGGAAGTTCATTTGACTCTAGTGTCTAGACAATAATGATTAGACATGAAAATGGTTAGACATATGTTATTCTCTCACATAATCTACAAACTCATTAAGGGCTTGTCTCCTCTCAGTCAACCAATTGCTACATTCTCTTCTTAGATCTCACATTTGCTTGGAATTACAAGATATCCAAGAATCTGATCTAGGAAATCCCATCTTCTGTTCAATGTCGTCTAGCTTTCCCGCTTCTTTCTCAGTCACACTAAATATGTTCTTTGCTTTCATCATGACTTCTACTCCCTTGACCTTTCCATTTTCTTGCCTCTTTTCCCTCTTCTGGCTTTACTTGCCTTGATACCAAGTCTTAACACCATTACTAGTCTTTCCAATGATTCATTAGCTACCACCACCGAATGATCTGTCTTCCTAATCTTTCGCTTATCCCAATCTGCTAATCAGTTCTGGCTACCTCCCATCATGTTATTTTTATACTAAATCCTAGACTACTGAGTGGAGGAGAAAATAGAACACCGGACCTGGAATCAGAAAGACCCAAGTTCAAATCCAACCTCAGATGTTTATTAGCTGTGTGACCCTAGGCAAGTCACTTAATCCTGTTTGCCTCAGTTTCCTCATCAATAAAATGAACTGGAGAAGGAAATGGTAAGCTACTGCAGTGTCTTTGTTGAGAAACGCCCAAAGGGGTCAACAAGACTTGGAATGAAAAATGAGTTAAACAAGAACATTTCATCCACTGTTTATTGTTATCTGTAATCTCAAATGGACTCTCACTGCTGCTTGACAGTTGTTCTACTGAACTCTCCTTAATTGCTAATCTCAACTCTTATAGTCATTTTTGCAAGTTTTTCAACCTTTCCCCTCTTTCTTTAAGACATCAAGCCCTCCTGGACCAGTCGAGTAACTTGATTGAGACATAGCTAGTGCATAGTCCGTATCCTTTGGCATGCATATTATGCCAAAAGATGTCTAGAAATAGGCATATTGGTGAGTCCCTTGTAGCAGAGATACAAATAGGGTATGGACAAATTCAGAATAAGATCAACAGGTGTGGCTGGGTTTATATTGTGGAAATAGTAGTGAAATTGGAGTCAAATCCCAGGCTCAGTACCTGAGATCACATTTTGCCTCTGATACTTCCTGTTGACACTTTGGCAAGTTAGTTATTATATCTCCACACCTCAGTTTTGTTATGTGTAAATTGAAGGGGTTGAGCTAGGTAGCCTCCATGGTCCCTTCCTGCTCTAGATAGGTAATGATCCTACAGGTGATAGTTTGTATTTCAAGTACCTTTGATGTGACAAAGAGGATGGGCTTTCAACAGTTACAGAATTAAAATCCTGTCACTTAAGATCATTTCAATATGGATTTGACCAGAAGAACATTCAAAAACATCTTTAACAAGATGGGATAGCAGTAGGATCTCTAGGGCTTTAGAATCCTAGAATAGTGCTCTCAGTAATTCAGCACATTACAAGTGAGTGGTAAACAAGAGAAAGATTCCTAGGTTGACCTCAGTCTTTTCTCTTTCCATTGTTAGTGATTCCCATATCCTGCTTATCCTGTAAGGCACTATTCAGAAAACTTCCAAGGAGCTCCTCTGCTTTTCACACTGTCTCCCACCTAGTAGCTATTTAATAAATTCTTGTTGCCCTGCCCTAACTTGGCTTTGGTATGAGCTCCATAGATGCCTTCCTTCCTTCTAGCTTAAGGTCTCAGAAACTTTTGTTGCTCATCAGTCCCTTTGGCAGTGTCATGAATGTCCCAGATTCCTTCTCAGAATAATATTTTCACATTTATAAAATGCAATGGAATTAAGAAGGAAACAATTATCACAGAAATAAAGATGTATTTTCCCCTTAATTTAAGTTTGTGGACACCTTAAAATCTCTCCACAGACTCCTTGGAGGTCCAGGATCCCAGGTAAAGAACCCTTACTCTAGCTGATTAGAGTGTCCTGGGACAGAAGCCCCCTGGGAGTTTTCAGAACTTTATGTTTGATTAAAGACTTTTTTTCTCCAAGTGTTCTGTATGAAATGCAGGGAGTTTCTTTCAGCAGAGACATTTGTTCTTATTTTCATGGACTTTGTTGTAATGGATGCTAGGACCTTAAATTCACAGGTTTCAAGATGGAAGTGACCTCAAAGGTCATATAAATATACCTATGATCACACAATATAGTAAGCAAAAGGTAGGATTAGAAAATCATTTCTCTAACTTCAGAATCCTTGCTCTATCTATTCAAGCCAGAAGCTCAATAGATGTCAGTTGAAGGTTTTGATGATAAAGTAACACTCTGTTTAATGAAAATCTCCAGGTTATTGGAGACATCAGAGAAACAGAACCTACTATCAATCCTGCTACAAATGGAAATAAAAGGGAATGTGAGGAATATTCAGAAGACTTGTGCTCCAAAGCTGTTTCTCTAACCTTTCCATTCAAAACAAAAATAAGCCATCAACCCTACCAACAACATCACACAGAACATGCAACAATAGCCACAACAGTAACTACAATTACTGCGACAACTGCAACCTATTGCAAAAGTCCTTTGGAAAGCCTTTGTATGGTCTACTACTAGAGGGAAGACCCTTTTGCAGGTTTATCTAGTCCATTCAGATAGAGTAACATTTTTATTTTTTCTGTTCTTGTTTGAATGAGAGTTTTATTTAACTTATTTACCCATCATTTCTCTCCAAATTTCTGAAACTTTCTGCAGTCTACTCCAGGAATCTCAGGCAAAAAAAAAAAAAAAAAAAAAAAAGAAAGGAAGAAAATTCTTGCTTTAGTTCAGTGGTTCTCAACCTTTCTAATGCCATGACCCTTTAATACTTGTTTGAGGGTATATCTGCATGTGAGTGGACCCCCCTGGAGATGGAAAGAGGAATGGTGTCTCAGTTCCTAAAACCATCGAAAATATGTGTTTTCTGATGGTTTTAGGCGACCCCTGTAACCCCTTTGAAAGGGTTGTTGCACTCTCAAAGGGTTGTGACCCACAGGTTGAGAACTGCTGCTTTAGTTAGAGGCATAAATTTATGATTTAGTCTCTAGCTTTACTGATAGAAGCTGCATTTAGAATCAACAAGCATTTATTAAACTCCAAAATGCATGAGATCTCTTACATTGACCAGTCATGTGACCGTGGGTACATTGCAGCCTCTGAATCTTATTTTTCTTATCTATACAATGGAGATGATAATGTATGTAGCCCCTCCATTAACAGAGTGGTTGCAAAGCTCAAAGGAGATAATATATATTTATTTTTGTAATATAAATCATCAAATATATCATCTTTATAATCATTGAAGTGTTATAGTAATATCAATTATTATTGGTCAGCTAATATAATTCTAAGAATAGATCCAAAAGCACAGTCACATGTGCATGAACACTGTAATCTGATTATTTTAACAAGCCCTTTCCTACTTTATTTTATTTCTGAATCTCCCCTACTTTCTTCCATTCCCAGACATGTTTTATATTTGAAAGTCTGTCTTTTCTTTTAGATTTATGAGATTTTATACCTAAATGTCATTAAAGAACTATATTACTAAAAAAAAAGAAAATGGATGACCACATGTTGAGAGTGAGCAGTAACAGATGGTCAACCCATGTGCCCCATTGGTATCACCATGAATTCAAGAGAGTTTAAGGGGGCCCCTAGCTAACATGGGTGGAGGGTGGACCCCACATGGATTTAGGGAAAGACATGAGAAAAAGCATAGAAGGCTTACAATCTGTACAGTTGGAGGAGATAAACACATTGGTGAGATCCCAGCTCCATTGGATTATTAGCATAGGAAATCCCCCTCTAGTTTTATTGCATGGTGACCCTGGATTTTGACATGAGAAGAACCTTGGAGGTCATCTAGTCCATACCTCTTATTTCATAGATGAGGAAATCTTTTTAATGTACTGGCTACACAAGTAGAAGGCCACTCAAGTTCCTTTTACCACTTCACCATTCTTTCCACTACATCAAATATTCATGAAGTTTTTTTTAAAATTATTTTTGGGGGGAGGGGGGATAAGATAACTACTATATTAAGGATTTGTGGTTCTGAAGCAAGTTCCAGAAATTGTTGTTGCTGGTGTTCAGTCATTTTAGTTATGTGCTGCTCTTCATGATTGCATTTGGGATTCTCTTGGCAGAGATACTAGAGTAGTTTGCCACTTCCTTCTTCAGTTCATTTTACAGATAATGAAACTGAGGCAAAAAGGGTAAAGTGACTTGCCCAGTGTCACACAGTGTCTGAAATCAGATTTGAATTCAGGAAAATGTGCCTTCCTGACTTCAGGCCCAGCCTTCTATCCACTGCACTACCTAGCTGCTCCATTTCTAGAGATACAAGTCTCTAACTTTCATGGTAGCATGGCTTTGGCTTATTCACTTTCACTGTCTAGAGGTGATAAAAAAAAAAATCCCTTCTTTCAAACAAATCAAATTCCATTAGGGAAGAAAAACATTAAAATAATTGAGTAGTACAAGGTATTTCTATTTTATTACCAACAAAATCAGTTAATGAGAACACCCCTCTCCCTTCTCTAAGCATTCCACAGAACTGATGCATTATATTTTCCTGGGTTTGTTCACTTATTTCCTCTTTTTTTGTGTGTGTGATACCTTCCACGGAGCCAAAAATTTAATTAAATTTATTTTCTCCAATTAACATTTTTTTTTCTTTTCCACTTTCCTCCAGTTGAAAAAAAAAAAAGGAAAACCATTATGATAAATATTGATGACCAAGTATCTGTCATGTCCCAAAACATCTCATTTTCACGTCCAGTACGTCACCTCCGTCAAGAGACACCTGTCTGAAGAGGAAATGACAATTCCCCCCATCTCTATTATTTCACTCTTGTCACTTCTCTGGAGTTGTCAGTATTAATGACTGACCCAAAAGTCTTTGGTGAGCAACCAGAGTGGTTCTCTTCGTTGAAAGTAAGAGAAATCATGCTGAACAGAAGTTAACCACTTTGACCAAGCTTTCAGCATCTCTTTCTTGGTGAATTTTTCTCCTTAATATAGAATTTCTATCCCTAGGTTCACTCTGTCAACTTTGTGGGAGCAATTAATTCCCATAAACTTCCCTTTACTTCTGTTTCAAGGAGTGAAGAAGGAGGAATTTTAAGAAACAATCTTAAATATAAAAGGATGTTTTTAGGAAAAAAAGGAAAGGTATCAAAAAAGCATTTAACAAAGCAGAAAATGAAACTATGAGGATGATAGCCAGGGTGGTGACCATCTCATGGTGAAAACTGGTTGAAGGAATAAGGTAAGTTAGTCTGAAAAATTCTTTAGGGTAAGCGTTGTCTTAATGTATTTGAAGGACTGTCATGTGGAACAGCAATTAGATATATCCTTTTTATCCCAAAGGGCAGAACAAAGAGTAAACTGGTAGCTGTTTCAATGAGGTCAATTTGACTTTAATGTAAAGTAGAAATTCATGAAAAAATTGAGTATAATGAATGACCTTGGGAAGCACCGGGAATGTCTTTGAGCAAAGGCTAGATAGGCACCTGTAAGACATATTAGTGAAGCAATTTCTTTGAATATAGGTTGATCAGCATGGCTGACAAGGTACCTGCTCTCTCAGAGAATCTGTGATTCTGTGTGACAGCTTTTTTTTTTTTAATAATACTCATAAGGTTTTCCTAAAGAAAGGAAGATTGAAACAAAGAAAGGAAAATCAAAAGATTGAAAGAAAAGAAAAAAAGAAAGGAAGGAAGGAGGAAAGGCAGGAAGAAGAAAATGAAAAAAGAGAGAGAAAAAGAAAGAAGGATGGAAGGAAGGAGGAAAAGCAGGAAGAAGAAAAAGAAAAAATAAAGAAAAAAAGAAAGAAGGAAGGAAGGAAGAAAAGAAAGGAAGGAAGAAAGAAAAAAAGGAGAAAAAGGAAGAAAAAGCACTGTATGTGACTTTGAAACTTTGAAACTACTGGCTTATTTTACAAACTGCCAATTATTGCCTTCTTTCCGTGACTCCTCAGTTTTACAATGAAAATACCTGCTGGGTGTTACATGTGTAGTCTACCATTTACTTTGCAACTTGTGGTGAATTACTTTGCAATTTTCTGTCCTATAAAATCCAATAAAGGAACTGCCTACACAAGTCTTTCTTGCAATATTGACTGCATTTGTTATAACCTCAACTCTCCCACTCATCTGATGACACAGTCACTGAACAAGGTTCTATCTGCAGATGTCCCTATTCAGATGTTTTAATTTATGTTGAGACTGCTCTAAATAGAACCTCCAATCTGAATGCTCTGAATGACTGGTGGAGTAGTGAGAAAAGATCCTTTATTCTGGAGAGACTTGTCCTCACCTATGTCCCCTCAATTAGGCAGGATAATAGGGAACACTACCAAGTCATGAATACAGATTTGTCCTTGAAGATGATGGCATAGCAACCCATACTGTTTCAAGTAAATATGATCCATCTATGAAGGGTTCATATTTTTCATCTCTCAACTCAACTGCTTAGAATGCAGCCTCAGGGCAGCAGATGGTAAGTGGGTGAACAAGACTCAAATTATAATTCCATAATTATTTCACCAAACTAAGCCTTAGACATGAGTTTCTGTAATAGTTCTTAACTTGCTCAGTCGTAGGGTATTCTAGCCTTCCTTGAGATATGATCAAACATGGAAAGCCCAATGGAAAAGGTGGTAAAGATTAATATCCCTAATCTACTTTGTTCAAACTAACAAACAATAAACAAACAACTCTGAGGTAGGGTTCTAATTGCTAGCTCATTATTATTATTTTTTTTTCAGAATGGAAATATATTTGCAAGAGTCAATCACTAAAAGTCTTTCTTTAAAGGTTTCAGGGTCAGACCATGAGATACATCTCATTACCCCAAATAAAATTTTTATCAGGTGGCACCTGTTCAGGATTGGACAAATTCCTCTGGCATGGAGACGTTGTCAGAATAATGTTCTTAAATTAAGAAAGTAAAGTACAAAGGAAACAGATTATATCAAAATACAGTTGCTCAAGTATTTAAAAAATCAAGTTTAGGGGCATCAAATTAAGAACCCCTAGGTTTTGATGATATAGAGAATTTTAGAGGTTAATTGTTTAATTAAATGTAGGCAGTAAAAGAACAGGATCCAAAAAAGGGATGAAGAGAAAGAACATTTCAAGAATGTGGAAGTGATGTTGAGTTTAAGGAAAAATGAGTAGTCCAAGCTGGTTGTGGGAATTTGGAAAACAGAGTGAAATCAATCAACAGACATTTATACAGCACCTATATCATGCCCAGCACTGATATAGGGGCTGAGGTTACAAAGATAAAATGAAATGGTCCTTATTCCCAAAGAACTAATAATTCCAGTTGATTAGAATCACTTGATAATATTGATGTGTACTTTAAAAACAAATGTTCTTTCCTGGAGGATAGAATGGACCAGAATTCTTCTTGAAAGCATCATAGAATCTCCCAGTTTGAAAGGATCTGAGATCTGAGAAGTAGGTTAGTCCAACCAGAATCTGAGTTGGAATCCTTTCCAAAAAACATCTCCAACAAAATTGTTTGTTCATGTAGCTAGAACTCTGGTGGTCCTGACTACCCAAGTAGCATGCCTTTTGTCACATCAAACTATCTCTGAATGTATTGTATTTTCATCTGTCAGTATTCCCCAAGAGGTGCTTCAACACTCAATCTAGGGAAGGCACCATTTAGCATTCTTAAGAAAAGATTGCAGTTTGCTCAGAGTTCTGTAGACATTTATTCTCTCAACGAATTAGACTATCCTGAATGAAAATACATAAGTGACTTATTTCCCTTTCAGGGTTCAGAATGCTCTGTCTGACCAAAGAAATGTCTCTGCATACGTGTGTTAGAAGACATATATTTTCTTTCAACATAGACACACTAACTTGTTCTTAGATTTGCAAATTCTGTTGCAATGGATTATAGGATAAGAAGGTAATAGAAATAGGACTGAAAGGGACCTCAGACTGTTGAGCCCACATCCATTTTACAAATGAGGAAATTGATGCCCAAAAGGGTTGTGACCTACACAGGGTCACAGAATTAATAAATGAAAGAGACGGGTATTTGAGTTCAGAAAATATGAGTTCTTGTCTCTACCCTACTACTTATTTCTTATGTGATATTGGGCAAGTCACCGTACTTCTTTGACTCTCAGTTTCCTCATCTGTAAAAGGAGGGAACTCAATTAGCTCATCTCTAAAAGCCTTTCCAACTTTCATATCTATCATACAGTGATGTCAATTTTCAACTATACCTAGGAAGTCCTTGTTTCTTTTTCTGCTTTATTTTTTTTAATGTATTCATCTCTACAGAGGGGAGGAGAGGAAAATTGTTTATTATACTTTTTGGTGCACCTAGTAGGGTACTCCCCACCCTTTCTTCCAAATTTCCCCTAATATTTGACAGCGTTGTAATGAGAAAGGAAAAGGAAAAGTGTGTATATGTACACATGGGCACATGTGTGGGCACAGTGCACATCATAGACAAGCTTTGAAAATTGTGCTTAGCATGTATTTTGCACTGTAGGTTTTGAGTCACAAACATTTCTTTAAATAGGCATTTATAAAAAGTCACAGTGGATAGAATGGTGGGCCAAAAGTCAGGAAGTCTCATCTTCATGAGTTCATATCTAGCCTTAGACACTTGCTAGCTGTGTGGCCCTGAGCAAGTAAGTCACTTTAACTTGTTTTCCTCAGTTTCCCCATCTACAAAATTAATAAGAGAAGGAATTGAAAAACCACTCTAATATCTTAGTCAAGAAAGCCCCAAAATTGGGTCTCCAAGCTTCAGAAGACTGAGCAACAAAAATAAATATTTTAAAGTATTCCTTTTTTTGATTTTCCCAGAATGTTCCCTAAGCCATTGCCTTTCTTACCTCTCTCTAATTATATCTTTGAGGAGCAGCTTGTCTATCTGGTCACATGTCCCTGGGTGAGAAGGAGAATGGAGAATAGATACCTAGAAGATTTGAAAGGCCCAACAGCCAGAGCATCTATGGAGACAGAAAGGCAGGGGAAGGGTAGCTGCAGCGGGTATTGCAGCACTGCAGGTGTGTATGCACCTGGCTGTGGTTAGAGGCAAGGTCTGATGAGAGTGGGGCCTCAGATGGCCACAGCTATCGTATACCTCTTAGAAGTAGGAGGAACACATGACAAACCCAGTAGCATCACCATCAACCAAAGCTTTGTGATGGGGAGTATCTCACCTCGCTGGCATTCCAGTGTCTTTTGCCACCCTCTTGCCCGCTCCCACCCTGCAACATCCCAGTAACTTAGAAGGTGTGCATGAATGGTTTGTCAGTATAGTAGTGGTGGGTGCTGACTGAATGGAAATCTTGGTAGGAATCCCCAGTTCTAATGCTTTTTGATCGTATTTTCTGGCCTCCTTCTTCTCTTCTTTTTCCTCCCATTTTTTCCTTCCATACTTTCTCTACCCATAAATTACTGTTTTTCTACATTTTCTCTCTTCTACCCAATTTTTTCCACACACAACCAATAAAGAAAAAAAATATCACTCTGTACCACTGGTATATTGGACCACTTGAGAGGAGTTATCAAAAGTAACTGTAAAGGACTTTGGAAACAAAATGCAATTTAAATACCTCTAGACTGTACAACCCAATCTAATGTTGGTATAACAAAGTTACTGATGATAATGGTTTTAAGAACAAAGGATGAGAATGAGACAATAGTGGCAATAGATGAAATTTATACAAAATGTAATTATTTGTAAGAATTTACATATAATTTGTCATTTCATCTTTACAGTAACCCTGAAAGATAGGTGTGTTTGCATGTATGTACGTATGCATGTTTGTATACATATATGTATAATGTAGGATATATTTGTATATATGTGAATTCACACATATGAGCATATGCATATAGCCATATATACATTACATGTGTGTGTATATACATATATACAAATGCATCTGTGCATCCACATATACATATATAAGCAAAATTATCATCTCCTTTTTAATAGAAAAAGAAACTGAGACTCAGAAAATTTAAGAGATTTTCCACAGATAATGCCAGGGATGAGATTTGAATCTAATTCAGCATATTTTCAGCAGGGGATTTTTATGTTGCTAAGTTATTAAGTCCTTTAATTGCACTAAAACTTTTGGGATATAAATACACAATGTAAGAGCAAAGGCAGTAGTAGTAATAGCAGCAGTAATAGCAAGAGCAACAGCAGAAATCATAGTCAGCAGCAGCCGCAGAAACAGCAATAGAAGCTGCAGCAGTAGTGACAGTAGTAACAGCAACAACAGTAGTAGTGGCCACAGCAGTAGTAGTAACAACAGCAGCCACAGGAGCAGTAGTCATAGTAGTAGTAGTCGTAGTAGTAGTAGTAGTAATAGTAGTGGTGGTAGTAGTAGTAGTAGTAGTAGTAGTAGTAGTAGTAGTAGTAGTAGTAGTAGAAGTAATAGTAGTAGTAGTGGTAGTGGTAGTGGTAGTAATAGTAGTAGTAGTGGTAGTGGCAGTGGTACTGGTAGTGGTAGTAGTAGTAGTAGTTGTTGTTATAGTGGTAGTAGTAGTAGTGGTAGTAGTAGTAGTAGTTGTAGTGGTAGTAGTAGTAATAGAAGTAATAGTAGTAGTAGTGGTAGTGGTAGTGATAGTAGTAGTAATAGTAGTAGTAGTAGTAGTTGTTGTTATAGTGGTAGTAGTAGTAGTAGTAGTAGTTGTAGTGGTAGTAGTAGTAGTAGTAGCAGTAGTAGTAGTAGTCATCAGCAATAGCAGGAGCAGTAGTGATAGAAGTAATAGGGGACCACTAAAGCTTTTCATGCATGGGGTCTGGTCAAGTCCTATGCTCAAGAATAATCTATTTGTCAAGTTTTTGCTGCATGAACTAGAGAGGAGGGAGATAATGGAGGTAGGGAGAAGAAACAGGAGAATCCAATTGCAATGGTCAGATAACAGGAGATCTAAACTACTGTACTTATTCATGTGAGTAGAAAGAAAGGGATGAATATGAGCTCTGCCATAGAAGTGCAACTGACAAGAACTGACAAGTGATTAGTTATGGGAGTGAGAGATTGAAGAGTCAAGCCTGGGTCTAAAGTTTGGAACTTTTGTGATTTAAAGGATAGTGATTCCTTTGACAAAAATAGGGACATTAGGAGAGAGAATGGCTTGAGGAGAAGGATGATGAGTTCTATTTTGGGCATGTTGAGCTTGAGATTATTATGGAACCTACAGGTGGAGATAGCTAGCAGAGACATGAGACTGTAGCTCCAAGAAATATAAACCTTGGATTTCTGCAATTGAGAGTCATCTATTTGTGGTGGTGAGAGGAGAGAGAGAGAGGGAGAAAAAGAGAAAGGGAGAGAGAGAGAGGGAGGAAGGGAAGGAGGGAGGGGAAGAGAGAGAGAGAGAGAGAGAGAGAGAGAGA
>CM053591.1:191991852-192011360 GCA_028646515.1 Pseudochirops corinnae
AATGATATGTTTGATTAAAGTAAGATTGTTAACCCATTTTGAGTTGCTTTCCTTTAGAAAAGCAGATCTAAGAACCTGTGCTAGTAGCCGCCCTACGTATGCTAGGGTGCTTGCTGATACAGGTGGTTATTAGAGTCAGAGGCTTGCACTCTGCAGGTTCTCAGAATTAGCCTAAGGATAACACACATTCACTAAGCTTAGGAGGTAACTTTTGTCTTAATGTTGGCATCTGGCCTTGTGCAGATGCTAATAACTGTACTGAAAATGGTCTTGGAAGAAGCTACCATTATCTTAAGAGTGTGTGGGTATTGCAAGTGGAAGGTGGCATTGAAGAGGGGGAGAGCACAGTGAGGCTCCTCACAAGTTAAAAAGAGAAGACCAGGTGAACTTTTAACAGGATAGTGAAGAGGTTGCAAGCATTTTTGATCTGATGCAAAGAAAGCTATTTCTCTCACCATGGAGGAAGAAAGGGTTATAATATTCTCTATTTAAGACAATGTTTCTTCTGCTCACAAGTAGGTGATTGTCCCCAAAGTTGCTAGATGATGGTTTCAGTACATAGTAAGCAAGAAATAGATTCCACCACACACAGGACCTTGGTCCATAATTAAGCCTTCATGCTGTAGTCAGAAATCCCCACATCAGTAGCACCTTGGACCATCAAGTGGGCTGCCACTGTTGTCACATGGGACATGAGCCAGTTAAAAGGTTTCCTAGAACAGAGTCCGAGCCAGAGGAGGGTCTTTCTTAAGGTCACATAGTTACTTGGTGGCAGACTTCAGGCTCCAAAACAGATCTACTAGCCCTTAGTTAACCTTTCCAGCAAGAGACTCAACTACAGTGAGAGAGCTGAGAGGGAAAAGGGGGGGACAAAGAGAGAGAAACAGACAGAGAGGCAGAGATAGAGAAAGAGAGACAGACACATGGAAACAGACAGAAGACACAAAGATACAGCAAGCTCTTATTTTAACAGTATCAGCTTCCTACATTATCCTCAGTTGCCTGTTCCTCCCCAGTCTTTTGTCTCAGGTATTTCTGCAACTAGTTATTTCCTAAGAATTCTTTGTTCTTGTACTTTGACTTTGGGATACTTAATTTCCCTCCACAGTCTCCTCAGGGAAACATCTGGGATGGGGACTGACTTACATCTGGGTTCGTAACCAACCCTTTCTGGCTCCTTCCCTCTTGACCTCCAGGGTACTTGATCGGGTAAGCTGGAGGTGAAGTATGAAGTCTGTAGGGAGGTCTGTAAGGAGGCCATTATTCATCTCTACGTTCATAAGAAAATCCCAATGCTTTCTTTGGTGGGAATTTAGCAGAACACTTAGGCAAAAGAGACAAAAGCAGGCAGTGAAAAGAAACAACTTTGTCATGAGTGGAGAGTGGCTACAATGTTAGCAAGAGACATGATATTTTGTATTAACGAATATATTTAGTTTTTCACAGAGCCTAATCTCTGGCAAGGTTTCTAGCCTCTTATCATGCATTCTTCTTGGCCACGCCCAGGAATATTTCTATTAATTGGGTCACTTCATTACCTTCCAGCTGCAGTGAGTAGGAGGTGTGGATCATATTTGCATATTAGTGCAAAGACTAGTTACTTTCCTTCCCCATCCAAATCAAATATAATTTTTAGTTTTTTATTTTAAGTATTTCCCTCTACTTTCTATCATACCACTTCTGATTCAGAAAGAACAAAAAATCTCTGTTTAGGGATGACTAGAATACATACCATTTTCCAAATTTGTTAGTGTATTAACTCTTTCATGTTCTTATTTCAGAAATAATAGTAATAATGAAAATGATGATGATGATGAAAGAAAATTATCATGTTATTTTTAAGGTGGAAATGACTTGACTATCACTGACAATAATAACTATTTTTATAATAGTCACATACTTTTCTAGCATGATAAAACTTTGAGTGCTTTAAATACATCATTTCATTTGACCACAGCTATAAATGGTATTTCAGTAGTATAGGAATTCAAAAGAATGGGGCTAATTAGGAAGCAGTTCACAGAGAGTGCAATCAGAGTTCATCAAATTGAAATAAACTCCCATCATTCCTAAGTGTTCTTGGAGATATCCAGTCAATCAAAATACAACGAGAAGGAAAACATTTCTTACCGTTAATCAAAGTATAGCAACAGTGACAGGTGTGTGCTTCTAAAATAAAAACACACGTGTCAATGGGAAAACAAGCCAATGAGATGCCAAACTCTAGAATTATTCAGACAATCAATGCACCAAATAATAAACAGCACCTCTTCTGCATACATAATTCTGTATTTTGATTATCATATAATTGCCTGATTATGTGTATTTATTTTCCTTTAGGTATGTAGACCAAATAGAATTCCAAATGCAACAAAAGATGTCATGCTTGACGATTGATCTATAATCCCTGGAGCTCATCAGCCATTGCTGTCTTCTAATTTTGTGCAATTCTCACGCATATCATTCCATCAATCTTCCATAGACCTATCCAATGAGCTGCTGGCCTTTTCATTTTATTCATATAGTATGCATATGCTGAAAGCAATTGAGTTTCCAGAAAGAACTTCATTTTCTCTTCTGTGACTGGCCCATTGCCTCCTGCAATCAAATATGTTATTCATGATACTTTTTGCAATATTTACCCAAGATCCAGAGCTGGAAGGGACTCACAGGATATGAGTTCAACACCTTCATTTTACAGAGGAGGAAACTGAGGCCCAGAGGGGCTGTAACTTGGTCCTAAGGTCACACAGGTAAGAAACATCACAGACAAGGTTTTAATCTAGATCTTTTGGATTCCAGAATGTTCTTTTGCTAGCTATAGGTTATCTTGGGACTTTGTTCAATTCAATTAAAAATGCATTTGTTAGGTACCATGAGAAAGGCAACTTATTAGATACTTGTATGGTAAGAAGACAAACCTGAAATTGTGCCTGCTGTAGTTTACATCACACTAATAGGAATAGAGGCAGAGTGGTGTAGTTTACATCACACTAATAGGAATGGAGACAGAGTGTGTATATGATATGCACACAAATGGATGAATAAAATATAATGTGGGAAATGTCAGTAACAACAAAGAAATCAGAGAAGGGTTCAGAGAGAAGACAGCATCTGACCTGAGTCTTAAGGAAAAGTAAAGATGCAGAGATGGAGGAAGGCTTTTTCATCTGTATAGAGATAGGTGACTGTCTGCCAAATTTATGCAATGATTTGTAACATGGTTTAACTGGAAATTATAGAATGCAAAAGGCAATAATATGAAATCACACCAGAAAGGTAAGATGAACTAGACTGAACGGTGTTAGAGACTAGATCAAGGAATTTTTTTTATCCTATGATTAGCAGGAAGTCACTGAAAGATTTTGAATAGGACATTGATACGGTTAGATCTGTGGATTAACAAGATTATTATTTTTTTAGTTAAGTGAAGAATAGACTGGGGAGGCAAAAGGCCCAGAGAGGACAATTGAGAGAGTGTTATAATTTCTGAGGCAAGAAGTAATGAGTGTTGAAATAGAATGGTGATAGTGGGAATAGAAAAGGAAAGATGGAAGTAAAAAGCTGTATGGTACAACTGACCATAGTGCACAACTGATAGGAATGGGAGGTGAGGGATGAGTCAGAGATGACTTGGAGATTCCAAGTCTGGTTATCTCAGAAGTTAGTATGGGCAAAATAAGGAAGTTGGGCAAAGGAGAATATTAAGCAGGAGGGGTGAAGGATATCATCAATTCCATGTTGAATGGAGTGAGTTCGAGATGCTTACAGAAAATCCAATGGGAGGTGTTTAGCAGGTCCCTACAGTTTAGAAAGGGAGTTCATGGGAAAATTTAGGGCTGGATATATAGATTTTGTAATAATCTACCTAGAAATGCAAATTAAACCTATGGAAATGGAGGAAATCACCATGAGAGAGAATATATAGTCAGAAGTCCCAGGGCAGAAAACTGAGTGACATTGACTGGTGCTAAGGATTTAGCAAAGAAGACTGGGAAGCAGTCACACAGGTAAGAAAACCAGGAGAAAAAAAGTATGAGGATAGCCAAATATTGGGGTATGGCCTATTGATTCAAAGCATGCAGAAAGCTCATGGGGGATAAGGGCAGAAAAGGTCACTGATCTCTATGTGTTCCAGCTTCTCCTCATAGCAGTTAAGAATAGTGGAAAGAAAATCCAGTAAGAGGATCAGTTAAGAAGTTAATTAATGAGCTCAGAAAAAACTATGATAGTGGAGGAATGCAATGTACTATTATCAAAGACAAGACAAATCTAGCCAAAAAAGAGAGAAAGAAGTTAAATACTTGAATATAATTTTAGAAAATTGAGATAAAATAGATTTCTGGAAACTAATGAATGAGAGTAGGAAGAAGTATACTTATTCTTAGCTGTGCAGGGCACCTTTATAAAAATTAAGAATAAATTAACAGCCATAAACCTCATGATAAAAGCAAAAAAGTGGTACTATTGAATATATATCTTATTGATCAAAGTACTATAAAATATATACTCAATAAAGAGCCTTTGAAAAAAGAATTAAAAGTCAATTGGGAATTTAATACTTTAATCCCAAAGAATTTCGTACATTAAAAACAAAATATAGAAATGATAGAATCATAATTTAAACATAATATTACTGAGATAACATAACAAAATTTGGGGAAAATAGATAAAATATGAGAACTTTTAGATGTTTAAACATTTTCTTCAACAAAAGTGATCACCAAATTGAGCATGCATCTAAAAAAACAAGAAAAACAACCATTTCTTAAAAACATCCCCTTTAAGAACAGTATTACATAATATATAAAAATTCCAATTAAACAATATACACAGACTGAAAAGGAAAGATGGAAAAAGTTGAAAGAATAAATGAATTAATAAATAAAACTAGTAGCTCAGAAATGTAAAACAGTAAAATCACTAGCTAATCTGATTTTTAAAAAGAAAAAAGCAAACTACCAGTATCAAAAATGAAAAGAATTAAGAAATAAAGAATATTATTAGAAACCATTTTGTCCAACTATAATAATTGTCCAAATAAAACTAATGGCACATGAAATAGATGAATCACTTTTGAAATATAAAATATCCAGATTAATGGCATAAAAACAGAGAATTTAAACAACCATGAATAAACAACCACTCTATTTGGCATCAGCTTCAGTGGCTCTGCCTAGATTCCACTCTATGCACAAAATGCCTCTTCTAAATTAGGTTCATCACCTCTATTGTTTTTGTATATTGTGTGCCTGCTGCTAACTCAAACCTTAATTGACATCACCTTCCTCAGTCTTTGATTGGGAGAACTGGAGAGTGGAATAGTAAATGCTTCTCAATGTCTTTCTTTTTTGTGGACAGAAACTTGACTTCTCCACTATGCATCTACTGATCTTCCTGGTTTTAAGTCCACAGAACAAAACGATCCCTGGTATTCCCCCCTTCTACTGCCTTTCTAGCTTCCTTTAATTTTTTTTTCTTTTTATTAATTGTATCCCCAGAGCTTAACACAATATCTAGTACATAATAGGCACTTAGAAAATGTTTATTGAATTCGGTTGGATAAATTAACATTCCCCCCAAAAGATGAATTTAGATGTAGTCTAATTAATTTCATTATCAAATTTTAAAAAAGATACTATAAAATTCCTTCTTTGAGCCAAAATTTTAAAATAATATATTAGCAAAGAGGCTAAATTAACATGTCAAAAAGATTATTCAATGTGACTCAGTTGGATTTATACAAGTAACGCAGCATTCATTAATATTAGGAAAATATAGATAACTGACCACATTAATAAAAAAAAAAGTGCATATGACTACATCAGTAGATGAGGAAAAAGCTTATAACAAAATTCAACATCCATTTCTGACTAAAAAAAAACCCAAGTAAACCAGAAAACATTGGCAAAAATGGATCTTAAAAATAGCTAAAACTAAAATGAAATATTATATACAATGGAAATTAACTAGTGTAATTATGATAAAGACCAAGGGTAAGACAAAGATGGTACTGTAGGAATAGTACAAAAAATTCTGGGAATAATGACAGGGAGAGAAACAAAAACATGAGCTTTACAAAGGATACAATGGTATACTTAGAGAAATCAAGAAAGTAAATTAAAATCAATTTTAAAAATTAAAATCTTTTTTTGCAGCAGAGCTGCAAAATATAAAATAAACCCTCACAACTCATCAGCATTTCTTTACATTACCAATGAAACTGCAGAAAGAGATAAATTCCATATAAAATAAGGACATAATGCATAAAATACTTGGAATCTACCTTCTTAGATACACAAAGAAGCTATATGAATACAATTACAAAACACGGCTTTCACAAATATAGACCAAAATTGTTGGAGAAATAAGAGTCGGTCATTGCTTATGGGTAGGAAAAAAACCAACATCATAAAATGACATTACAACATAAATTAATTTACTTGTTTACTGTCAAAGCAATTAAACTACCAAAGGATTACTTTATAGAACTAAAAAACAGATAAATAAAAAGCAAATTTGTCTGATCAAACAGAAGAGGTATAAGAAAAGATACACACACATACACATGCATACACACATATGCATGCATATATACACATGTATGTATGCACATGTACATGTATATATGTGTACACACACATATGTGTGTGTGTGTTTGTGTATAACAGCTTGAGGAAAGAACCTATCAAATTAAGTCTCAAGCTACACTTCAAATCATAGAAACAATCTAGTTCTGTTAAAAAAAAATTGAGAAAAAGAAGTGTGAAACAGATTAGGCACACAGTATACAAAAACAAGTACACTGAGTAACCTAGTATTTGATCAATACAGAGACTCAAGGCAGTTGCAGTAAGAACTCACTATTTGACAAAATATTGCTGAGAAAACTGGACAGTAGCACAGCATAAATTAGGCTCATAAACACACCTCCTGCTACATACCAAGATGAGGTCAAAAACACAGAACCTAGATAGAAGGGATCATATAATAAATAAATGAATGGGGCAAAGACAAAATTTCTTACCAAATCAATGGATGAATGCATGACTGAACAAGTTATAGAGCAGCTCTCAAAATATAAAATGAAGAATTTCTATTACATAGGATTTTCAAAGTTTTTGCACAGATAGAACCAATACGATTAAGATTAGAAGAGAAATAGGTGTATGGGGTTGGGGAGGAATTTCCATAGCAAATTTCTCTGATTTAAGTCTCCTTTCCAAGATATATAATGAGTGATTTAAATTTATGAGAATAAGAAACAGTTGCCAATTAATAAATGGCCAAAAATTTGAGGAGAGATTTATTCAGTGAAGAAATCTAAGATGTCTCTAGCTTTAAAGAGGAAAAATTGGTAATAGAAAAATAGAAATTAAAGCAATTTTATGGTTCTATCATATATCCATAATATTGGTGACACTGAGAAAAATGGAAAATGGCAAATAGAAGAATAATTAGAAAGAAACCATGTTAATACAGTGCTGGTGAGCTGTGAATTGGTATAGCCATGCTAGAAAACATTTTAGCACCATTTCCACATAGTTATTCAACTGTTCATGTTACTTTGACACTGCTAAATCACTACCAGTCTTATAACCTAGGGAGATCCAGTAAAGAAGGGAAGGTCTCATACCAAGAATGACAAAACAGATGAAGGTATATGAATGTAATGAAACATCATTATGCTATATTATCTGATCAAAGAGACAGTCTCAGAGAAACCTAAGATTTGTATGAGTTGATAGAAAATGAAGGAGAGAAAACCAGGGAAAAAACTCTATACTATGTTACCAATTTTTAAATAAAAGGTAACAATTTTGCATGACTTAAGAACTGATCAACACAAAGATCAACCAGGATTCTAGAATAGTGATGATGAAACTTTCAGCCCACCTCCTGACAAAAACGTAGATGATAAACTAATATGCAAATTGAGGCACACTTTTGGGCATGACCAATATGAGAAGCTGCCGGGACCGTGCTTACTTGTTACAAGTCATTGTTTTTGGTTATTGTTGCTTTTTCTCATTTTCCCTTGAGAGTGTTTGAAAATAGTAAAAAAAAAAAAAAAAAGAAAAAAAAAGATTTTGATACTCTCCAACAGCAGTGAGGAGGCAGAACATCGCCAAAACAATTCATAAGAATGAACAAGAAAGCATAAATTGATGCCATAAAGAGAACTTGTCTATTTTCCTTGTTATCTAGTATGACTCCCTTATATCTTCTCGCTCTTATCATGGCCACTGTTCATCTTTCATGTGCACCATGTATGGCAGACTGCTTTGTGACTGTATATTATACTTAAAAGAAACTCTTTCCTTTAAAAGCCAGAGAACTGTACACTGATAGCCAGTTGTCCTTTCAGAAATATTATTATGATTCTATTGAATCTTTCACTCAAAAGAAAATTCTTGTCAATTCCTAGATTATAGTCCCATGCTTGGAAGAAGGACCATTCCAGAATTGTGGAAACCCTAAGTTATTGGGAATTATTCAGTACACAGCTGAATCAAATGCCACATCTGAGTTGTTACTCATTACTTTGGAATTAGAATTCAAATATACTACAAAGGAAGCAGACACAGCCACACAGTGATTATATTTTATGTTCTAAATAATGAAATGGCTATGCCTCTTGTAATAGGTTGTATTTACTTGACAACAACCAGATACAATGGTTGTTTTTTTTTTCCTTAAGTAACCTAAGATCATACTGTTTCAAAATATGTACACCAAATTATTTCTTGACTCCTTTTTCCAGCTTCCATTCATATGTCTGGCATGCTATACACTATGACTTTGTAGATTGCATATTAGCTCCTATGGAAGTGCATATACCTAGCGTATATAGATAGATAGACAGATAGATAGACAGACAGATAGGTAGATAGATAGATAGATAGATAGATAGATAGATAGATAGATAGATAGGTCTATCTATCTATCTATCTATCTATCTATCTATCTATCTATCTATCTATCTATCTATCCTATCTTTCAGCCTTTCATACTGAACTGCAGATGATTCACGACTAATCCAGGAAAAAGAAGAGCGTGTTGGGTTTCATTTGAGAAACTGTCTTTCTTTCAATGATTCCAACATACTTCTTGGTGGAGAATCACATCTTTTTTAAACTGATATTCTCCCAGGGATGATAGAGGGCTGCAACTCATGACATAATTTATTTTTAAATGTTTTTTTTTTCTACAACAGCAGTGAGAATGAAGAAATAAGAGAGAAAAAATATTCACATGATAATTTTGCTATATATTTGAAAGGAATAACAAGTCATGTATAGCTGATTTGCAGTTTCATGTACAATCATCTTTTTTATGATACCATGTTTATAAAAATGCTTGTTTTATTCCATAAACTAAAAATAAAATCAATAAAGAGGTATTTATAGAATACAATCAGAGATAAGTAAATATTAAGATAAAACTGAAGTCAATGTAAATGGTAAAAACAGAAATAGAGTCATTGGAAGGTAAATTTCTTGCTCTGTATACATATTTTCAGAGTTGTATTTAGCCACAATTTTAGGGAAAAAAAGTTGTGTGAACATTGCTGGTCTATAAAGGTACAGAATTCTGAAATAAAGAATAATTCAATTTGAAAGAAATAAAAGAGACTTGAAGGAATCTAAGGAAAGAAGGAGGCAGAGATGAGGAGAGAGAGCATTCCAGGAAGGGGAGCAACTATTGCAAATGTCCAGCCAAAAGATGGTGTCACAAATGGAACAGCAAAGAGGCCAACATCGACATGTTTCAGGGTTGGTGGAACACAATATAAAAAGATTGATACAGAAGGGAAGGACCACAATATGAAAGACATAAAAGGTCAAAGAGAGTATTTTTATATTTTATCCTGAAGGAAATAGGGAGTCAGTGAAGTTTATTTAGTAGGAATGGGGGAATAATATAATTGGACCTACTTTTTAGGAAAATCACTTTGATAGACTTGTGGAGGAAGGATTAGAATGGCAAGAGATTCCAGACAGGGCTATATCCAGAAGGCTATTTCCATTTTCCAGAAGTGAGGTCATGAAGATCTGCACTAAGTTGATGACTGAGCCAGAAGAGAGATATTGTGAAGGTGTAATTAAGTAGATGTGGTAACCATTTGGATAAGAAAAGGATGGTGAGAGAATGAAAAGTCAAAGAAATCAAAGTCAAAGTCAACTTGGTTTGTGAGCCTGGGTGACTGGTGGAGGGATGAGGATGGTGGTGTCTTTAACAACAGTAGTGAAGTTAGGAAGAGAGAATTGATGGGGGTGGGGGGAATTGATGAGTTCGGTTTTAGCTATGTTGAGATCAAGATGTCCATGGAGCTTCTGGCATGATCAATAGGCAGTTGAAGATATGAGAGTGGAGGACAAGAAAGAGGATAGGGCTGGATAAATAAATCTGAGGATTCTTTTGCCTAGACTTGATAACTTAATCAATGATTCCAGCTTTTAGCATAGGGCTTGCTGAATGAATAACTTTGACCTTTTTTTAAAAATCCATTTCTTGTGCTGTCTCTTCCACAAAGCCTTCCCTGTTTTTTCCTGTTTGTAATGTTGTCCTCCCAACTTTTATCTCCCACAGCATTTTTCTGTATCTTTCTCATGTGCTTGGTAGTTATAATTTTGGATGCTAGTAATTCGTATTTGTGAATTATCCAAAAACATTGCCTACTCTATGCCAGGCACTGTGCTAATCACTGGTAATACAAAAAGAAAAAAGACAAAATTAATTCCCTGACCTCAAGGAGCTTAGAGCAGCGGTTCTCAACCTGTGGGTCACGACCCCATTGGGCATCAAATGACCTTTTCACAGGGGTCACCTAAGACCATTGGAAAACACATATTTTTGATGGTCTTAGGAACTGAGACACCACTCCTCTGTCTCCAGGAAGGTCCGCCCACATGCAGATATGCCCACATACGAGTATTAAAGGGTCGTGGCATTAGGAAGGTTGAGAACCACTGGCTTAGAGTCTAGTAGAGGAGACAACATGCAAACAACTATTTGTGAACAGTCACCTAGATGACACAGTGGATGGATCACTGGCCCTAGAGTCAAGGGGACCCAAGTTCAAATGTGACCTTAGACACTTACTAGCTGTGTGAACCTGGGCAAGTTACTTAACTTTGATTGCCTCCAAAACACACACACACACACACACACACACACGGGAAATTGGAAATAATGAACAGAGGGAAGGTGCTTTCACTAATGCCTGTAAAAAGGAACTATTGAAGCTGACATAACATATGATTTTTATCAAAAATATACATTGAACTGCATTGATAAAGAGCTTTTACAACTTGTTGAATGTTGTATTTCAGAAAAGAAAAGAAATCTGAGGAAAGAATATATGCATTGCCAAAATTCGTGCTTCATTTCAGTCATTGGTGAAACAATACTCTCAAACTGGACAATGACATGCTTCATCAACACAAAGCCAAAATGTGTCCATTCACATTGTTAGAAATCAATTGGAGCTTTAAGGAAAACAGAAACTGTTCAATAGAAGCAGTTCCCAAGAGCATGAAGGGGCGAGGGGTGGGGGGGAAAGGTGAGGAATGCTGCTATTTGGCTGCTGTCTTTTAAAAGTGTGATCATCTGTAGGCAATAGAGAAAACATGTAATATGAAGATTAACATCATATCATGTATCAGGGCAAAACAAAAAACAGTGCAAGATTAGCTGGCCAAGTACCTCCAAAGTGATCATGTGATCACTGGCTCCTTTGTATACTTGTGTGCTATGGTTAAAATGGGATGAATTTTTTAGAGAAGAAGATATTTTGGTCAGTACATTTTGTTTTATACTTAGTTAAATCAGCATCATCTTCCCACCTGAGCTGTTAAATTAACCTTGGGGACAAGGAGGCCATTTTACTCAATGCTGCATCCTCTCAGCACCAGAGAGAGGGCTATATACAATACATACATAATAAAGGCATAATAACTTGTAGTTGAACTAAGATTCTCACTAAAATATTCACAGAATCTTCTTTTAAAATTCTCATGTCACCAGAAAGAATGTGATGAAAAACAGGAAAAAAAAAATATGAATGCAATCTAATTAGTAAACCAGTCACAAAAAGACAAACAATGAAATAATCTCTTTATTGGAAAAAAAAATCATTTTCCTACTTTCCTTGCTCATTCCAGCTAGATGACTTACATTTTTTTATTTAGTTGGGTAAAATGCTATGAAATTGAGGGATTTTTCATCTTCATTATGATAGTCACGAAATATGGATTAAGCATGAAAGAAATGCAACTTTGTCTTAATCTAATAAGAAATGTGCTCCCTTGTTTATTGTCCTTTTTGAAGAGAGAACATCTTATTTTCATTCATTTAGTGGTGCTGGAATTGTCTCTGGTGTTTATGTAGAATTTTTTTGTCCAAGATGTTAAGTTTTATTCCTTTTGGATTAACTATTATTTCACTGGAGTCATTGTCAACAAAGAAGACAAACAGTGCAGAAAGGTTTGTTAGTAAATATGATATTTATATGGAATCAAAATTTATCTATTCAGCTTTTAGCCTATTCTATTCACCTTATTTTATCAATTTGGTTTTACTGATGTCACCAGAACATGCCCTTCAATTGATCTATGGAATTTTTCAACCAGTCTTTTTAACCAAAACCACCAAAATATGTCTTGAATGGAATGGTTTGATGACAGAGATAATTCTCTGTGTACTCTTTGGAAACAATCTGGAAGCAACAGCAATTAGAAAAGGAGCCACTGAGCACTAAGAACCCAGAAAGATGCATTGAGTTCAAATCATGCTGACTACATTCTAAAGAACCAATAAACAAACCATCCAACACTTATTGTTGTGTGAGACATGTGTGAGACATGGAGCAAAGACCTAGTTTCTAATATTGGAGAGCTTTAATAAGTGTGTTCAGATATGGGAAGTGAGAGAGGCACACATGACTTAATATATCAGTACCCAGGGCACAGATGATTCCTTTGACTTGCTAAGTATGTTCAGAAAAGAAAGTGAGAAGCCTAAAATGGGATTATTTGTTTATTAATTCAAACAGACAGCTTTCTTCTCCAAACCACTTGATGTTGTACTAAGAGAACTGAAATCTTGACTGCAGAGGAGGGGAGAAAAGGAATTTAGGAACATGGAAGAGGGCAGGTCTGTGTAGGGTACCACGGTAAGGAGCTGAAGCTTCTTGCTTCCAGGACCCGGGATTCTACTTTCTGCTGTTAGTTCTAGGATGCAGTAATATTGTCAATTTGAGAGATTTTCTGAGCTGACCTGGGGACCTAACCACCCCACAAACCTTCCTAATATGGAATTATATTGCCTGTTCTAAGTAACCCACAAATGAGCTTTTGAACAAAGTCCAGTCTCAAGAGGAGGAGCTCTTGTGCATGTGAAGAGGTGGCTAACACTATAAGGAGTGAAAATGCTAAGAACCGAAGGAGTCATACAGACAGTAACAGTGTTACTGGCATGTGGAGGAAGAGCATACATCTAGGTGGGCTGGTCTAGTAATTCACATGAAATCCATACAATTTCCATTGACCCTCAAGAATGGAGAAGTTTGGATCCTTGCTGCCCCACCTGTTATCTTTATTTTTTCTCTTTCTACTGATTTCTGCTCCTCTGCCCTCAAACCATGCTCTAGTCTATTTTGTCTTAAATAAAACAACCTTCCTCTTACCATACTACTCTTTCAGGCTTACCATCCATTGTTCTCTTCCCTTAAGGGAACCAACATTGCACATTTAAAAGGTTGCTGATTACCTAGAGCCAGAAAACCTGGGTTCCAATGCTACCTCAGATATCATCTACTTGTGTGATCTTGAGCAAGTCAATGGGTTCTTAGCTTCTTTATCTATAAAATGAAGGATTTGGACTTAGACTCAGAGGTTTCTTCTGCCTCTGAATGAGTCTATGATCTGCTAAGCCTACACAGTAACATCTGGTGCTCTCCTTATCTTTCCAGATTGACCACATCTTATTTCAAGTTCTATATTTTATATTCTACAAAAATGAGTCTACTTAGCCCAGTGAATACAGTTGCCTCATACTGACATGGTACTACTTCTGATAATTCAGGGTATTTCCCAAGCCTGAAGTGTCCTCCTTGTTCCCTTCTGGCTGGTTGAATTCTTGTTTATCTCTCAAAACACAAGTCAAATGCTGCTTTTCTTGATCCTATTTGTTCACCCTTTCTGTCTGAGTTCTTCAAACCTTACAAAACAGTTTAACCACAACTGTAGCACATTCATCATATCTTACATTGTTTTCAAGTTACCTGTATGTGTCAAATGCCCTTCCTAGATAATAAGGACCATGATCACAATTGTTTTATTCAGGGAATGGGTGATATGTAAAGTATTAGAATTAGATCCATTATTGCATTGGCATGAGGAATTCCCTGGTGATAAGACTTCTTGTAATAAAGTAGATCAGCACCTTCTCTGCAACCTATTGTCTTGTAGAATTGTTGAGATAACTGAATCACTCAACCAGTAAACATTTACTAAGTGTCTACCATGGTCTTCTAGGCACTGTGATAAGTACCAGGGATGCAAAGAAAAGCAAAAAAGGAACAATCGTGCCCTCAACAAGGAGCTCACGTCCAAGTGGCAGAATCAACATGCAAACAAGTCTGCAAAAACCAACTATACACAGGATAAACTGCAAATAATGACCAGGGGGAAAGCACTAGAATGAATGGGGATTGGAAATACCTTCCTGTAAAAAGTAGGGTTTTAGCTGGGTATTGAAAGAAATCTGGGAAGAGAGAAGCTGGTCAACACTGAGGAATTCAATGACTACTTGACCAGGTCACACAGTTAGTATGTGTCAAAGCCAGGACTTGAACCCAAATCATCCTGGCTCTCTAGACAGCTATAAAGGTTTCAAAAATATACTCTTCTAGGATGGAGAAAGGAAGACTAAGGTGAGAAACAACAATTGTCCCCACGTACTTTAAAGTACAAGAATTCCATAAAAGCAATAATTATTCCAGAGAATAAATTCTGAAACCAAGCTCCCTCTGGCTGACAGAGGCCAGGGGCTCCTAGGGCAGAATGCTGCATACATTGTCAGAGACAGTCGTCTTCTGGGTTATATTTGCTTAATTCTTTCCTTTTGCTGCCAAGGTTCCTTTTTAGGTAGTGCAGGGATTACCTAGAAAGAACTATGATGTTTACACAAAACGCATCAATAAAACTTACATTTAAAAAGAGAGTCAATAATGCACTGTCACAAACGTTTACTAAGTACATACTCTGACACAGGTGCTTAGGGACACAGGAAACAGAAAGGTTCAACAAAAAGATGGTCTTTTCTTTTATGGAGTATAGAGTTGCTTAGGCGATAAAATAAATATAAATAACTATAATCCCAAATATTATGTAATAAATAATGGAAAGTTGTGAATTACTGTGTGAGCTCCAAGTGTATGTGTGGGAGAATCAAGGGAGACTTCCTGGTCTCTCTGCCATTTATGCTGGGATTTAAAGGATGAGTAAGAATTCAATTTGGGGAGAGGTAAGGGATAAGAGAGAGAATGCATGAGCAAAGGTAAAAAGGGTAGAAAGTGTGGTGGTATGAACAGAGGAAAGCAAGGCTTCCATTTTGGTCAGTGTCAATTAAGATGAGGGGAGTAATAGAAGATGGGAAGGTTAAGGGAAGTTGGGAGGGAATAAGCATTTAAAAAACACCTACTATGTGCCAAACACTGAGCTAAGTGCTTAGCTCATTTCATCCTCACAATGACCCTGAAAGATAGGTGCTCATACTCTCCCTATATTACAGATGAGGAAACTGAGACAAACAGGGTTAAGTGACTTCCCCAAGGCCACAGAGATAGTAAAGTGTCTGAAGTCACATTTGAACTCAAATCTTCCTGATTTCAGGCCTAGTGCTTTCTCCACTAAAAGGAAAGATGGTGGAACACAGTAGAAACTTGTGAAATGAAAACCTTGAATGAGTCTATTTTCTTAAACAGGTTATTCTGTCAATAGTACATTTCATTTCAAGGGCAGCTAGGTGGCACTATAGCGCATAAAGTGCCAGGCCAGGAGTCAAGAAGATTCATCTTCATGTGTTCAAATCCGGCTTTAGACAGCTACTAGCTGGGTGACCCTTGGTGAGTCACTTAGCACTGTTTGCCTCAATTTCCTCATGTATACAAAAGGGAAGGAAATGGCAAACCACTCTGGTGTCTCTGCCAAGAGAAGCCCAAAATGGGATCACAAAGAGTTGGACATGACTGTAGAGCGACTAAATACAAAAGCACGTTTCACTATCCCTTCATACCTTTTTATCCCATAGAAGTTTTACTTATACCTTCTTACAAATCATCTTAAGATGACAGGCCAAATATGCTGGAAGCCCTCCTTTTAGGTCTGTTAACATTTCTAGGTTCCAGCACAATATTCACGCTGCCCATCTAGCTCTCATTCTAAATGTGTCACCTATGTGCTGCCTTCTCTGACTGCATATTCCTAAAATAACTTCCTTTATGCTATTTCTTGGAGACAAGTCTTTATCAGCCATATGCTGCAGCCAACCTATTCTGCCATGGATCTCTCTGTGACCCTTTGTACCATTCACCCCCTTCTTAAAAACTAATAACATCTATTGTGCAAGAAGACATTTCCTTACCAACTCCTGGCAGTTAAGAACTTTCAGACTCTGATTCCGACACATTTTCCAGCCTCACTTGACATTTGTCTCCTTTGCGTACTGTACATCACAGCCAACTGGACTACTAGCTATTTCCTGAAGTTACCACACTGTCTGCTGCCTCCTTTCATTTTTACACCTCCCCCACACACGCACCCTATCATATCTGGATAGTTCTCATTGCAGCACATCAAATTTCTGATCTTCCTTCAATGGTCAGCACAATTGCCATGATTTCTTTTGTGTAGTTTTTCCTCACACTTGCAATTGTGAGTATATTCCCTTCCCCACAATATTCTTTGGATCTTTCTACTACTTACCTTGAATTATATCTATGTATGTGTTGTTGTTTTGGTTTTTTTTTTCTAGTTGAGTGAAAGTGTCTTGAGAGTAGTGATCTTTTCATTTTTTTTGCTTTTATATCCACCTAGAATCTCCCAGTGGATTACACATAGTGAATCCTTAATAAATATGTATTAAGTTAAACTGAAATGAAATCAAGATCTATGGAAGAATATGCCTCCTGATTCTTTAACCAGTTATAGAGTCGAGGAGTCTGAATTTGACTTAGTTTAATAGGAGCTATCAATGATCCTTGAGTAGAAAAGTGATATGACCAGACATACTCCTAGGTAAGGATAGGTGTAATAGAAAGATAAGGACATCAATGTAAGGAACAGTGTAATAGAATAGATTAGAGAGAGTGTAACAGAGGAAAGGTCTCAAAGAAAGCTATTGTGATGGTCCAAATGGCTAGAAGGAGGGACCCACCATGAGCCTACTGAACTGTCCACTGTCCAGTGGGATAGAGGATAGAGAGGAGGGGGCAGCAAAATACATAGAAGCATCTTGAGAGCTGCATAGATATGAGAAGTGAGAGAAAAGAGTTTCCATGCCAACATTTCATACATATGCCTGAGAGGAGATTGATCTTATCATTTAACTTCCTCCTAAAAGTCCTGATCAGTATCAGTTTTTCTCAGCCTGAAAACTTTGTCTCAAAAATTCAGGTATTTATCTATAATGGATGGTTTATTTCCCTTTTCATCTTGTCTTTCTTCAAAATCTGTCCTTCTCTTCCTCTGTATCTTTCCCAAAATTATAAAGAACTTAGCATTTAAAAAGAAATGTGTGGTTCTTCTCCCCAGCCCTATATTTCCTCAACAAGCTTTCTGCTATTTGTGGAGACACCTGATTAAGCATGGCATGCCTAGTTACCCAATGATAAATGCTTTCTTACTTCATCTGCAGAAAAGGTAAAGGACAATAGTTTAAAAGGCTGACATCTCACACTGGCCAAGAGATGTCCTTGTCAGTCCCATTATAGTGAGCTTTAGCATATGATTCAGCACAGCACAGCTGGGTAAAGTTACCTGGGAGGATCATTTTATTACTCCTACAACTTGTCCATCACTTATGCTAATGTTTCCATAGCAACCATGGGAGGAAAACATTTAAATAATACTTGGATGCTTCTCTAGCACCTTGTGATAGAGAGTAGTGCAGAGGGCATCCCAGTTGGGATGGGTAGAATACATGATGCTTGGGTTGGATGAAGGGAACATAGCATCATAACCACCCATCTTCTGTGCACTTGATATCCCTGACTCCTCCCAAGCAGTACAAGGCCTGACTGTGGAATACTTAACGCTGACCCTTTTGCCCATCATAATCTAATACATTGCTCAAAGGTAGAGAAGCCAGACCCAATACAACAACACAACTGAAGACAGATGAGGACAACTCTACACCACCACAGCTGAATTGTTGGAAACTGCTCTTCCCCTAGCCTGTCATCTGCCTGCCAAATTTTCATTCTCCCAATCACTTGCACAAAAGCTGGATCTGTCCAACCACGATACACCAGCACCAAAAAGAGATTAAAGCCATCTTAGAGAATGCCTCTTGCTCTTCTGGATCTGGATGGATCCCCTGATACTAACTTTTGGTACAAGTTCTAACTAAGCTTCACTTTTCAGGTTTGCTACTAAGGCAGGGCAGAATGAAAAAGTGTAGGAATGGACAAGGCACAACGACTATACTAGCTGGGCTGGAGAGGAGGATGCACATAAAATATATCTAAACAGAAAGATTTCGGCCAAATAGGGAAGAGCTTTGAGTACCAGATTTTGTTCATGTTTGATAAGACTAGATTTCAAAAAACAGATGATAATCTGAAATGCTAACAACTTGACAAATAAAAAGAGAATTCTTTGTTAGATGATGAAGTATGAAATAAATCATAAATGGAATAATCATCACACTGTATCTTTATTAGTAAGATAAAATGTATTGAAAAGCTTCCTTTCCATACCCTGAAATCAAAGTATTTCCTATATACCAGTGGTGGCCAATTCAAAAAGAAATAGGTCCCTGCAGACCTCATAGTAACTGAGAAAACCACACACACACACACACACACACACACACACACACACACTGTATTGCATTTTTAAAAAAATTTGTGAAAGATTTCACAACTACATATTATATCACATGGTAGTTGCTGGTACTCCAGATTTTTGTTGGTGATAAGTTTGATATTTCTGCAATACACCATTTCGAAGATAATGAAAATTAATTGCATTTAGTAGTGCCTTTTGAAAATATAAGGTATATATTATATTGTTTTTAAAATAAATTTTTTTTAGTTTTTAACATTTATTTCCACAAGATTTTGAGTTACAAATTTTCTCCCAGTCTCCCCCCTGCCTCCCACCCCCAAAGGAAGCTTATGGAATATCCCTTCCCCCAATCTCTTCTCTCTTATGTCTTCCCCCATCCACCCCTCTTACTTTCTTGTAGGGCAAGATAGATTTCTATACCCCATTGCGTGT
>CM053591.1:192011460-192027252 GCA_028646515.1 Pseudochirops corinnae
AATTTATGTTTCTTATTTTTTTTCTTATTGTGAAAAAATAAAAAAGTAATATATATTGCAGTTTTATCACAAGTTAATTGCTTTTAAACACTTACAAAGATTTCACATTTTGGGTTTTCATAAATTTAAGTACAATTGAATCTCAAAGTCAATTAGAGCAATGATGAACTAGCTCCAAATAAAGGCAATGAGATGTATAAAAACAGCATTTGCTTTTTACGTAGAGGAATGGGGCTCCAATCTTGATCAACCACATCCCACCTGTGTCAACTTGACCAAATCCTCACCCCTCCTGGGGTCTCTGGTTCCCCTCCTGGGAAATGGAGAGATTGACTTCATTGATCTTCAAGGTCCTGGAGCCTATAATTGAAAGTTTACAGTTCAATTTTAAATCCTATGAGCAATAAAAAAGTTAAAGTCACAAAACTTTCAGGAAAAAGGGTATTGCCCAAGAAAATGAGGATGCATATTTTATGAATTCCTATTTTTATGTTTCCCTTTAAAATCATAACCTACCAATTTGAGGATTCAATTACTTGATTCTTTGATTATGTTGTATACCACATGTTTAATCTCAATTCAAAGCCAGAAGGAATCAGTTTGTGAATCATATTATTTTTTAAAAAATCCTTTGCAGAAGCCAAATTTTGAGTGGGATGAATTAAAGTCACATATATCCAAGCTTTGTGAGATGACTCTTTAAACCATGTGAAACTCATTTTTTTCTGTGGTTCAGGCATGCTTTAAAAAATTGAGAAGGTTTCCTTTTATGCATCTTCAAGAAGAAGCAAGAAACAAACAGTTTTGAGCTCAACTAATTTGTAAACCAACTTCTCATTTTTTCAACTGAAAGGATAACTTTCTGGAGGCTCCCATTTAAATATAAGAAAGAGGACTTTAGATATTAGAAAAAGATATTCATGCTCAAGGCTAAAGATTCCTTAGATACTATTTAAGAGGAAAGTTTCAAAATATTATTCCCTATGAGAAGATAAGAGATATCCAACTTTGCAAGAATTTCTCAGTACTGAGAAATAACTAGGGTGAGTAATGGATACTTTGTCTCAGGTCATTGAAATTTAGAGAGTCCCGAATTTTTAAATATTCATAGAATAAGGAAGTATAAGGATCATGACTTTTAATTGGGGATAATTTATTTGTCCAGGGTTTATTCTAACATGAATGAAGGATTGGGAAAACAATATTATCATTCTTGAAGGCTACATGGACAACACATCAATGTCTTTTCACTTCTTGCTACTCATCTCAGAGGTTCACATTTTTGCAGATTTTACAGGAAGAAGGATGAGAAGATAAGCTATTAGGACTATAGATCAACATAAAAAGGATCATTTCATTCAGCCTCTTTATTTTCCAAGTGAGGTAATTGGGGTAATAGAGGATAAGCAGATTGCTCAAGGTTACACAAGTAGAAAGCAACAAAGTCAAGATTTGAACCCATGTCTAGTGATTATAGATTGAGTATTTTTTTTCCATTACACCATGTTCTCTTCACATCATAATGAAATACACAACTCATTGCCTTCCCAGTGCTTTTCCTTGCCTTCATCCCATTCAAGTCACCTATGCAGAACCAGAACTAAGGGTTATTTAGTGTCAGAGAAATCCAATGAATTGTATCTGGAGTATGGGGCACATCAGTTCAGGTGGAATAAAGACCCCAGGACATTGATGAGGCAACTCCTGGGGAGGTTAATCTAGGGAGTAGAAGAGGATGAGTCAGACAAAGAATGGTTTCCATGTGGTCATCATGTCATCTGGTAGCTTTATATTTAATTAATTATTACCAACTTCATGTCTAGCTGTATTGTTTCTATGATGCTAAATGACTGAAAATGTGCTATAATTGGTCTCTAAATTAAGTACCCTGAGTCAAAACCTTAGTCATTCCACCCTCTGCACAATTGTTTTATCTCTTACTTCAAAAAGTAATATTTGGGGGTAGGGGAAGAATGAAGAAATGCTGCTTTCTCTCCTGATAGCTATGTGGGTAGAAACCTTACTGAGGTCTCCATGGCAAAATTAAAAAAAAATAAAGTAAAATATAATAACTCTTCATAACTTGGCCCCAAACCTGCTTTTCTCTCTTCAAGTCTATAACTCTCCTTTCTGTTTCTTATGGTCCTATCTTTCTTGCTCTTTCTGATACACAATCCTGTAATTCCAAGATTTTGCCCTGGCCTTCACTGTATCAGAAATACAACTCCCTCCTCATCTCTGCCTCTGAATTGCTAGCCTCCTTCGGTATCCATCCCAAGTACCACTCTGTACATGAAATATTTTCAAATCTTCCCAACTTCCACTATCCTCTCCCCAAATTGGCTTGCTACCTTGATTTTGTATGTATCTACATGTACACGTTACCTGTCCATTTAAAAAAATGTAAGCAATTTAGTGGTAAGAATGTTTTGTTTATGCCTGTTCAGTGCCTCATACAAAGCTTAGTATCAAATTTGTACTCAAAAAATGCTTGTTGACTGATTATATGATTGATGAGTTGGAGGAAATAATACCCATGATTCCTTTGCCCTTTAGGAGATTCTAGCTCATAAGTCACTGTATTAACAAATTTGTCTCAGCTGAATTTCTCTCAGTTATTCCTTGCATTGGAAGTTCCTTGAGAATCCAATGTTGTTGTGGGGGTGGGGAGGAGGGAAGAGGAGAAAGAGAAGCAAGGAGAAATAGGCTTTGCTCTATTTGCCCCAGCTTTACCTCAGCATTTTCTATGGTTGAAGTGGTGTCTGAGGGACACTGAAAGTACCTTTGAGCTGGGTGATTTTTTCTTTCTTCTGAATGGGATCTTTGTATTAATATTCCTTTTTTTTTTTAATGGGTATAAATGATTTTTCATTGATATAAACTGGTGGTCCTAACCCCTGACACATGTGGCACCAATTCTGATTACCCTGAGAAAAGCCCAATGCATGTGAGCCTTTATCGATTTTTGCTGATTATTGCCCCCCCCCTCCATCTTGATTTTAAAACTTGTGGGATGGAAAAACAGAGGGGGTAGAGATGGCCACCTAGAAACAGTAGAACTCCACAAGCTCCCCCCAATACCACCTCAAATACCTATAAAAGATGATTCTAAATAAATTTTAGGGCTCCAGACTCCACAAAAATGATGGAATAACAAAGCTCCCACTGAAGGCAGTCCAACAGGTGGTCATCACACTGCCCTGGAGGGTGTCCAGGAGAAGCCAAGGCTGTAGCATTCAGGAAGGCAGATCATCAGCAGCTGTGACAATTTCCAGAATCACCAATCCACAAGAGGCAAGGACAAAGGGAAAAGGTCAGTGGAACTTGGCTAAATTTGGGGAAGAGGATCCAGCCAAACGGCCTCCAGAGGGAGAAGCAGTCTGAAGTGGTGGTCTTGCAGCCGCCTCCAGGTGGCTGCTTCATAAGCTCCCCGCCTGCATATTACATGGAGACCAAGCAATTGTTCAGAGGCCAAGTGCTCTTGCCTTGAGCTGCCTGGATTGGATTATGGTCTTGGGTGGTGGTCCTGAGGTGCGTTTTCAGTGAGCCAAAGCTGGTGGGGGCTGCAAAAAATAGCGGCCTCCTAATAGCTCCAGCAGCTCTCCTCTCTGAAATCAGAGTTTTACTATTGAACCCAAAAGCTAAGTAATTGACTGGCAACATGAGCAGGAAAAGGAAGCAAAGCAACCCCAGCAATTCAACTTTAGATTCCTTTTTTGGGGACAAAAGGGGCCAAAGCATGGAACGGGAAGAAGACAACATAGTCAGAACTCCCATACCAAAAGCTTCTGAGAAAAATATGAAGTGGATAGAGGCCATAGAGGAGCTTAAAAAAGATTTTGAAAACCAAATGAGAGAAGTGGAGGAAAAATTGGGAAGGGAAATAAGAATAACACAAGAAAATCATGAAAAGAGATTCAACAACCTGACTGAAGAAAATAACACCTCAAAAAATATATTGACTCAAATGGCAAAGGAGGCCCAAAAAGCCAATGAGGAGAAGAATGCCTTAAAAAGTCGAATTTGCCAGATGGAAAAAGAATTTCAAAAGCTCGCTGAAGAAAATAATTCTTTCAAAATTAGAGTGGAGCAAATGGAAGTAAATGACGTTATGAGAAATCAAGATACTATTAAACAGATCCAAACAAATGAAAAAATAGAAGGCAATGTGAAATATCTCCTTGAAAAAACCACGAGAGACAATTGAAAAATTACTGGGCTACCTGAAAGCCATGACCAAAAAAAGAACCTAGAAATCATCCTTCAAGAAATTCTCAAGGAAAATTGCCCTGATATCTTAGAACCAGACGGCAAAATAGAACTTGAAAGAATTTACCAATCACCTCTTGAAAAAGATCCCAAAAAGAAAACTCCTAGGAATGTTATAGCCAGGTTCCAGAGTTCCCAGATCAAGGAGCAAATATTACAAGCTGCTAAGAAGAAACAATTTAAATACTGTGAAAACAAAATCAGGATAGCTCAGAATCTAGCA
This sequence comes from Pseudochirops corinnae, assembly GCA_028646515.1. Lineage (NCBI taxonomy): Eukaryota > Metazoa > Chordata > Mammalia > Diprotodontia > Pseudocheiridae > Pseudochirops > Pseudochirops corinnae. The sequence continues at coordinate 192,015,953 of CM053591.1, forward strand.
GCTTCTACATTAAGGGACCAAAAGGCCTGGAATGTGACATTTCAGAGATCAAGGGAGCTAGGATTAAAACCAAGAATCACCTACACAGCAAAACTGAGTATAATGCTTCAGGGGAAAATATGGTCATTCAATGAGGTGGAAGACTTCCAAGCATTCTTGAGGAAAAGACCAGAACTGAACAGAAAATTTGACATTCAAACACAAGAAGCATGAGAAGATAAGCATAGAAAAGAAATCATAAGGAACCTATCAAAGTTGAACTATTTACATGCCAACATGGAAAAATGAGAATTGTAACTTGTGAAACTTTTCTCAGTATGCGGATAGGTGAAGGGAATATAAATGTATGTATATGTAAAAACATACATATGTCTATACAGGAGGGCATATATGCATATGAATACATATGTAAGTGTATTTGTGTGTATGTAGACAGAGAGCACAGGATCAATTGAATAGGAAGGGATGATATTTTAAAAGGTATAATTAAGAGGTGAGAAAGGAATAGAATGAGAGGAGACAGGGAGACACAGAATAGGATTAATCATCTCATATAAATAGAGGCAAGGGATAACTGGTCATTCTAGATTTAAATTTATCTTCTACCCCTCTAATTTGGCTTTTAAAATCTTTCTTGAGCCCCTCCAAGAATGCTTTTAGGGTTTGAGACCAAATCATATTTCCTTCTGTGGTCTCAGGTGTGAGTATAGAGTCCATGTTGTACTCTGTGTTTGGTTGTTCTTGCTTGCTACAGTAAGATTGAATCATTTTTCTTGCTTTTGATTTCTCAGCTTCTTTCTTACCCATTGTGATTTCCTATTTCTTGACTTTGCTTCTCAGGCTGGGAGCTAAGGGCCTGATTGTTGACTTTGTGTGCTGTAGCCTCTGCATGTCTTGACTGAGGCCAAGGCCAGGACTCTCAGTGTTTTCCCTGAGTTACCCTGAGGCTCACAAAGTAACCAGTGGCAGAGCAGTGGTCTGGCTACTTCAGGTTTCCACCTCTATGCCCCTGGGCTACAGCTCAGGCAGGCTCAGCATCTAGTGGTTGGCAGTGCTGGTGTCTGCAGATTCCCCTGGTGGTGGTAAGGCACACCTGGGCTTGTGTTGTTAATGCTTGTTAATGCTTGCTGGCTCCACCAACTTGGGCTTTGGGAGCTCCTGCTGGTCAGCTGAGGTAGGGCTTATTGGGACACCTCTTGCCCTTCACTTCAGACTCTGTACTGCTTCAGTTACACCCTTCCTCAAAAAATCTCAAGCCTGAGGCAGTTTCCACTATTCCAGGATTTTACTGTGGGTAGAACACTTATCTTAGGTTTTTCTGGGTCAGGGAGGGGGAATCAGAGCAGCTAGGGTTTACTCTGCTGTCTTGGCTCCTGGAAGTTCATGTAGGTGATTTTTTAAACATCCAGGGTGTTTGCCAATAGCACCAGGAGAAGCTGCTGTAGCTGTGGACCCTGCTCTTTTTCTTACCCAGCTGTGACCCATCCTCCATCCTGCCATGCCTGTGAATCATCCTTGGGGTGGATGAGTCCACTGGCTGGGGCTCCTTCTCACTCTGCTATAGTCTGCTCTCAGGTCTGTGTTGGTGTAGTCTGAGAATCTGCCATGCTCTGTCTCCCAATGGATTCTGTCACTCTAAAATCTGTTTAGATTCACTTTTTTAAGTTTAGTGACAGAATACATGGAGGAGCTCAGAAAAGTTCCTGCTTCCATTCTGCCATCTTGCCTCCACCTCACAACCCTATACCTTTTCAGCATTTGATTATCTTCCTTCATGACTTTTTCCACATAACAGATGCAAGTGTGGATTAAGGAAGGAGAGGAAGAGGACAAGTGAGATCAGCATCCTTGCTGGATCTCCTCACATGTCTGCAGATGATGCTATTCAGGATGTTGGGCCATATGGCTGATTATGAGGACTACCCAAGTTATATTTATCATGAAAATACTGTATTTATTTTGTATTGGTCTGTAGCTCTGATGTATCTGGAACAGGAATCTGAAGACTTGCCATTGAGGTCAGAAAACTTGTGAAAAGTTTCATCAGCTTCACAGATAGGCATAGAAAGAACCATTAGTTCTTGGAACTTGTCACTTCCAACTTACATCTGGTGGGTGACAGTGATGAGATGTACTGGGATTAAGAATATTCACACTTGTGGATATTATGATTAGACTAATTCTCTCAAGTACTAGTCCAGGACATTCTTGCTAATTAGGATGGCAGTGATTAAGTGGTCAAAATCAATTACAGTCCCTATGGTACATTCAAAGAAGCATTTGAGTGGTGCTCAAATCGTGCTCCCATTATTCATTTTGTTCACTTGTGTTAGTTGGGTATCACTTTTGTGTTTGTGTTTATAGGTCCAAGAAATGGGATGTCATAAGATGAACTATCCAGACAAAGCTAGAGGAGACCTCACAAATAATCTGTCCAACTTCTTAATTTCACTAATGAAGAAACTGGAACTCAACGGATCTGAGTGACTTGTCCAAGGTCACAAAGTAGGAGGGAACAGAGATAGGATATGAACCCAAGTCGTCTGAATCAAGAAGCCAGGGTTCCTTTCCCTCTCCTAGGTAGATAGGTGGTGAAGAGAGTAGAGTGCCAGGCCTGGAGTCAGGAAGACCTGAGTTCAAATCAGGCCACAGACATTTACTAGCTGTGTGACCTGGTTAAGTCACTTAACCTTGTTTGCTTCAGTTTTCTCATCTGTAAAATAGGGATGATAATAGTACTTTCCTTCCAAGGTTGTTACAAGATCAAATTTGATCACTGAAAAGTGTTCAGTATAATTTTGCACATAGCGGGTGCTATAGATATGTTGTCTATGCTGCTGCTGCTAGGTTTACACTTTGGATTTCAGTATAATTCAAATAATCCTTAATAGAAGCAGACACAGAACCCAGTTAATATCTGATTATTTGCTTCTAGTTCATATGACATTCTTGCTTAAAAAGATGTAAACATATGTTCTCATACTTTGGGTGGAGGGCAAAGGGAAAGGACCAAGGGGGGGGGGTAGCACATTGTTGGGGGGAGTGCTAATTTAAACAATAAGATTTAGTGTGAAAGTGAAAGCATCCAAATAGCTTGGTACCTGTCCAGACTTCAAGGTGATGGTCTAGAACAGTATGAAGGTGAAGCTGAAATAGATGATATTTTGGTCCTGTGAGTTTGTCTACAAAAGGCATCATTGAGGTTTGGAATATATAGCATTCAATTTACCATAATAACATGCTGCATTTTGGCTGAAGAAGTTTTAATAGACTGTCTATGGAGGTAATTTTCCCATACTATTAAAAATATTATCCTACAGTTTCGTTTGTTTGGTTTTTTTTGTCTACAGTTTAGGTTGTCTAATCCTGTAGGTCATTACTTGATAAATTCATTATCTTTTCAAGCAATCAGTTTGCTGATGACAAAAGCAATCTCTGTGGTTGAGCCTTGCTGGTCCAGGTTGTGACAAAAACATTGTCACATGTAGTAGAGAGGATGACTTGAGAACATCGTTCCTGTTGAGACCAGTTAAATATTTAATCTTCTGGCTCATTGTAACTTGTCATGAATTACCCCTTCTTTCTTTCCCAGATTTCATTTCTCTTAGATTGAGACTGAAACACAAATCCCTTGGTCTTAGCAGTGCCTTCATACCATTTGCTTTCTTTGCCTGCCTGGGCTTTGGGGTAAAATAATATATCACCTATTTGTCATTGCCTCATACTTAGAATATTTCCACTAGACAGTGGATTAAGTTTCAGAGTTTAGCTACAGTCACTAAAAAGTCTGGAAAGCAGGAAAGTGTACTAAGCTCAATCATTATTAGGGGAAATTCCTTTAGAAACTAAATCTTACAGTATAACTTTTGTATTTTGTTTTTTTTAGACAGAGGATATTTTAATTTTTGCCATTCATATTTAGCTATTAATGGAACCCCTCATTTTGCCATTCCATTTTTTTTCTTTCAGTTGTAGAAGGGCAGTGAAAAGATTAGTGTGTCCAGCACTTAGCACAATGCTTGGAATGTAACAGGTGCTTACATAAAGCTTGTTGATTGATTGCTTTCTGTCTCACTCATTGAATTTGGTATTCATAATGAATATTGGTCTTACCCAACAAAGTCTCTATTTCTTCCCCTCTCTCTTTTCCAGAAAGGGAAAAGCCTTGACCCAAACTGCTATCAAAGAAATTGATGAAAAAAGGGGGAAAACAGGGATAATTAATTGTTCTTCTTTACTTGCCAGTAATCTCCTTCTACCTAGTGCCAAGAATTCAACAATATTATCTAGTGTCTATCACAAACAAACTATACTTCTCTTATGGTTGATATAACAGGTGGCTTATTTATACTTTCCCACTCTGCAAGCTTGACACCTGGAACGCTGAAAGAGTCAAACAGCCCCATTTGAGAGTAGACCTATAAACAGCTACTCTTTGAAGTCTTTCCAGGAACATGGGTCCCGTGTGCTATATTAGTATATAGTGAGTTACTCTGTCTTTTGGCAGTGGAGAGTATATTTCATATCCTTTCACTGGCCAGGCAGAGGAGCTTCCAGGATTTTTGACCTAACAGAAATTTTTCATTGAGCTAGAAAAATTAAAAATGTAAAGGGAAAAAGGGAATAGATGATTACTTACAAAAAACATATAAAACCCATATCAACAAAAAATAAGAGATCTTAAGCAACTAAATCATAGAAAGTATATATATAACTGAATTGCCAAAGGAATATAATTCCTGGTCCACAAGGATCTATAAATGAATCTTTTCAAAAGTTTTTAAAGTAATAAATATTTACAAAAGAAAAAATTATTCTCAATAATTAGGAGCGTCCATGCTACATGTCTTTGATGATAAATATAGACCTAATAACTAAAGAAAGGAGAGATAAATCAGGAAAAGAGAACCATCAACAAAAGCCACAATATTTTGGATTGTGAAGATGCCTCAGTCATCCTATAGTGAAAGAAATCCCCTTGAAAAAAAAAAAGCTTTACTATATATAATACATCTAACAAATACTTGCTGCTCAAAGACCATTAGTAAAAAGTTATTTTATTAGACAACGTATTTTGATTTTGGAAAAGCTCCATTTTTTGTTGTTGTTGTTCAGTTGTGTCTGACTCTCCATGACCCTGTGAACCATAATGTCCATGGGGTTTTCTTGAGAAAGATTCTGGAATGGTTTGCAATTTCCTTCTCCATTGGTTTAAGGTGAGCAGAGGTTAAGTGACTTGCCCAGGATCACATAGGTAATTAGTATCTGAGGCTGGATTTGAACTTAAGTCTTCCTGTCTCCAGGGCCAGCACACTACAATGAGTCACCTAGCTGCCTCTGCTCTAATTCCTAAGATTAAAGAAATTTTTTTTTTCTTGAAATAAATCCCAACATTTCTTTTTCATACTTTCTATGAATGATTCCTGGATCTTCCTATCAGAATCGAATAGAACCACTCTAATCCTCTGGGTAGGATTTCAATTAATATTTTTATCCACTTATTCATTTATTTATTCATTCATTTTTCTGTTTGTTCTTAGTTTACAACATTCAGTTCCACAAGCTTTTGAGTTTTAAATTTTCTCTCCCTCCATCCCCTCCCTCCTCCACAAGATGGCATGCAATCTAATATTGGTTTGACAAATACATTCATATCAAATGGATTTTCAAATTAGTCATGCTAAAAGAATTATAACCAATGGAATGAACCATGAGAAAGAAGAAATAAAACAAAATGAAAAAGGAGTGCAAATAGTATGCTTCAACCAACATTCAGAACGTGTAATGCTTTCTCCAGATTTGGTCAGCATTTTCCATCATGAGCCTTTTGGAGTCATCTCAGAATCTTGTATTACTGAGAAGATCCAAGTCTATCAAAGTTAGTCATCACACAATGTGACTGTAACTGTATACAATGTTATCCTAGTTCTGCTCCCCTCACTCGCCATCAGTTCATATAAGTCTTTCCAGGTTTTTCTGAAGTCCACCTGCTCATCATTTCTTATAGCACAATAGTATTCCATTACATTCAAATGCCACAACTTGTTTAGCCATTCCCCAAAGGATGGGCATCCCCCCCCCAATTTCCAATTCATTGCCACCACAAAAAAAGCTGCTATAAATATTTTATACATATCTATCTTTTCCCATTTGTATAATCTCTTTAGGATATAGCCCTGGAAGTGGTATTGTTGGATCAAAGGGTATGCACATTTTCATAACCCTTTAGACAAAGTTCCAAATTACTCTCCAAAATGACTGTATCAGTTCACAACTCCACCAACAATGCAATGGTGTTTTAATTTTCCCACATCTCCTACATTTATAATTTTCCTACTTTGTCATGTTAGCCATTCTGACAGATGTAATATACCTAAGAGTTGTTTTGATTTGCATTTCTCTAATTAATAGTGATTTAGTGCATTTTTTCATATGACTGTAGAAATCTTTAAATTTTCCTCTGAAAATTGCCTCTTCATATCCTTTGCCCATTTATCAATTGGCAGAATTATTTGTATTCTTATTAATTTGACTTAATTCTCCATGTATTTTGGAAATGAAGTCTTTATCAGAGACACGAATTATAAAAAATCTTTCCCAGTTTTCTGCTTCCCTCCTAATCTTGGTTGCATTGGCTTTGTTTGTACAAAAACTTTCCAATTTAATGTAATCAAAATTATCTATTTTATATTTCAAAATGATTTTTTATCTCTTTTTTGGTCAAAATTTCTTCCAGTCTCCATAAAGCTGACAGGTAAACTATTCATTGCTCTCCTAGTTTGCTTATAGTATCAGCCTTTATAGCTAGGATTTCAATTAATATTAATAACAATGATAGCTAACATATATATAGTGATAAATGTGCAGAGCTCTTTACATACATGATCTCATTTTTTGAAAAGAGTTTTCTTATCTCTTTCAAATCTTCTCAAGTCAATGATCAATCTCCATAATTCCTTCATATGGCATTCACATTATATGGACCCAAGGTGCTCCATCATTGTAATTTTACATCTCTGGACATTTGAGCTTCTCAATGGCTTTCCTAGACAAGGTTCTAAAACTAGACACAATACTCCAGATGTGATCTTACCTCATCACTAATGGAAATTGACACAAAATCAAGTAAAAGCTAAGCCAAAAAAACCTATTGAAGTATAATCTCAAAATAATTTCCCATAACCAAGGCTGAATTTATGCCAGGGGTAGGACAGCAAAGTTTGTGTAAAGCAATTAGGAAAAAATGCTAAACAAATACAAAATTTGGAAATAGGTGCAGAAAAGATATTTGATGCAATATATTTTAAAAGAAAAAAATCATATAACAACACTTATTATGTGATAAAATTCTATATCTAAACCACAAATCTACCCTTATTTGTAAAAAAGAGATACTAGAAGATTTTACAATAAATATTTAAGAGAATCCATATTTATAAAAATAAGAGAAGATAAGCAAACTAAAGGTATGAGCACTACCAAAGAGGATGCAATAATTGTTTCTTTTTGCAAATGATTTGATTTTGTAGAAATCCTAAGAGAATCAGGAAACAAGCAAACAAATAAAATAATTGAAGTGCTCAAAATTTTTATAAAAATAACTGAATACAAAATAAATAATTCCCACCTCCAGCTCATCAGTATTTCTATATACCAATAATAAAGTAAGTGATAGGGAAATTCCATTCAAAACAACTACAAACAGCATAAAATATTTGGGAGGCAACCTATCAAGGTATAATCAAGGCCTATAAAATAGGAACAAAATATTTTATAGACATGAAGGAAGATGCATAATTTTAGGCATATTCTTTACTCATGGTTAGATCACATACATAATAAATGATGATACTGTCCAAATTAATTTACAAATGTAATTCTTCATCAAGCAAAGTACCATGGGTTACCATGATGGTGCCAGGTGAAATAATTGCCAAGTTCATTTGGAATAGTAAGAGGACTAGAATATCAAGGGAAATAATGAAGAAATATTTTTAAAGGGTAAAGTACAATTTCCAGGCCTTAAATTATATTGCAAACCAAATTATCAAAATTATTTAGAATTGATTAAAATAGAAAATTGTATCAATAGAATATTAAGTTTGAAAAGGCTACTTATCCTAAACATAAAGAGTCACATCAAGAAGATGGACATGGTGGGTTTTGTTCAGAATCCATCTGGACCATGCTGGATCCTAAACAAGATATTTCACTACCGTCCTTTGTCAGCACAGCAAGGCTATGACTTTAGAATTCTGCTTATGCTACTGTACTTCGCTGACATGCAGTTGGTTTTACTGAACTTTATTCTCTTTTTTCCCCTTTATTAAATGAGATGATTTCCTGTGTGAGGAAAGGAAAAAAAAGGATATATTGGGAGCTGAGATGAATGCATTTCTAGACACCCAAGTTAGAGTGTTTAAATAGAATCAGAGACCTCTGACATTACCTCAACTATGGGTTAAAGGAAGTTTGCTTTGGGTTTTTTTTTTTTTTTTGGCTTGTACATCCCAATTTCCTAGTCTTACTAGTGAGGATAAGGCTAATATTTTCAAAGAAATTATATTAACTATATCCATTTTGTAAAAAGAATAGGCCTAGCCAGAATAGAATAATAGATATAGAATGGAGGAATGAGTCCAACCCTTTATTTTACAGAGAAGGGAACCTAGGAAACCCAAAGAAAATAAATGATTTGCTGAAATCATATAAGCAGTAAGCAATAGTATTGGGATTTGATTCCAGGTCCTCCAAATTAGAAATCCAAAGTGATATCCACTAACCCATATTGTCCATCATTTCCTTTTCTTCAAGGATCTAAGACTCTGCAGTCAGGGAAATTATATAGGATAGTTTATATTTTGTCAAAAAACATTGACAAATTATCTCCTGCTTTTCTTGCCAAAAACCTACAAAATTGTAGACAAAATGATGGTCTAACTAGGCAGCTCCTGTATTGACTAAACAGACAGACCTAAAGTGTTGTCCTTAAAAGTTAGATGTCATGTTGGTAATGGCTTTGGAGGGCATATTTAAGGATCAGTGCTTCATCCTGGGCTGTTTAGCATTTCCTTAAATAAATGACTTGGATAATGGCAGGATGGTGGGAGTGCGGGGGGTGTTTACCAAATTTCCAGATAGTATAGAACTTTAGGGATAACTAGCATCTTGATTAGTAGGCTCAGGATCTCCCAAATCTGAGTAGTCTAGAACCCAAAGAAGAATTCAATAAAATGAATGGGAATAGGGGTCAATGTATTCTTACACTTGTGCTTCAGAAATCAGCTTCAGAAAGCCAAGATGAGGGAGACATGGTTAGACAGCCATTGGTCTGAAACTGATCATAATGCTTTGGGGATGGCAAGCTCAATTGGTATCAGTTGGAAAAGTGTTTTGGAAGGCACAAAGAGTAGATGCAAATTCATGCTGCAATAAGATGAAATAGTGCCCAAGGCTCAAAAAACCATAGTCCTGCTGTCCTCAGCCCTGGCCAGATAAGATCTGGAGTATTTTGTTCAATTCTACATGCCACATGGGAAGGAAAAGATTGACAAAATTGAGAGTAGCGTGCAGCATAGAACCATAGCGGTCTTGAGGTTATCACTCAATTGACAAGCATTTGTTAAGCTCTGAGTTTATGTCAGGTACTAGGCTAGGCATTTAGAATAAAAAAAAAAAGTGAATGAAACAATTCCCACTCAGCTCATATGCAGATGCAGACAGATTTAAGGAATTGAAGGAGTTAGGCCTAGAGGAGAGAAGATTAGAGCAATGGGAGAGCTGCCTTCGAGCATTTGTCATGTGGAAGAATTTGAATTGTTTTGTTTGGTTCCAAAAGTCAGAATTGACAGCAATGTATGAGTTAATTTTTTTGCATATCTTGTATCTCTTTGGCAATCCATTGAAAAGTGGTTCTTAATCTAGAATTTCTGAATCCACAAGGGATCCATGGATCGATTTTGTGGGTTTATGAACTTGGATTGGGGGGAAATCTTTTGTTTCACTACTTTGGCATTTCCTTTCATCATGAATGTATTCAGCCACTTTACCAGGTTGCAAAGACTTCTATGAGACAAAAATATGTAAGACACCGGCTATTGACACAGATTTAAGCTTGATGTCAGGAAAAGCATCCTAACAATTGGAACAGTGTATAAGTAGAAGGGGCTATCCTTGAAGATGCTCAGGTTTCTCTTTCTGGGTGAGGCCTGCTTGAAGAAGACATAGAGGGGATTCTTCTCCAGCTGTGGCTTAGTCTGGGTGGCCACTGAGGTCCCATCAGTGTTGGGGATCTATAAGATTCTTCTGGTGCCAGTATCTGGAATAACCACAACTAGCTGTATTTTAGCTTTGCAAACTGCCTGAACAACGAATCTCTTTAATCTTATTTTCCCCACCCAAATTGTATCTTCTGCTGCGTGGCTTCATTGGCAAATTGTGTTGTTGTCAGAGATGGTGAAAAAGGGAAAATGAATCATTGAAGCCTTCCCTCCTTGGGGTGTTGGTACCTCTAAGTCTGGGAATCAGAGGGTGATTTGGGGCAGCTAGAAAGCTAATGGAAGCACCAGTCAATCATTACCTGGATTACAAGTGGTAATTTTTTTTAAAAATGGTCTTGTGGGGTTAGAGAGACAGAAAGAGAAACAAAGCCAGAGACACAGAAAAGCAGAAATGGAGTTACAGACACAGACACAGAGTGAGGAACAGACAGAGATAGAGAAAAAGAGGAAGATAGAGAGACGGAGAAACAGAAAAAGGGGATATGGAGAAAGAGACAGCAAAACAGTGGCAGAGAAAAGGAGAGAAAAAGAGATACAGAAAGACACAGAAAAAAGAGAAAGAGAGAGAAAAGGAGAGATAAAAATAAAGAGAAAAGACAGAAAAAAACAGAAATAGAAATGAGACAGAAAAACAGTAAGAGAGAAAAGGGAGAGAATGAGAGAGAGAGAGAGAGAGTTTTACTTGGTTTGATAATAAAGTCTCCAAATTCATTAAAAATGAGTAACTATAGCAACCTCAACATCACATCCCACACAGTTATCTGAAAAAGAAACAATGGATAAAGTACATTTGAATTAAGGCAAAGGGAAACAAAATGCAAAGTCACACTGTGCTATATTGTGCTCGTTTGTTCCATGGTTCTGAGCCCCGGCATCGTCAATAGGATACATATGTATTAGGCTGAGCTCATTGTTCTAGTGGCTTTAATTTTTTCCCCTAAGTACCTGTATGAAATCTTCTCAATCCTGCTAGCTTCACTCTCTCTCTCTCTCTCTCTCTCTCTCTCTCTCTCTCTCTCT
>CM053591.1:192027752-192052318 GCA_028646515.1 Pseudochirops corinnae
TCTCTCTTTCTTTCTCTCTCTCTCTCTCTCTCTCTCTCTCTCTCACCCCTTTTTTAAAAACATAGAGCCTTCTTATAGCTAAGGCTTCACCAATCCTTTTTTCTCCCTTGTATATCTGGGAAGGAAAATGCCTTCTCAAATAATTTACCAGCATTCTCACCTCTACTTCCCTATCTAAAAAGCAGGCCAGCCTCATCTTTCAAAATGACCTATGACAGTAAGACTGAGAAAATGAAAAGTGATATTCTCATTTCAGACTCTGTCTGAAGCTTTCACCCACTCATGCAGAAGGTACCATCCATTGTTTCCAAATCCAAGAGCTGATGACTATTCCCCAATCCATTTCCAGAATGAAATGACAATTTTCCAATATGCCCTGGAATTCTCCATGGACTGGAGTGGTGAAATGACTTGAAACATCTCTCTTCTTGTTTTGAGGACTGTACCTCAATCCTCTGAGGCAGATTGTGTTTAAAAACAAACTAAGCCTTTTATTCATCTTTTTTTCTAAGATCTCTCTTAAACTCCTAATCTGTAAGTCCTGCTCCTGGTTTGCCCATATGCATGGATGTCTTACTGGCAAACCAAAGCCATTGAGTTTTGCCTCCAGTTCTCATCTTTCCCACCACCTTCCCCCAGCCTGATCACATTTGATGTGTCAGTCTAGTTGGTGAAAATTTTTCATCATCTTCTATGGGACTGTAAGTTGCTCAAGGGCAGAAACAGCCATCCTTTGTCAGCTTTATATTGCCAGAATCTGTATCTCATACACAGTTGACACTAGTGTTGTTGTTTTTTGTTCAGTTATTTTCAGTCATGTCTAACTCTTTGTGACCCCATTTGGGGTTTTCTTGGAAGATACGAGAGTGGTTGGCCATTTCCTTCTCCAACTAATTTTACAGATGAGGAAACAGAGGTAAACGGGGCTAAGAGACTTGCCTTGAATCACATACCTAGTAAGTATCTGAGGCCACATTTGAACTCATACCTACCTGTCTCCAGTGCCAGGACTCTATTCACCACACCACCTAGCTAACTTAACACTTAACACATGCACATTATATAATATAGTGAATTAAAACTCTGGGAATGAAGTATCTTATATGGAGATTTCCCCTTTTAAATTTCCTCTTCTTCCTCTGGTATCTGCCTTAAGATTTTGCCAAGCTTTTTATTTCCACAAACTGTAATTCAATATTCCAAATTCCCAGAAGAGTGATGTTGGGGGCAAATAGAATGGAAGACATGGGATTTAGTGAACACTCTACAACAACCAGGTGAATCTTCATTTGTTTAAGCAGCCGGGAGCACCATGGTGCTGGTATGGTATAAGAAGTATGGATACACCTTTGCTGTCTTTCACCCATGTCTCAGCAGCAGAATGATGCCCACATGTGTTGCAGTAGCCTTTCTATATATTCAGATATGTGTGACCAAAGGAGGTGAGCAGCTAGGGGTACAGTGGCTAGAGAGCTGTGCCCGGAGTTCCAATCTGGCCTCAGCTACTTACGAGCTGTGTTTTATCTTCACATCATTCTGAGAGGTAGGTGGTAACTATTATTAGCCCCATTTTCCAAATGAGGAAATTGAGTTTGAGACAATTTTAATGATTTTCCCAGAGTCACAGAGTTAATAAGAGTCAAAACTAGATTTGAACTCAAACCCTCCTCTCTCCACTTATGGCTCCCCTGGAAGAAAGGAAGTGGAAGACAAGTAATTTATACTGGTGTGGAAGGGAAGGAGCATGATTCTGTATCTCGAGGGCTTAGATCTGTATGGGCTACCCCTATGGGATCCTTAGGCCTCCAGGGAGCCATGGAAGGAAGGAAAACAGACTCTGGATGAGGGTCTGTAACAAAGGGGGCTGATAGAGGAAGTGTAAAAGCTCCAAGAGTGAATTTTGCTGACTTCACAGTTTAGCCTTGGGCCTACTCTGCCTTCATGTGTGAGAAAGGAGCTAAAATGAATCTATTTAAAGAGCTCAGAGAAGTAATCTAATTACTAATGTCCCACTGGGGAACAGGGTAGTGCTGATGATAAATGGGACATGGTTAAATATTAGCACATGAAAGTATGGGTGTCACTGTTTAGAGGACAAAGATTTTCCATTTGATTTACAACTAATTGGTTGGCAAATTAATTTAATGTTAAAACATCAATCCCATGATGATAAATAATAGAGAAAGTACAGAGCTCGACTTCTAATTCATGTTCTTGTGGGAAATTGAGAAGATAGAAGCAAAGATCATTGTCTATTAACTCACCCATTTTGCAGGGTACCACCCAAGTCATGTGGGAAACTGTGCTTATCTCCCATAAATATTTCCTATTGAAGACTGGCCCAAAACATCCCATCAAATTGCAAACCCATAACACTTCCAGTGTTCAATTTCTTCTCTACTTCATCTACAAGATGTGCGGCTTTGCAATATGGAAAGCACCACTTAACTTTAATTTTGAGTCTGGGCAAAAGATCCAAAAGGCCACATGAGCATGAAATAGCTTTGATGCTAACCTCATTCTGGTGATTTAAGGCTCACCAGGGTAGGAGGCAGTATATGGCTTCCATATTCCTCAGATTACACATGTGTCCATTGGTTTAAAAGTGAAGGGAAATGACATGCTTGGCAAAGTTTGGGGTTTTCCCTAGATTGTTGAGAAATGATCTAAAAGGCTGGTTTAATTCAACACCAGAGTTAATACCTTTAATATATGCATTCTCAATATGTATTTATTTTTATGACGATTAACATGTATTTACATAGAACTCCAGATAAAATTACTCCACAGGACGTTAAATGGTGGCACAGAGCAGATGGAACACAAGCCCACAACAAACAAACCAGATTCAAATCATCTCTGTGCCCCACCTCGGCCTACCTGCCCTGTGTTAGCAAGTCTTGGATTCACAGGGTTCCCCATGTCATACATGTCTTTAGACCATCCAAGATCAGGAAGTCAAAGGAACACTTGGTAGCTGGGTGACCCTAGGCAAGTCCCTTATTCCTCTTTGCTTCAGTTTGTTCATGAATAATATAAGCTGGAGAAGCACAAAGAAAACCACTCTAAGATCTTTGCTTAAAAAATAAAATGGGGTCGCAAAGATTCAGCCAAAACTGGAATAAACAACTGAATAACAAATCTCTTATAACAACTAGTTCTCTTCTAAAGACCCACAAGAGACTATCGTTAAATATTTGATTAATTGAGCAACAGAAATCATAAAGTTTCAGTGCATGTGCATTATGGGGTGGTTCCCATACGCTGGGTTAATCCTGGAGGTGGAAGGATACATAATTAGTAAAAGAGATCTGCAAATCCACATGGACAGCAAACACAAGAATGTCAGAATCAGCACATGTTAAGAGGACAGCTCATATCATGGGTGAGACACCGAATTTTTTCACCTTTAAAAAATTCTGATTTGTGGATGACATGAAGATGTGAGAAGAGCTGACACGCCAGAGAGGAGAATAAACACTAACAACAACAACCACAAAAGTAAAACAAAAATTTTCTGACGGGCTAGAACCCAAGGTTTAATAATAACAAATAATAATAATAATAATAATAAAAGCTGACATTGACATAATGCTTTACGATTGGCAAAATACTTTACAAATATAATCTCTTTGTATCTTTGCAATAACCCCAGGAGGCAGATACTATCATTTTTCACATTTTTTACAGATGAGGAAACTGAGGCAGGCAAAGGTTAAGAGACTTGTTCAGGATCACATAGCTGAAAATTGACTGAGATTGAATTTGATCTTAGTGCTTTGTCCACTGGACCACCTAGGAACTGGCTCAAATCAGATGAAATATATTAGGAAGAAGTGTAAACTTGACATTTAACTTTAAAAAAACGACCTTTACTAATACAAGATGATGTATGTCTAATCAATATTTTGTCAGAAAAAAATATTTAGTCTCTTTATTGGACAGTAAGCCCGGTCAGTGCATAGCTTGCTTTGGCCACAAAAAAAGGTGATGTTATCTTAGGCTGCATTAAGTGAACAAGAGCTTCCAGGAAGATAGAGGTGCTAGTCCTTCTGTCCTCTGCCCTAGTCAGACTCCAGATGCAGTATTGTGTTCATTTGTGGGTGCTACTCATCTTAATCTAAATCAATGATCCCTGTGAGGTCAGTAGGACAAGTATTAGGAAACCCCCTTCAACTCAGGAGAAGTTTCAGTTAGGAATTTCAGATCCAAACCAGGACAATATAAACTAACCAGCAGAACTAACTACCTAAGTGACGACTACAAACAAAACCACCAAGTGGAAATGAGAATTTGACAATTAGCTGATATCAAAATCCAGTTACACTCAAGAGCAAGACATCATATTCTTGTCATAAAGAGGGAATTTTTCCAGGGTTTAGCCAAGTTAGGAGTAGCAATAAGTAGCTTCCCATTTACCTGGGCCTTGAAAAAAATAAAGAGCTTTAAGGTTTTCACAATGGGATTAGTGTGGAATTTATCAAACTCTTTTCTATGGCATTTTTTATTGTCATGAGAATCTGCTTAAGGATGCTCTCTAGATTGATCTGTCAGAAACATGTCTGTATACTATGAGACTTTCTTATGGGAATATGGGAGACAGCAAGATGGGTGGAGAAAGAAGGCAAGAGTAGGGCATTAATAAAGTGAGCGAGAAGTACGCTGGTTTTATAGACCAGGTGGGATTATTGAAGCTCAAGCAATTTGGTGAAACTCATCATAATGTGATTGTACCTGTTCTTGGCTGACATGTTTCTCTTCCATTTCTGTCAAGCTTTGCCATGTCCAACTGATATTTAATTGACAGTGCTGGCATACTTATAGGAAATTCTGCAAATTCTGCAAAAAATGTGCATTTTTTTGCACATTGCGTGGATTTATAAATTCTTTTCCATTAGGAAGAATTTATTTTCTATCAAATATCTCCAAACAAAATATCCTCATAATTGATATTTCCTCCCAGCACAAACTCAGGCCTTTCCTGATTGTTTACCGCTCCACATTTCTCCATTCTACTCATTCAAAATTAAGAAAAAACAAAAACCTATGCTCTGTGCCTTTTACATGTATTTGTTCATGTGATGGTTTCTACATGATCCCCACAGGTGTAGTTACCATTCCAAATATATCCAAAACAAAATGATCCAATACACAATTCATTGCTTCTCAAATTGGAAGTGGCCATAATTTTTAGAATTATACAACTTGTGAGAGAAATATTAAAGCTACACATATCTTGGCTCTCTTTTAGCCATGAGGGCAATATTTTAGTTTTAGAGCTAAGGCACTTGAAATTCATGGAGATTAGATAAAGCTAGGTCCTGATTTTTGTGGATGACGAATCCCTAAAGTGACCGCTTGTATTCCAATGGACAGTATTGGAACTCAGAATTATGTCCCATATGGCAATTGGTTCCAGCCCAGTGGAACTATGCAACAAAAGTGTGAATAACATGGTCAATTCAGGGTGATTTATTATTTTCACTAATCAGAACCTAACCTATTTTACAAATAGGAACATAAGTACAAGTACTAATACTGATACTGCATGTCTAGAAAGTTGAACATTTCTATGTCTGAAAAGGAGGAAAAATCTGAAAGATGATCTCCGATCCCATGATAATATAAAAATATACAGAACTACTCCTGCAGCAAACAGAGAATGCTTCACCCAGCAATGGTAAGAGCTTAGGTACGTGCCCCTGAACTCAGCTACTGTCACTGACATTGGGTTACCTCACTATGGAGGTTACAAAATGACTAAGATCTAAGTAAGGAATCAAAAAGTCTTCTGCATGTGACACCCACATGAACGTAATCAATGATATGTCAACAAAGATATGTCAAACACATGACTGAGTCATACCGATCTCTTGAGAGAAATGGGGGTGGGTCTTCCCAAAATAACTGTTTACATTCCTGAGGATATGGAAGGAGGACATTTGTAACCCATGAGACTTTCCTCAGTATTAGGGTAGTTGAAGGGAATGTATACACACACACACACACACACACACACACAGAGGGCACAGGTGAATATAAAAGGATGATATCTAAAAATAAAATTAAAGGGTGAGAGAGGAATATATTGGGAGAAGGAAAAAGGGAGAGATAGAATAGGATAAATTATCTCAAATAAAAGAGGCCAAGAAAAAACTGTTACAATGGAGGGGAAGGGGAGGAAGGTGAAAGGGAATGAGTTAACCTTACTCTCATTGGATTTGGCTTTAGGAGGAAATAGTATACACACTCAATTGGATATCTTACCCTACAGGAAAGTAGGGGGAAGAGGATAACAGGGAGTGTGTGGGATAGAAGGGAGGACAGACTGAAGGAGGGGGTAGTCTGAAGCAAACACTTTTGAAAAGGGATAGGATCAAAGGAGAGAATAGAATTAGTGGGGAGTGGGATAGAATGCAGAGAAATAAAGTTAGTCTTTCACAATATGACTACTATGGAAATGTTTTACATAATTACACATGTAAAACCTACATTTAATTGCTTGTTTTCTCAATGGTGGTAAATGGAGAGGGATAAAAGGAGAGAATATGGAACTCAAAGTTTTTAAAAACAAATGTCAAAAAATTTGTTTTTACATGCAACTGTGTAATAAGATATACAGGCATTGGGGTATACAAATGTATCTTGCCTTACAAGAAAGTAATGGGGAAGGGAATAAGAGGAAAAGGTGTGATAAAAGAGAGGACAGACTTGGGGGGAGGAGTAATCAGAATGCATGCCATCTTGGGGTGAGGGGTAAGGAAGAGATGGGGAGAAAATTTGGAACTCAAAATCTTGTGGAAGTGAATGTTGAAAACTAAAAGTAAGTAAATTCTGATTAGAAAAAAAAAATAAACAGCAAAAAAAAAATACTCAATATCTCCAAAATGCATGGTATGAAAAGCTTTCAAAATGTAGAGACTAAACATGAGAAATCAAAAACATGTGGAATTGAAAGAAGGAATGACCACATCCCAGTCATCCTGTCAGCTACTGAAATTGTTCCATCATGCTTCCTGTGAGCCTCTAGAAGATGTGTTTACTTTCCCACATTTGCATTTGATTAAGAAAGCAGTTCTTATATTACCTCCTCAGTAGTCTGTCAGATGTTGAAAATCGTTAGATTGAGATCATGTCTATCTGAACTCCATTGAACATGAGATGAGAAAAATGGGAAATCCCACAACAACCACAGCATCCATATTTTCATGGAACCTTAAGGTGTGTAAATTACTTCATATACATTATGTCATTGATTCTTCAAAGCCACACTATAAGGTGGGTTCTATGATTATCCCCCTTATAAATTAGAAAAGATGAAGATTAGGTAAGTGAAGCTTGGAGTGAATTTTAAAGAATAAAGCCAGGGAAACACAGCTATGAGATGATTCTCAAATCTTGATCTCTCCCTTTAATCTCTTCCCAGAGTCCTTTATTTCCATCTGCCTCTGAATCTATCATGTCCTCCTAAAAAATCATCAGACTGAGCCTGTCTTTATACTTTTTCCACCATTCACATGGAAGAGACCCTATAAATACTATTCATCCCAATGTTGACTATTAAATTCTTTTTTCCCCTTTCAGATAGCAAATCAATGCTAATGATGTCTATTACACAATTATCCTGATTAATCTCCCAATAGACACTATTATCTAAATCACTATGGCTGATATTAATTCACTGGCAGGGAATTTACATCCTTAATTTTTTTTCATTAACCACAAACATATTTACATTTCTTTTCCAGATACTTAAATGTTGACCTCATTATGTTATTCTTCATTTCAGATATATTCCAATGCATTAATTCAGTTGCTAAATAATATTAACGCTTGAATAATAACACCTCATGGTCCAATAATTTAACCAAGTTATTGACTAATGTGATGTTGCATGTTACTTCTCTCATCATCAAATTGTATCCTCCCAGACACTCCCCCCCACCATGGATATCAAGGAGGATGCAGATGTGACATGAGTCTGATGGTTTTAAGTCTTAGCCCACTTGTAAACTTCAAATCAAGATTAATGACTTTTGTCACAAATGTAAAAGGAAAAATCACTAGATTTATTTTGTGAATGCCTTATTAGGATAGAAATGGAGATTATCCACTGGCTAATTCCTAACTTCTGATTAATTATAAGCAATGTGAATAGTAAGGATATTAAATTCTGCTCATATGATTCTCAGTCCCAGGAACATTGGCTTGACTGCTGGCACAGGTCACTGTCTTCATTTCTCATGACTGCCAACAGCAGCTGATCAGGAAGTGGTGGCAAGATACTTGATAAGATTTTTTTTTCTTTCTTCTGGTTTCTACAGAAGTGCAGACTGTTGAAACGACTCCAGAATTAAAGATAATATCTGCCTTTCTCCTGTAAAAGAGGCAAAGAAAACATTTAAGGGTGCCAGGGGTTGGGTTATTGTAAATTTCATCCTCTCCTCTTTGGACATTAACTAAAAATGAATGCGGTTTATGTTCTCTGTGTAGGGCACTGTGAAAGAAATCAGGCTTCATTCCCAGGATTGGAACCCAACTCCAGGGTAAGTGCTATATGCAGCAGCTGGCCTTCCAAACAGCTTCACTGGATCAAAGGCAAACAAATACCTTGCTCTGTTTTAAGAAGCTCTGAGACAATAAGTGACTTACCCAATGTGTTGCAGCTCATAAGTGTCTAAGGTGGAGTCTGAACCCATGTCTTCCTAATTCCGACTCTTGAATTCTATCTTCTGATATACACTGCCCATATTACTATATCCTTTACCTTTCAGTGGGCTAGAAAATCCTCCCACACTATCAACTACAGGATAGACACGGGATCTTCTTTGGTAGAGGGAATTTCCTCATCAGGACTCCCTGAACCAATGGAATTATAGGTGTGGTCTAAATAACACTTTTCTGGTGGTACCCTTTACCAATATGCCCTGCATAATTTCTCTTGTATAATATGTGGTGGAGTGTGCTCATAGCCTATATGCACCTGTCCATCAATTCCTCTTCCTTAGCATTCATTCCTTGGAGACTTAAGCATTTACTAAAATGCAGTCATAACATGTCCATAGAACACTGATACTGGAAAAAATGAGAATTTATTTCAGTGAGAAATGAGAGAATGTTCAAAAGATAGTGCGTTTCCCCCCAGATAATCTACTTGAAGGTTGACTACCCCCTTCAAGCCCAATTCTAAGTTCAATTCACCATCCACTTGCAATCTCTATATCCTGACTAACAAATTCTATGGATTGTCCATTTAAGTACATCACACATTCTGGATGATAGGAATTCTTTATCTACTTTGGTTTTTCCTCCGTGGTTAATTAGATTGCATCTTTTCTTAAAACACATATCAATAATCTGGGGCTTGATGAAAGCAGACAAACTCCCTGAGGACCATCTGGAGGAACTCACCATCTGGAGGAAATTCATCTCCAGTTGAGACTCTATATTGTTCCTCTGATGGATGGTGGCACAATATGTAGGTTTGTGTATGTTGCTATGCAATGGCATATGCTGAACAGGTAGATTATTTTCACAAAATAATTTTGTTTATATGAAAAAGTAGGAGATATTACTGATATTCTCTTGGTTATAATTTTTAACACTAAAGTCAAACTTTCTTTTTTCCCTTCACATTTAGCAGCCCCCTTTGAATTCCTTAGTATTCTCCAATGGTGCCACCACCAGGTAGGTGTGTTCTAAGTCAGCCACCTGAGGGTCATTTGCTTTGCCTTTGGTTGGACTTCTGGAACTGGCAGGTTAGAGTTCAATATACTAGATTCATTGTTCTTGATAGTTATAGTTTTTCATCTGTTTATTGTCATTCATTTTCTAATCCTTAAGTTACTTAGTAATTTTTCTTAGGTAGGTTTATTTTCAAGTTTTCTTTAAACTTATTTTTTTCTTTCTCCCATCTTGATTCTTTTTAAACCTTTCCAATTTGTAAGTTTTAACTACTCAGATTTTATAAATGACTATTTTAAATCAGTATTGATCTTGGTAGTTGGGGAGGATGGGGAGCAAGGAAAGAAGAGAGTGGAAAGAGGGGAGAGAGAGAGGACAGGCAGACAGAGACACAAAGAGACACATACAGAGGACAGAGAGGGAGACAGAAAGACAGATACAGAGAGAGACAGAGACAGAGAGACACAGTGACAGAGAGAGAGAAGAGAAGAGAAGAGAAGAGAAGAGAAGAGAAGAGAAGAGAAGAGAAGAGAAGAGAGACAGAGACAGATACAGAGAGAGACAGAGAGAGAATTTCAGTTTCTTGCTCAGAGATATGCCACTAAACTCCTTCTTGGCCATGTCCCAATTACACCTCCTAGCCTCTGGTGCTCCTTCTTCTCCAAGCACCAGAACTTGGACTGAGTCTGTGTGATCATAGGCTCATATAACTAGAACTCTAAGGGGCTTCAGTGATCACCTACTGCGTCCCCATCATTTTGTAGATTTGCAAAATGAGTCATTTTTAAAAAGGAGAATTTTCTTTTTAAAAAGAATATAAGGGGGTAAAGGGGAAGGATACAACAGAGAACAGATTGGGGGAAGGGGTTTTCAGTAGGCTTGCTATTTTGGGGTGGGGTAGGGGAAAGATGGGGAGAGAAAAAATTGTAACTCCAAATCTTGTCTAAATGAATATTGAAAACTAAAAATAAAAAATACAAAAGAATATAAGGAAATAAAGGAGAACTCTGATCTGTATTAGAAGACAGAAGGGTAGAAAAATATTACATAAAGGAAAAAGGGAAAGACCACTGCACATGTTTAGTTATGAAACATATATGAGACTTCCTAAGGATGATTAAGTTAGAGGGGTCATTAGGCAATAGCTGAGCTTGAAAGGTTCACAAGAAGAAGAGTCAGGGAGTTAGGGTTTAGGAAGGTCTCTCTCCTTTCCTTCACCTTTTCTTCTATCCCTCTTCTCTCTTCCTAGAAATATTGGAATAACTGAGGTGGTCAAAAACAACCTAATTTCTATATTTTTGTTAATTGTAAAACAATTAAATGACTCCAGCGGAGACAACTCCCCTTTTTTACATAAAACTGATACAAGGCAGGTGTTTCTTGGGTAGTATTTGAAGCATGCCAGGAAGTAACCCACACAAAAATCAGGAATCCCAATATGGAGTTAATTCCCACTCACTCTAATTAGTGGAAGAAGTCAGATATTTCTAAAGGAGAGTGAATGTGGCCATTTTCTGTGCCAGTTGTATTTCAAGAATAAACATTATGAGGACTGTTTTTATGATTTGTGAACAATCTGTTCAAGACATGAAAGAGGGAACATGGAGGATCTTTTGGGTTTCAATTTTCAAAAGTGTCCTCGCTAATAGGGTTATAAACTAATTGGGTAATAGATTAAAGCCTCAAGAAAGCAATGAACTGAGATGATATTTTGAGACGCTTAGAAAGAATATTCACATTGTAAATTCAGACTTTTCCTGATCTGACATAGATAATGCAGTCTTAATGATATACCTTAGAGGAAATCTGATTGGAAGCAGTTGTATAGAGAGAAGGTCATATGAAGCTTAGGTGGATGCTCCAAAAAGTCACCCTGTCACTAGGCACATTACTGGCTGGAAAATCACCAAGTTCCCTCTCTTTTGTAGTCACATTCTGAAAAATGGTTCATATTCACCGATTTCTCCATTCTTCTGCAGCATGTTCTATGAATGGGATCATTCTATAGCTATCTTAAGTGGGAATCACTATGGCAGGTGTTATTTTAAAGATTACAACTGAGATGATTTCCCCTATCCTCTTCCATTTCTTGGTCAGAATTGTTCATGGGAATTAAATTTTAAAATCCGGATGACTTGGGAAAAGACATTTAAAATACAAGAAAAATTCTCTGTCAACCCTGTGGCCACCAGGCTGCCATGAGTGTCACCAGTCTGCTCCTGGGAGAGGCCCTTATCATAGTGCTTTCTGGAAAGAGCAAGATGTTGCCGAGCACCCAAAGATGACATCTCTGCAATGCCATATTCAGGAAAGACCTGCTGATTCTGCTACACTGTGATTCCCGTGCCACCACTGTCCTGACCTCATTTTGTACATGTTTTTATAATACTTAGCTCCCCAAAACTCTTAGCAAAAACCCAGGAACATAACAGGAATGGCAGATGGGGCAATAATGAGCCGGAGAGATCTGCTTTCTCAGTAGACTTCCTCTTGGCTTATGGTGCAGTGCAATTGTTTACTGTAATCATATTAATTCTTGTTTATATAGTTCTTTAACCTTTGAAAAGAACTTTATTCCCTATTGTTCCCATTCTGCAGGTGATTTAAATGATATTGTGAGAAATTAAGAAGAAGTGTGAAGTTCTGTCTTTCCAATGGCTCAGGTTCTGCAATATTCATTAGCTTATCCATGATTACCATTTGGCTTTTCCTTTATTTCTTGCTCCCACAACTATGCATCCTCTTCATTGCCCCAGTGAAGAGTCTAAACCACACTCAGACTTACTGTCTTTCCAACTTCGGCTTATAAACACTCATCTCGTTTTATATTTTTTAACTGATCCCAACTGGGAGAATTGAACACATGATATCATAGCAATGCAAAAAGATGCTGCCTTAAAATTGAGTGAAATGTATAGAGAGGGAAGAAGCAATGAACACTCTCATTTACATGAGAATTTTGTCAAACAACAACCTTCCAAATGTCTAAAAAACCTAGGCTGGGGAACTGGTTAAACAAGTTGTGGTATACTATTGTGCTATAAGAAATGAGGAGTGGACGGATTTCATAAGAACCTGGAGAGATTTAGATAAGTGGATGCCAAGTGAGGGAAGCAGAACCAGGAGAACTTTGTAAACAATTACAGACACATCATATCTATGATGACTAACTTTGATAGACTAGGCTCCTCTCAGCAATACAAGGCTATAAGAGAACTCCAAAAGATCCACATCCAGAGAAAGAACAACAGGGTCTGAATGCAGATTGAAGCAAATTACTTGCTCTCTCTCCCTCTTTTGGTCTCGTTTTATTCCTTCTTTCTCACTGTTCACTCCATTGGCTATAATTCCTCTTTACAACTTGACTAATGTTTAATGTGAAGGTATTTGTAGATCCTGTATTTGATTTCAGGCCACCACGGGAGACAGGGAAGAGGAGAGGGAGGGGGAGAAAATTAGAAACTCAAGGGACTGAGGAACTGAATATTGTAAATGAAAAGTAAATAAATAAATAAATAATAAAATAAAATGATGAGCATGTAAAAAAATAAAATAAACCTTAGGCTGAGCATCCTCTTATTTCCACTTGGTGTTGGCTGATCATCCAAGACACAGAAGTTAGTAGGATGGGGGAGAAGGGAGACAGGAGGGAATCCAACTTTGTTTGGCTACTCTCTTGACACCTCCAGAAGTGCTACATTATCATGCCTCAGAATTTTGTGGCAGGATAAAAAGGTGTTAGAAACTTACCCAGTAATTGAATCCTGGGACCTCTTCTCAGAAGCAGGTGTGAAGTATAGGCATCTTACACATAGGGCTTCCTGGTGCTGATGAGGGAAAAGTCTCCTGTTCTATGCAGCTGCAGGACAAGTTTTGGGCTTGTTTCTAATATATATTTTCTTTCTTCCTGAATCTTTTTTTAATTTAAAAAAAAATGTGTGAGATCAAACAAGAATTTCCATAACAGCACAGTAAAAAAAAAATTGTCCATGAAATTTCAAATCTATGATGTACAACTTGCTCTTTCTTTCAAACATTCAATAAAATTATCATGTAAATTTATTTTTTTCTTCACTCCCCCCTCTTCCGTAGAGATGGTTATCATTAAACACATACACACACATATACGTGTCTGAATGTCTCAATGTCTGTATATACATGTATATGTACATGTAGGTATACGTGTATGTGTATGTATGTATATAAAATTATTATATACATATATCTATCAATTCTTTCTCCAGATACAGATAGTATCCTTCTTCAAATGTCCTTTATGGTTAATCATTCCTGAATCACCTTTCTTTGAAGAGAATTTGTACCTTGCCTCCCACTCAGTGGTTCACTGCTGACATTTAATTCCAAATGGAATATGTTCTATGGTGAAAATATCACATGGTATAGTCCTCAGGCTTGTGGGGATGATAGTTCCCAACAAGGACATTTCTCCACACACACACATACACACACACACACACACACACACACACACACTATTCTATCCATAAAGGGCATCCAAGCAATATTAGTTGAATAGGGACAATTGGATATGAGGAAGATTGATAGTTTAAAAATAATTTTTCAATCACTTATGTTAATGCTATAGATATGTTTTTACAAATTAATTAATACTTCTTCTTGGCCTAGAATAATTGCTCGTTGGCTTCCCCAAATTTATCACCTGTCGTCACCTGTCCTAGACTTATCTCCTGTTTTACCTTTAATTTTTTTTTTGGTACATTATGTAACAACCCAGATAACTCACAGAATTTGATTTAAGTTTGAAGTCTTTCATAGCTAACAAATAAATATTACCTTCAACTTTACCTAATACTTTATTAAATAGTTAAGTGGATAGGGGTAGGACCAGGAGTCATAGTTTCAAAAAAATATTTTTTCAAAGCAATGTGCCTATGGAGGAGACCTTAAAAATAGAATAAAAATAGCAAAAAATGAAAACAAACAAGAACAGAGTGCCTAGTACATATTAGGTGGTTAATAAATGGTTATTGACTGAAAAAATCAAGTTTTAGCCTGTATTTAACTTTCGAAGTTGCACTCATCTATTTTTTTTTCCTATACTCTGGCCTCTAAATTATGTCTCAAGCCATTTCATGTAAGGAGTTAGTTCTTGAATAGCAAATTTAAAAGACATTATTTTTGGTATGTTTGGTCACATGCCATTTTTCAAGGCAAGACCTCTCCTTTCAGCAAACTTTAGCAAATGATTAAAAGAAAACATTCATTAAAAAAAGAGAGCACAGAATTTAAGTCTAGGATTGAAATGCTAATTCTTGTATGTTTCTTTTTCCTCGGAAATATATGTGAAATGGCAAAACAATCATTTCATTAAATCTGAAATGAGACTATTTTTTTTGTTGTTGTAATGAGATAAAACTGATTTAAAGGTACACACAGACATGGTTCGCTTTTCTTTGAATTTTGTTGAATCATTTGTTGGATGTTGGAGTCCTTCCAGATATCCTGCAAGAACCTAATGAATGCAATTTTAATCTTCTCAGATCTTTCCAAGACGACTCTATATTTTGAGGAAGTCCTTTATGATTCATGTTCTTGCATAGAAAGATTTGTATTTTCTCTCTCAAAGTTAATGGCTATTGGTTGTGTGGCTCACTGTTGGTTGTATTGCTTGTTTGTAAGCATGTGATGTTTCTGAAGATTTTTGTTTATTTGTTTCACAGAAAAGTAAAAATTTCATAGTGGTAGATGGAAATGAATACTTCTAGGGTTGCCACATTTCCTATTCCATTGAATCAAATCCTGTGGGAGATTGTTGCTGGATAGAAATGTGCTACTGTTTTCTGCAAATGAGTTTTCTTTTTTCTATCTCCTTTAAAAGCTATTTCAAAGGAGCTAAAATAGCTTTCCTTTTATGATGGGTAATAATCCATTATACATTGATCTTGATAATCAGACCTTGGCAGAATGCTTTGCCTAGATATCCTCTGGTCTTTTCCTGAAGTTTAGTGGAAAGAATGGTCATTCTGTTACAATCTACTAAACATAGCTGTACCCCCAAATTCTGACAGTTAGACACTTTGTAACACACGGCAACCAACGGAAATAGAGTCAAGGTCTATCCACTGTAGAGTAAGTCCTCAATATAATGGCCTCTTTAAAAATGTCTTAGGATATAGAGGTTATTTTAAGCAACAAGAAAGAAAGCTCCCAAACAGAAAATGGCATCTGAGGTCAGAATTTAATCTTTCTTAATCATTGACTTTTGCTCATGGAGGTCACAAAACCACATAATGCAGAGGAAGGTCATCAGATTTGGAATCAGAGGATCCAATTTTGAATTCTGTTTTTCCTACATATTGCCTAAATAATCCAAGGCAAGGGATATAAGCCCTCTGAACCTCAATCAAGTCATCTGTAAAATGAGTGAATTAGACTGGATGACTGATTACAGTTTTGATTCCATGCAGTTACTGAGGAAAGTTCTGAAACCATTTAATGCCAGTGGTGACAAGAACATAGAATTCCTCTGCCTTTATTTCCTGCTACTTTGAAGAACTGCAAAGTTGTGATGAGTTACAATAATTAGAACAAAGGAAAAACCACAGCATACATCTAAGTTATGGACAATGTCCAGAGAAGGGAATTATAATTAAGGAATTTATTAATTATGATTTGATTTATAATTCTATTTTCAGAGCTAAATATCTGCTGATGTACATGAGACCTTAAACCATGTTGGAATATATTAGCACATGGAAGACATAGCTCATTGAAATATTCTTTTTTGTGATGAAAAACATGTTAAACTAATGTGTATTAATGAAATGTGAATGGGTTTTCATTTACTAACAATAATACTCAAGGCAGAAAATGTTTACACACAAAAAACTTAGCATAACTACACCTCAGTCCTAAGTCAGAAAATAAATATAACCATCTATCTGCTCTTAAATCTACCTGGAAAAGCTAGGCCATGCCACATTACATAACACATGTACAGAATGACCATTATGACTTGGTGGTCCCAATTTCTCAGTATCCAATAGCAGCTTTTTCAATGATGACACCTCGACATGGTTTCCACATCTGAGCATCTTACCAGCTCTTTGAGGACCATGACCAACTATGAGTGCACCTGAATTTGCATCAAGACAGATGATGTCCAGTCAGACCTAGGCCTGGATCATTCCTTAGTTGTCAGATGAACACCTGAAGCTGTATTACATTAACTGGAATGTCTAAGAAGAATGAAATATTAGAAGACTGGTAGAATAATATGATTAGAGACTAACCCCGCTGATTCCAAGGTAGATTCCATTCATGCCATGGGCCTTTGGCCTTTGAGTTATGTGTCACTGATGGCAGGATTTCTGGAGGATTGTGGGATTGTAGATTTGGAGTTATGAAGGAATTTAGAGGTCATCTAATCCAACTCTTTCCAGTCTGCCTTTTCATAAATGAAAAACACCAGGATGCTCAAAGAAGAGAGGTGACATCCAAGGTTATATACTCTGAGATCACTAAGACTTGGCATCTGTCCCTGCTCATGGTTCCATGGGATGTCTTGGTCTTTTCATCTTCCCTACAGCTGAATTCTCACATATGTGCTATCTGTCTCAGTAGATAGTGAGCTTCCAGAGAGTAAGACTCCTCTCATTTTTCTAGGTAGATCCTCAGAGATTATCATGTCTCTTGGTACATAATAAGCACTTAATACATATTTTTTAATCCATCCATCCACTGATCCATTTACTCGTTTATATAGAAAGGAAATCTCAGACCAAGGATTTGTCAAAATCAGGGCATTTTTCTCTGCATTGCAGCAAAAAACTGCCAAAGAAATCAGCCTGTGTTTAAGCCTGAAGATCTGGCTGCTCAGAGGTCTTGTTCTCCTGAATGAGAATCTCTAAAAAGCAAAGCCATTTCCTCTAGCCATCACATGTATGCATGCAGGTGTGCATATGTGTAAGTTCACATCTTTCTCTGATGATAAATTTTCATTCCCAGAATTTGGAAGAAAAGGAGTCACCAACACTTTCAGAAATAAAATATTTCAAAGTCTATCCTTAGAAAGATGTCATATTAATCTTCCTAAAGCCTGGTTTTGTTTCTATCCCCCTACCCTAATCCCTCATTGACTCTCCATTGCCCTTCAGATAAAATCCAGACTCCCTAACATAGCATTTAATAACGTTTATAGTCTGACTTCCCTCTCCTTTCTCAAGTTTATTTTGTATTATTCTCCTTTATAGACTCCATATTCCAAGCAAAATAGGATACTTCTATTCTTTGATCTCAAAATTTTGTCATCTCTTGCCTCCAATCATTCAATTCAGTTTGTCATGCTTAAAACATGCTCCTGTGTTATCTCTATCCCACAATGTCCTTGTCCGTCTTCAGGACTCCACTCAAGTGTCCTTACCTCAATGTAGATTTCACAGTTGATTTGTTCCTGCCCAATTTTCTTTGTATTGTACTTGTTAAATATAATATAGAATGTAAGCTCCCTGAACACAAGGATGGTATCATTTTGTCTTTATGGGCTTGGCACTGGGCTCCTTAAAATGCTAATGGAATGGCAACGAATAGAGAAAAGCTGGATTCAGGCTTACTGTTACAAATAAAAATGAAAATAATTTAAAAATAATTTTATTTAGATAAATGATGTCTCATTTTATTAACTCTATGTTGTGGTTGTTTTTTAATTTAAGCTCACTCAAACTCACTTAGGCTCACTCATTGAAGAGGTTCTTAAATTTTTTTAAATGAAATATATATAACTTGTTAAAGTTAACTGTGATTTCTAGCCCCAAATCAAATTTTTCTCTCTACATAGACAGAAAAATTTGAAGATTTGCCTCTATTTCTCATGATCACATTATAAAATGTGAGCAGCAGATCATGGCTGCCAAGCTGGGTCAAGTTGTGAGGTCAATGGAAAAAAATAGGGAATGGAAAGATCTAACATGGGCTGTGGGCCAGCAGTTTAGCAGATGGGTAGTCAGTAGGGCAAACATGCATAATAAACATCAGAGGAGGCCAGAAAGCAGCTTAGAATAAATCTACTGATATTCACTAAACAGTGACATTCATTATATTCACTTCAATTTCAGCAAAGATTTTTATTCAGAAATACTTGGTGCTATCTATATCACTACATTTCCAGGTTAAGGGGAAGGATGTCCACTCAGTCTGGACCAAGGACACAACTCTTAAGATATCCTTAAAAATTGTTGACAAGTATCATGGTAATATTGACTATATTCATGGCAATTCCAGCTTACTACATTCCTCATATACAGGAGGAGGTGCTTAATAAATGTGTATTGCTTGACTGATTGATTAAAGATATTTTACTAGGAAAGACTTGTTAGTGTCTACATTATGTTTCAAATAGAGTTAGAAGATCAAGTAACAGAA
Organism: Pseudochirops corinnae; assembly: GCA_028646515.1. NCBI lineage: Eukaryota > Metazoa > Chordata > Mammalia > Diprotodontia > Pseudocheiridae > Pseudochirops > Pseudochirops corinnae. Next base: position 192,046,839 of record CM053591.1, read on the forward strand.
GGAGAAAATGATATGAAACTCTTCCCACTAAAGAGACCATCTAAAAATACCAGTCTCCTCATTCCCCAGCTTCTATTGGCTAAATAATTCAAAAGCCACATTGCAGGAGGCAAACCATCTCTCCATGGAACCTTCAAAAATCTCTCCTTTTAAAGGAAGCACTTAGAATTAAAAGTTCCTAAAAGCCATAAAGTTTTTTGACTCAAATGATCAAGATGGCAAAAGAAAAGCCAAGTCAAAGATGAATATAGGTATCAGACAGAACCACTGGGTAAATGCCACAAAGAAAAGTTAGTGGGATTTTCTTTCTTTCTTTTTCTTTCTTTCTTTCTTTCTTTCTTTCTTTCTTTCTTTCTTTCTTTCTTTCTTTTTCTTTCTTTCTTTCTCTTTCCTTCCTTCCTTCCTCTTTTCTTTCTATCTTTTTTTTTTCTTTTTCGATAAAATGAATTTTGATATTCAGCTGTAGAGAACATAATCTTAGCAGTCATAGTTTTTATTCTGATACAATTTATGCCAGCCTGGGGCAAGTCACTAGAGGATACTGTGACCCTCTGTGAGAAAAAATTTTTTTAAAGCACCACTGATCTCAGTGTTAATTTGAGCAGACACACAGGAATAAAACAAAAGTTTCTGAGACAGGAGACCCAGTAGTGAAAATGCAAATGACTCCTGGGGTCTGAAGACCTATTCCTGTGTCCAGGAGCTGGAGTTGTGATGGAAGAGTATGTGAATGGCTGTCTGTCATTGAATTCAGAGGGGGATGGTCTAGAAGGTGGTTTATGTGGCAGAGCTTTACATTCAGAAAGGAAGGAAGAGTAGGAGGCAGGGAATGTGTCTGCAAAATGAAGAAAGTGTTCATTCAGAGCCCAGCACAGTTACAAAAGACTCTAACATCCTCAGAGTGCAAAGGAAGGGGGCAAAGGATGAGCTCGTTTGGGTTTTCTCTGCACTAATGTTTGAGCTCAAGAAGCATTCAAAAGTGTGGGGAAGACTGGGTGGGGGGAGGGGGAGCCCACCAATGAAAAATGACATCTTTCATGTGCCGAGTGATGACTCCATTAGTTATTTGCTGGCTCCTGGTATAGCAGGAAGAAGGCTTTTTCTGGCATTAACTGGGTCATTTTATCTTCTTGAGTGTTGCAGGAAAGCTATATGGGAGCTGGTTATCCCTGAAAATTTAGGCTTATTAGATCATATTACCTAACTGCCAAATCCTCCCTTTCTTTCTTCTTTCCTCCCTCTTTTCCTTCCTCCTTTATTTTTCCTTTCCTTTGTTGTTTTTCCCTTTCTTTTTTCTTTCTTCTCTCCCCTCCTTTCCTTCTTTTCTCCTTGCCTTATTTCCTTTTTTCTTTCTCCCTTCCTCCCTTCTTCCTCTTCCCATTCATTCATTTAGTCCGCCCTTCCTCTCTCCCTTTTCCTTCCTCCTTCCCTCCTTTTTTCTTCCTCTCTTCATCTCTCTAATTTATTTTCCTTTATCTATTCCTCCCTCCCTCCCTTTATTCCTTGCCTCTACCTTTATCCTTCCTTTCCCCCTCTTCCTTTCTCCTTTCCTTCTTTCCTCCCTCCCTTCATTCTTTCTTCTCTCTCTTCCTTCCCTCTTCCCTCTCTTACTCCCTCCTTCCTCTCTCTGTTCTTTCATCTATTTCTTCCTCCATCCTTTCTCTTTCCTCCCTTCCTCTCTCTTCCTCTATCCCTCCCTTCCTTCCCTCTACCTTTTTCATTTCTCCCTTCTTTCCTTTCTCCCTGCTACTTTCCCCCCTTCCCTCACTCCTCTCTTCTTCCACTCTTCCTCTCTCTGTTTCTTCATCTATTCCTCCCTCTCTCATTTCCTTCCCTCCCTCTCCCACTTCCTCCTTCCTTCCTTGTTCTTTCCTTCCTTCTTTTTCCCCCTCACTTCCTCCTCCCTCTCAGTGACAGCATTTGATTTGTGTTTAACCATTTAATACCAGGTTGCTTTTACAAAGAATATTTATTACACAAATATAATAAGAACAAATGTATAGACACAATCTCTTGATATATCAGGAACATAATTCTTCTGATAAGACCTCATTCTTAGGGTGAGGAGAAGGTGGAAAATTAAGTTCAAAATTTAGCTAAGTTCTTACATAGTATTAGTCCCACACAGTTAACATTCAAAGGTGACATTATTGCTAAAAATTTCTTCTTCTGGGCTAGGATCCTAAAGATCGCTCTCAAAGATTAGTCTTTCCTCCTTAAAGTATTACTGGTGGGGTAACTAAAACATCTCCTTGTGTTCTAACTCCCCAATGCCTGTGAATCACACTCTTGACCTTGACTGCAGACTCTTCTGGCTGAACTTAGATGGGAAGAGAATGAATGAAAAGGCCAAGGACAACCATCTCTCGTGTGGCATATGTCCTAAGAAGGGGAGACCACATGTTCTTTCCTTACAGCATTTTTCTCTCACTAGACATGGTGGTTACTCCATATGTGAATGCATCAGAGAACAGCTGATTCTAACCTTTTTAGGTGCCAATCTCCTCTTAACCACGTGATAAGCCAAGAAGAACCAGCTGCAAAATAACTACTCATGCTCTAGTTTCTTCAAAGCTCTTGTCTCACATATCACAATTCTGAAAGAAACCCCCAAATATCCTTCGTGTGGAGATTCCTCCTTAGCAAGATCACAGGTTCTGTACATGTGCCAGAAACCCATTAAAGTTGGAACTCTTTTTTTCCTAACAGTCAATTAGCATTTATTAAGCACCTGCTCTATGTCAGGCACATTACTAATCTCAAGGAATAAAAAGAAAGGTATAGAGATGATTCAATGCATAGAGTCAAGAACTCAACTTGGAGTCAGGAAGACCTGAGTTCAAATATAGCCTCAGATGCTTTCCACCTGTGACTTTAGGCAAATCACTTAGCCAGCCTCAGCTCACCTTCGTCATCTCAAACAACAACCACAACAACAACCACCACAACCACAACCACAACAACAACAACCTTGATCAGTTGTTGTGAGCATCAAATGGAAAACCAAATATATGGCATCTTGCAAACCTTACAACGTTATATACAGCAATCTGATGCCACTTCTTGCATGGAAATCATCATTGGCAATACACTACAAGTGATTTCCTGCCATCATGAGTCCTGGATCTCTAGGAGTTCACAATCTAATGGGGGACACAACTTACCAAGAATTCAGAAAGCCAAGTTTTACATAGGCCACAATGAGAGGAAGGCATTGAGATCAAGTGCTGGGAAGAATTTCTTGCAGAAGTTGAATGCTAGTTGAGACTGCAACAGCATGATATCCAGGATTTGGCTGAAGAAAAAAGAGACAGAAGGAAGAAGAGCAAAAATCAGAGCAGAGATCAGTTCAAGTGATTTGGGGATCAATTTCAAGAGGTCATGAATTTGGGTGGAGAGAAAAATCACCTTTATTTCAATGTAAATAATTTCTTTTGTAATGATATGTTTGAGTTTTATGTATTTAAGAACCTTATCTTGAGAAAGGGTCTATAGACTTAACCAAACTGTCAAAGAAGAATATGACAAATTTTAAAAAGGTAAGAATGTCTGGTCTAGATGACTGCTAAAGTCCTATCTGCCTGAAACATCCTAAGATTCTAGGAGGTACCAATTCCAAAACTCCAATATGCCAAAGAATAGTGAAGAGTAGGCCATACAACTCTGAGCAGGTCTTGTGATCAACATGATCCTGTAAGCCCCAAAGAAGCAATGGCAATAAATGACAACAAGAGTGTCCAAAGACATCTCTCACATTCCCTGTGCCAGATGTTTGCACGTTATTAGTCACTTCCAGTTTGGCAGGCCAAGCAAAGATTGACAATATTTTACTTTTACTATCAGTTTAGGGAATTCTTATTTCAATGAAGTGATGTGTCTTTGCCAAGAATGCATATTAACATACCCCTCTGCATGAAGCCTAGTAAAGAAACCACAGGTACATACTTTCTTGGTCAATAGAATGGCTCTTAAGACTTAACAAGTCCTATTTATTTATTCCCTGGAGAAATATTAGAGCCAAATGGCTCCATTGGGTACCTAGTGTGTATTCAGCATTTCACTAGCATGCTAGCATGTACCAAGGTGGAGAATTAATTACCCAAGACACATTCAATGGAAGATACATGTATTTTGAACATTCCTTTTCTGCAAAGAATGGACTAGCTCACTGAAATGCACATTTTGTTTCAATAAAGCCCTGTTTGTTTTTCAAACAAGGCATACATTTCTATACTAAAAATTCTCATTTGTTTCGTAAGTGTATTTTAGGAATCCCAAAAAGTGGTCCATCGGTACATATATCTTTCACAAATTCTACACACGGGCAATTGACTTATGTGGTGGAGTGAATTAATTGAATTCTGACCCTGGAATTCTGAAGAAGTGAGTTCAAATCTAGTCTCACACTCTTACCAACTGTGTGAGCCCAGGCAAGTCACTTTGTATCAATTTCCTCAACTAGAAAACAGAGAAAATAAAAAACATAACCCACCTTTTAGGATCATCTTGAAGATTCAATAATATAATATTTGTAAAGTACTTAGCACAGAAGCTGGAGTATAGTAGGTGCAGTATGAATGTGTACTCCCTCCCTGTCTTCTTCTTTATAAGAGATGGTTGTCTGGGAGAGGAAATAGGGGAGAATATATTTAGAAATGAAAATAACACTAAAATGAAAGTTATCAGTAATAGGTTTAAAATAATTATGTTATTAATTCATTTTTTTGGATTGCAGTTTTTATAATGAGCTAGAAATTTTCTGGAAAGTTCATGCACTTGCAAATGTTCATTAAGTATCTTTCTGTGTGCCTGTCTCTCTGTGTCTCAAAGTCTCTCTGGCTCTGTCTCTCTGCCTCTCTCTCTCTGAAATTATGTCTGTTATTGAATAGATATGAATCTAGCCCTGCCCTTACATCCAAAACCAACCAAGTAACCATTTATTAAAGATTCTTCAAATCCTGATCAGGAAGAAAAGTTAATTGTATCTCAAAATCACTTCCTGGAGCAGTATATTTTACAGATAAAAATATCAGTTTCCCATACCAACTGTGACAAGTTGGATTCACAACATGGCAAGTGTCTGGGCCGAGGTCTTTTTAAAATATATATATTGACATGTAATAAAGGAGCATTAATCTTCTTTTCACCTAACGTGCCTCAGTAATGAAGAGAGTTCTGGATAGCTTTGTTGCCTATTAATGAAATTGAAAAAGGGTATGCAGCTTTCTGAGTAGAGACTAAAGAAGTTTTAAGTCAACAGGAAGGCATGAGCTATGAGTATTAAAATTTTCTTAATATTTTCCTTCAACTACTCCACTATATGGATCCTTACCTGATTTACTATGCACTGTTGATCCTTTCTGGCATTCTGAAATGGCCTGTACTTCTTCCATTGTGGTAGAGAGAGATACACTTTTTTAATTGGAGGAATAGTAATTGATTGTATTAAAGTACAATTTTCATTAGCTTCTTATTCAAAT
>CM053591.1:192052818-192080420 GCA_028646515.1 Pseudochirops corinnae
TATATATATATACACATATATATCACTTCAAATGATAGAAGCATTAATAAATCCTTACTCATTGATGTTTTTATTGATTCGCTCGCTCATTCTTTCTTTAATTCATTCATTTTGTCCAACTAAAAACTAGCTTAAAATCCCCTCTCAATAGCATCAGAAAGTGACCATTCAGTCTCTCCTTTAAACCTCCAACAAGTAGGAATCCATTAATTCTTAAGAGAGCCCATTCCACTAATTCTGATATCTTTTGCATCTTAAGTACAAGACCTTAAAATAGTAAACAGAAATGCCTAGGATCTTGACGGAGACATTACAACATATATACACTTCCACTTCCCCCTAAACCCCAACTAGAAAAAATCCTTGGCTGAAACATTTAATTGAAGAAATGGAATTCACTCTACTTGGCTTAATGGCATCATATGCAAACCAGTTTTGAATGACCATAAACATTTTCCAATACCTAATTATTTCAATATATTTTTATTTTAAAAGAGGTCACAACACTAAGCTCAATTCCATTCTGCTGCCGTACAAGCTACAAATGCTTGCTTAGCAGGTGAAGAGCAGTCTTTAGAATCACATTTGAAAAGTGAATAAAAATCCATATAAAACAAGTATTCAAATAGTTTCCATAGGAACATAGATAAGTGTTGGCAAACTCCAGCAATGAAGATTTTCTCCCTGTTGCCTTTCTATAACTGTCATCTACTGTCCCTAGTTCTGTCCTCTCAGATCATCAGAACAACTCTAACTTTTCTCCATCCCACATCCTTGAGGATTGGCAAGGTTTTTCTTTTTTAAGTTAATAATAATCAGTTCCTTCAATCAATTTTCATATGGCCCAATTTCAAGGATTTTACTATGTAATGTATGTTGCCTTTCTGGGCATGCTTCAGCTTGTGGCACCAGAACTAAATATATTACTCCAGATATGATCTGACCATGGCAGAGTAGGGGAGACTAGTACCTCCTTCAACCTGAATAATGTGTCCCTTTTAATGTAGCCTACTATAATATTAATGGGATATAAGGTCTTCCCTGCCCATTAATAGACCTCATATGGAGCCCATTAAGGGAAGCTTGCTTAGGGGAGGCTTGCTTGTAGAAGGCTTTCACATGTTTTGTTAATTTCTAATTAGGCACTGAGTCAGGAGGGTTGTGATACCTATATATTCTGAGTTGGTATTTTGCTTTGGGGCTCACTCATTGGAAGAGCGTTCTTGTGATTTGACCAGATGAGATTCTGTTTAGACATTTAAGGAGTGCCTGCTTCCCCCCTCTACCCCCCACCAATAACTATGTATGTATTGCCTTGGTCATACAGTTGGATCTATCTGCTTATCTGTGCTAATTTTTCACACAGTTAGAAGCCCTATCTCTCGGTCTTTATTTCTCTGCTTGTGTTTTCTCTGTTGTCTTTGTTTGGATTTTCTCTGAAGTTCAGGGTGCTGATTTTTCCCCTGAACTAATGAATTTAGTTAAAAAAAAAGATTGTTGACTCCTTGAACAGCTATCTTTCCTAGTAAAGCAGATCTAAGAACCTATGCTAGTAGCCATCCTGAGTATGCCAGTGTGGTTGCCATTAGACCTAGGGTAGCATTAGCCTTTTTGGCTACTAGGTTACACTGATTATTTCAACTATTTTTACATTCTGTCTACAAAACTCCCATATCTTTTTGACTGGAATTATTGAATGATGACATCTTCCTTGTTCTATACTTGCAAAACTGATTTGTTTGTACTCAAGTGTCCAACTTTGTATTTGTTGCTATTGTTTTTCGTATCTTTAGACAGTAAAGATCTTATTGGATCGTCTGAGTCCAACATTTTAACTAACACTTCCTCCTGACAAAAATTTCCAATTTTACAATCATGCCATATATACCTTCATCTGTGCCACCAATAAACATGTTGAACAGAAGAAGGCTAAGGGCAGAACCCAACAGCTACTTCATTGCAGTCCTTCCCCTGAGTTGACATTAGATGATTAATGACCACTCTTTCAGTCTGTTCTTTCAGAGTTCTAAATCATGGGATCATAATTTTGGAGTTGTAAGGGACTTAGTGACCATCTTCTCTATTCTCACCACTGTTCTTTGAATAAGGAAACTCAAGCTCAGAGTTGTGACATTTGAATCCATTTCCACTGACCCAATATTATTTCTGCTACATCATATCACTTCCCAGACTAAATAATTCCACCTGAACAAATAGTCAGCTAGTCAGAGAATCACATAATAACAGAATGGGAGAGTTGGAAGAGATCTCAGCATTCATCGAGTCCAGTGGTTCTCAACCTGTGGGTCGCAACCCCTTTGGGAGTTGAACAACCCTTTCACAGGGGTCACAAGGGTCCCCTAAGACCATAGGAAAACACATATTTCTGATGGTCTTAGGAACTGCGACACTGCTCCTTTATGTCTCCAGGTGGGTCTGCCCACATGCAGATATGCCCAATATGAGTATTAAAGGGTCACAGCATTAGGAAGGTTGAGAACCACTACTCTACACCCACCTCTGAGAGGAATCCCTACTATTACACAACTAGCAAGTGGTGGTCCAACCTCTAAGTAAAGATTTTCTGATGGCTTATTCTCAATGAACTGCAATCCAATCTCAGGAATTTTGCTTCTATTTTTAGACGTTCAAAAACCATCCTTTAAATAATGTATTAGAAAGCTTTCCCAAAAACAAGAATCAAGTTCACTGGCCTAGATCTATTCCCACTCTGGATTGTATTTATTCCTTCACACTGTTGACAGATTTTGAACTTCTTTAGGCTAAAATCTGATGGCACTAATATTTTTTCTCAAATTATTTCATGGCTTCAGATATTACCTACTTAATGAAACCTAAATTACCATATCTTCCATCCCACCCTTATTATAACATAACCCAATTTAGCTGCATTGAGTTAAATTGAGATGGAGTAGTGAATCTTAGAACAGGAAGGAGGAAAGATTAACTAGAAAAAAAAAAGATTTATTGTGGAGAGCTATATACAAAAAGATTGTAAAGGCAGTCTTAGCCATGTTGTGGAAAAAAAATTTAAAAATAAAGCAAGGTGTGTAGATTTGGTGTTAGAGGCAATAGGAAAACTTGAGTGAGGTGAGACTTTGGACTCTCATCAATCATTTGTGCCTTAGTGTGAGAATGGAAAAAGGTGAATGACGAAGAAACAAAGCAAGGGAATATCATCCATGTGACAGTTTTTCAGGAAAAGGAGTCTCCAAGAGGTTAAAGATTAAAAATAAAATTGATACTGTTTTTCGGGATTCAGTATCCTCAGCTATAAAATGAAGACACTACCCAATTATCTCTCAGTTCCATGCATTATCCTTTATTATTCCCTATACTTGATGTCCCAGCCCCATATTTTGTATTATTGAAAGCCTTCTCTTCCTTCAGGGTTGGATTGAGAAGACAATCTCCTCCATGGAGCCTTTCCTGATCCTTTCAATGGCAAACATCTCTCCAGTTTTAAAAATGTACTGACTGCACCATCTGATTTTTCCCTTGGAAATGGGCATGTTTTGTCTTGTATCATACTTATTTCAATATGGCATACTCCCTTCACTAAGCTATAAGTTCTGTAAGGGCAGAGAATGTATGTAAGTTTATCTCTGGACCCCATGAATCTCATATAATGCCTTGCCTATGATAGGTACTAAATGAATGTCTAACGAATTTTGTCCAGAAAGTTAATGCTTTGAGACACCTGGCAGAAGCATAACTTCCTCTTTTCTTGGCAGTTATGAGCTTGGCCCCTATCCAAGCTTGGAACAGGGGTAATTTTAGCAAAATTATTAGTCTCCTCCCCCATGTAAATAGAGTAAGTGATAAAAAAAAAATGTTGCATATGAATACTTTGGAGCTCAAAAGAATTGAAACCTACTTACTTTGTAGATGGCTGTGTAATCCTCTCCATTGATATTTTTAATGGGATTTTTTACTTTAAATTAGTTGTCTATGCAAATGAGTGCCTGATATTGTAAGTTAGAAACGTGTAATCATCTCTAACTTGAAAATGAAATCCTTTTCAAATATTGTAAGATCCAATTTATAGCTATTTTAGTTGACAAAAAATTCAATAGATTGTTTTTGAATGAATCACAGTTAGATGTGCTTATAGAGTACATCTGAACATATTTACATAAGTGATTTAGAATTATGCTGGTTTTTCCCATAAATAAGGAAAAGTGTCTTCAGTATTAATTACCTCAAACCTTATTTTCATTGCACTAGAAGAAATAATGGGGTGTTTTTGAACTGCAAACATTTGTTGTGCAAATGAAAAGGTTGTTGCTTATGCCAAAAAATACAGAAATGTACAAACTCATCTAGCATAATGGGCTTTATATTTTTGTGGAATGTCAATTACATTTCTACCATTCCAAGATGCATCATTAGGAAACACAAATAGGGTTGCCAACTGATCATTCTTTGGAGGGTGAATGGAGCGTGATATTGATCAAAACTGAAATTGTCTATGTCATTGATGCAAGATGCATCATATATTGGCTTTCACTGGAGACGTCAAAAAAAAATCAGTTTCTAAACACCTATGATTGAGTTTAAAGTTGAAAAAGCCCAGATCGTGGACTCACCTTGATGATCTTAGCATGTAATCCATTCAAATAGGAATTAACTTTATTATTATTATTGTTTACTTTCTATTTTCTTCCTTTTCCTGTGCCTGGGTTCTAGAAGTGTTTCTATATCCACTCCCCTTAAGAATCGCTTTGTAGAACACTGAAGGTTTGCCATAGTGTTATCCAAAACGAAACAAAACTTCAAAATAATATAAAGTTATTTGCTATGCTAAAAGTAGGTTAATCTAATGGTCTGTATGATGTTCCTCCAGAGAAGAGGCAAGTCTGCTATAGTCTACTATTTCAGAGGCATTGACAGGAGCACACTCTTTCCCCTAATAATTATGTTTGGCTGTAGAGCCTTGGCCATAAGCCCCCCCCCCCCACACACACAATTCTGATTAAAAAAAAAAAGTATCAGTTTCACCTCCAATTACCCTCCTTTCTTTAGTGATAAACACAATGGGGGTTTCTGCTACAAACTTTAGATCATCAGTTATCAACTTTCTCAGGCTATCCTTGAAGTTAAAACATTGTTTTCATTCATTTATGTCACAAAGACATGGCATATAGGTGGGTAATCAGATAAGGTTACATAGCAATAATGGACTTTAGAATCGGATAATTGCAGAATTGGAAGGAACTTTGGAAATTAATACAGGCAACGAAAAAAAAAGATGTTCTCTACAATATATCTGACAAGTGGCATCTGGCCTCTGCTTAAGGACATCCAGTAATGGGGAACTCACTAAAGTAATTAGAATCCCATTTTTATTTAGGACATTCTTAATTTGGGAGAAGACCTTGATTTGATTCATAATTTTGCTCCCTGTTTCACCTTGGCCAAGATATAAGCTCTTGGAGCCTCTGTTTCTTTTCTGGAAAAAAAATGAGAGAAAAAAAGACTTAATCATTATCACTGAAACAGTTAACACGGATGGCATGTTAACTGGTTTAGCACATGCTTTATATTTATCTCATATGGTCTTTACAACAGTCCAGTGGGATCAGTGTGATTATAATCTACATTTTACAAATGAGATAACTTGAGACAGATAGAAGCCAAGTGTCTTGTCGGCAATCACACTGCTAGTTAGTGTTTGAAACAAGATTTTAACTCCTGTCTTCCTGATTCTAAGTCTTAATGGAGGAAGGAAGCACTCTACCCACTGCTTCAGTGACGTCCATGGAATCAAAGGCCAATGCACACATATTTATAGCAGCTCTTTCTATTGTGACGCTAAACACTAAAAGGGTCCCATCAACTGCAGAAAGGCTGAACAAAACATGGCATATGAAAATAATACAAAGCTGTTTTATCATGAGATAACAAAAGACAATCTTTCAAAGAACCCCAGGAAGGCCTGGGTAAATTGATGAAGTGTAAAGTGAGTAAGCCAGAACAGTCTATGGAATAACAACATTTTAAGGAAAAAGAATTTTGAATGGGTTAGAATTCTGATTAACATAACAACTGTGTTTCCAAAGGAGTAATGATAAAGCATGCTAGCCATTGCCTGAAAGGCTGTGGAATGGACTCAAGGTACAGAATAAGATACATTTTTGTGTATTTGTTTTTTATTTAACTATACATATATTTTACAAAGGTTTCTTTTTTATCTATTTTTTTAAGTTGTAGTTTGGAGAGGGAGAGGGAGATATAATTGCAAGGAAGGAAGTAGGTGCAGAGGGAAGAAAGGAAAGAAAGGAGTGAATAAGAGAGGAGAGAAAAGAGGAAGGAAGAAGACGGGAGGGAGGGAAAGAAAGAGAGAAAGGAAGGAAGACAGAAAAGAAAGAAGGAAGAAAGGAAAGAAGAAAGGATAGAAGGAAGGAAAGGAAGAAATGAAGAAAAAAGAGAGGGAAATAGTAACAAATGAAGGAAAGAAAGAATGGAGGGGAAGATAGTGATAGAGAAAAGAAAAAATGAATCAGTGGACTCATTTTCAAAATTTACAAAAGAGAGTGAGAAAAAAAAACTAATTAAGTAGGATAACTTTGAAAGTTACATGTTGAATTTAATCCTTCCTTAAAAGGAAAATCACCGTATCCAAGCTAGAGACTCACAGTTTCATGTCGAATTGTATTTTTAATTTGATTTTGTGAACGAAAATGGTCATTTCATTCCATTTAGTTAAAAATATGAAATTGAATGATATGACAGGTAAGACTACATGTTCTCCAAAGGCCCCTCCGGCTCTAAATCCATTATGTTTTAAAATCCCAAAATAGGGTGACTTCTGCTTCTTTTCAGTTTCCAACTCTTACTCTTTAGTTCTCCCCCCCCCCAAAAAAAAAACACTGTGAATTTAATCCCTCTCCCACGTGGCAACCTTTTCTATGCTTAAAGTTCGTTATCATGCCAGGATCATAGCTAGTCCTAGAATTTAGAGCTGCAAGGAACCCTGAGGATCATTTATCCCTTTGTCAATGTTTCCCATAAGTGTTCTTTTCCACCAGCCAAACACCCCCAGCTTCTTCCCTTCTTTTTTCCACGCCATAGTTATTTTTTCTCTCCAGTGCCCTAGTGTCCTTCCTCTGAATTCCTCCTAGCTATAAAGGACCTTCCTAAAACATGGAGCCACACACTGAACTAACGAACACGTAACCATGCCATGGTGGAGGTGGGTGGGGCTGGAGCCTCCCTGATTCTGGATCCAATGCTTTTCTGTCATATATCAGTATCTTTTGGGCTGCTGTGTGACTTTATTGATTCATCATGAGATTTTAGTCCATTAAAAGTCCTAAGTCTTTTTCAAAAGAAAACAAAACAAAGCTTTGTTTAGCCACATTTTCCTCATATATTACCTGTGCAGTTGATTTTTTGGACCCAACAACATGATTTCATACTTCTCTATATTGAATTTCATCCTAATGAATTCTGCCATGTTTGTCTGTTGATAACATTCTGAAGCTTTAGTCTGTCACTTGAGATGTTCGCGCTCTTCCAAATTTTTTATCCTCAATAAAATTAATAATCATGATGTCAGAATTTTGTCAAGAACAAAGTCCTATGACCCTCCAGAGTTCTATTATGGCACAGTGGAGAGAATGTTGAACTTTGAGTCAGTAGGGAAATTAATTTTAATCCCAGATTTATAATTTACTACATGTGTGACCCTAGGTCAGTCATTTACACTTTATAAACCTTGTTCCACTAGCTACACAGGGTTTTGAGAAAAAACCTTGTTAATCATCAGCACTGCAGAAACATGAATTATTGTCATTAAAGGAATCCTTCCAAGGTGGCATCAGTCCAATAGTCACTGATGTTTTGATTCAGTAATTCAGAAAAATCTGAATTCACTTTTCTGCATGATCATCTACCCCATTTTCCACCATCTTGAGAGAGAGACTTTATAAGATGCTTTGCTGAAATTAGGATATATTATAGCAGTATCAATAGCATTCTTCTAATCTACTGGTCTAGTGACCTTTCCAGAAATGGAATTTAATTAAGTCTGGCATGACTTATTCATAATTAAGCTATGCAGACTTTAGTGATAAACATTATCCTTTTCAAAGGAATCTAATAATGTATTCTAGAAATTTGCTAGGAACTTAAGTCAAGCTCATTAGGTTATGTTTAAAGAGACTACACTATTTCATTTTGAAAATTTAAATGATGTTTTCTCGCCTCCAATAACATTCTTCACAATTTTTCAGAAATTAACAAGCATCTCAACAATCATAATACAAGCATCAATTCTCTCTCTATCAACTGATCAATTGAATAAGCCCCAAAGATTCCTTAAATGCATAATAATAACAGCTAACTTTTATATATGACTTATTATATGCAAGTGCTTTAAAATGATCTCATTTGATCCTTACAACAATCCTAGGACGTAAGAACAATTTTGTTGTTGTTGTTCAGTCATTTCAGTCATGGCCAACTTTGTAACACCATTTGGAGTTTTCCTGGCAAAGACATTAGAATGGTTTGACATGTCCATCTCCAGCTCATTTTTCAGATAAGGAAACTGAGGCAAAATGGGTATTATTGCCATTTTCAGGTGTGAGGACTGAGGCAAAGAGAGGTTAAGTGAATTGCCCAGGGTCACATATCTAGTAATTATCTGAGTCTGGTTTTGGACTCAGGTCTTCTTGACTCAAGGCCAGGCATTCTATCCACTGTATTACTTAGCTGCTTACTATGTACTAGGGCCACTATGCTAGGCTTTTGAGGCACAAGGGTAAAAGTGAAAGAAGGCTTCACCTCAAGGAGCTGATAATCTTTGGGGATGGGAGAAAATACACCTGTATTGATATAGATAATACAAATACCAAGCCAATACAACATAGACTTTTGGGAAAGTAGTCTAACCTCAGTGGAGACCAGGAAAGGCCTCACATAAAAGATGGCTCTTGAGCTAAGTGACTGAACTGCAACCAGTGATGCCAAAAGATAGAATTGAAGAAGGAGCCTGTTCCAGACATGGATGATAGCCAATGTAAAATGACAGAGACAAAAGGTGGGGTCTCACATGTGAAGAACAGCAAGAAGTCTAGTTTGACTAATTGGAGTACATGGGATGTAGAAACAGAATAAGGCTGAAAACCTAGAAATGACTTAACTTGTACAGATCTTTAAATATGGAACAGAGAAGTTTATTTTTGATCCCAAGGGCATCAACTGAAGGTTATTGAATGTGGGGGTAAGTGAAATGGTCAGATTTGAACCTTAGGAAACTACTTTGGCAGTTGCCTGGAGGAGGAATCAGAATTGCAAGAGAGAGAGCCCTTTTAGGAGGCTCTTACAACAATACACAGGAGAGGTAGCAAGAAATTGTCCTGGAGTGGGGGCTGGATGGGTGGAGAGAAGTGATCATGTGTGAAATGTTGTGGAGGCAGACAGGCCAAGATGTAAAGATTGTCTGAGGGTGAAGGATATAAAGGATGAAAAAGGATGAGGAATTGAAGATGGCCCCAAGGTTAAGGACCCAGATGGCTGGATGGTGAGTGGTACCCTCAATAGAAACAAGGAAATTTGATAGAGAAGTGTATTTTGGGTAAAAGGTAATGGATTCTCTTTTGGTCATGGTAAGTTTGAGATGGCTGGAGAACATCAAGTATGCCAAGCCAAATAATTATTCATTCTCAGTAGAGAAAGTGGGTTTGATGAAAAGATCTGGAAATCATTTGAATAGAGATCATTGAATTCAAAGGAGATGATAAGGTCATCAAATGAGAGAAACAGAGGAAGGATAAGAAGGACTGAAGAAGAGCCCCTCATAATCTACCTAAAATTAGGCAATAATATGCATCATGACCCAGCACAAGAGATGGGTAAAGAGAAAGTCCATATGAGGATAAAGAGAACACAGAGTGAGGAGTATAACAAGTCCTAGAGAGAAGCAAGTAGAAATTTCAAGGCTAGGTAGAATCCTTTACCCTAAAATTCTGGAATAGAAATCAGCTAAAGAGGGAAAGGATACTCTAAATATAGTAATGCAAGCCTTAAGCTCAAGTAAGATTTTGAAAACAATCATGAAACAAGCTTTAATCAAAGATCTATTATATCTCAGGTGTTCTACTATATAGGATACAAATACAAAAATGAAATAGACCCTGCCCTCAAGGAACTTACATTCTACAAGGGTTGTCTTTGAGATGATGTTCAGCATTTCCTTGCTTATCTTGTATGAATCTAAGGTGTCATGCTTCCTTCCTCCCTAGTTTCCATTTATTTTAATTCTTCAACTAATTTTTTTTTTGTAAAAAATCAGGTCCTTGAGGTGGCTAGGTGGTGAAGTGAAGAGAGCACTAGCCCTGGAGTCAGGAGGACCTCGGTTCAAATCTGACCTCAGAACACTTAACACTTACTAGCTGTGTGACCTTGGGCAAGTCACTTAACCCAATTTCCCAGCCTTCCCCCATCAAAAAAAATATATATATGGTCTCAAACCACCATTTTCCTGGTGATATCTTCCACTGTTGAATAATTAACATTAAGGAAAGTCACAAATATACTAGTTGCTCTGCTTTTAGCTGACAGACCCAATTAATGTCTGTCATTGACATCTCCATTACTTCCTATCATCTCCAGAAGATCACCTTATTTTTTATTTCCCTCTTCTCTCTAATATTCAATCTCCCCCTAACAAATGGCAACTTTCCATCTACCTAAAAGCACATCTGAAGCTGCTCATATTAGAAACAAAACAAAACAAAAAACAAACCCTTACCAGAGCTCATCATTCATGATAGCTATCATTTGAAATCTCTCATACATATCATTCTGAAGGTTTAAACTCTGAAAAAGCTTGCCAGATAGATTGTCCCACTTTATTTCTAATACGTTGTTATATACACTTGATGATCTAAACTTTCTGCATGTTTCAGTTCTGGATAATCAGTTCTTTTTAATGCCACCAAGAACACAGTATCGACAATTAGAACAATATCAATGCAGTTTCCTATGAAATCTAAAATATATGCTCCTGGAGGACAAATAATGCTCTTGGTGCTTTTGTCATTGTTTTCCAAATGTGTAGAAAAGTATTTCACAAGTAGTACTCCACACTATTTGTGAAATAGAATTGAAGAAGGCTACATGGATATGAGACTATGTTGGGGGAAAAAAGAGATCAAGGGCTGACCATTGAATCAGGGTTATATCTTAGTGAGTTGACAAGGAAGACCCACATCATTCCTGGTCTCCGTTCTTTTCACCTTTGCTCTGTTCTTATAGCTATATTGACTCTCTTCATCTTGGAACACTCCTAGGTCATGAAGTTTGGTGCCACAGTGGAAATACAGCCCCGACTAAAGTGTGTATGTGTGTGTATAAGAGTGGCACATGAGCTCTGCCTCCATAGACTCCCACTTAAGGTGGGTTAACTTCATTGAACAAGAAAAGCTGGGCTCCTGAATTTCTCAAATACAAGTTTCCCTGATTCTTTCTATCACATATTGAATGTTCTTTGCTGAAATGAAGCTGGTTGGTTGATTGCTGTCCTTTGTGCTCAAAGAGGACCAAAATGACATCACTATGCTAGAGTCAAGTTTCAATATTTCTCACTGTGACTGAACCAACCAATATGAGCTCAGAATGTTCTACTACAGATTGGGCACAAATAGTTCATATGAACATTTGGGGTGGATTTTCTAAATTTGCCCATCCCGAGTTTCCTTTGAGCTGTTTCAATTATGCTTTGCTCATAGAGCACAACGCCTTCTTTGATGTGGGCACTCCATGCTGAGCGGTCCTGTGCCAGTGTCTCCCATGTCACACAATCAATTCCAAAGTTCTCAAGAGAGACCTTGAAAGTGTCCTTGTATCACTTCTTCTGACCACCATGGGAGCTCTTGCCCTATGTGAGTTGTCCATGAAATAGTCTTTTTTGGCAAGAATACATTTTACATTCAAACAACATGGCCAGCCTGTTGGAGTTGCACTTTCTGAAGCAGAGTTTGAATGCATGGCAGTTTAGTTCAAGTAAGGACCTCACTGTCTGGTACCTTATTCTGCTGGGTAATCTTCAGGATCTTCCTAAGACAATTCAAATGGAAGCCATTCAGTTTCCTGGGATGGCACAACTACAGTGGGTTTTGCACAAGGCTCTTCAAGGTAAATCAAACAGACCCCAAAGCCTGAGCCTTCTCCTGACTGCCCAGGTTTCCTTGAGCGCTGTCTAAATGTAGAATATAGCATTCCATTTCCACAAATGAGACAATGGAGATGTTGCCTGTGACACAGTGCTAGCAGAGGGACTCTATTCCCTTGTCATTCAGACTATGAAATGTTAAGCTACTAAGATGAACGTTGAATAGCCTAGACATTAAAAAGATATCTGCTGCCCAGTTTCACAGACATTGGATTCAAGGACACACACATTAAGAATCACACGGAGACCAGAAACCTTCGTGTTCTTCAAAGTAGCCATTTGTGTTTGGTTTTTATTTATGCCATTCACATACCAAGAACAAGGCATTGTAAGATGAAAACAGTGACATTGCCACCAAGGAGGTGCTAGAAAGGTCCAAATGCTCTGCGAACAACAGTGGTATCTTTTTAACAAGAACAAACAAGTCCATGAAAACACATAAAGAGATAAATTAGCTAATTACAGGAGCTGAGCTAAAGTCTATGTATAAATCAATTATGCAAAACTTTCAATTTTTAGCCCAGTAAGACTGGAGAAAATGAGCAGATCTTCAGTGCACTCCCATTTGGCCGAATTAGGAGAAATTCAAATGACAAAAATAAGGAGACAATCATCACCAAAAAAAAGTGATATGTTCAGGAAATAATAAAAACACACTGGACACTTTTTCAAATATGCTTTAAAATGCGTCTTTAAAACGGCTAAAACAAAATGAAAACATCACGCTAGTGAGCTCCAGCTCAAAGAAGGAAGCCCCATCAACCTAGCCTTCATTCATTCATGCCTTTTAGTCTTGCTAAATATACAGGTATATGTATATATCTATATGTGTGGACATATATATATATATATATGCATGTGCGTATGTATATGATATATGCATATATGCATATGTATGTATGTTTCTCAATAACCAAATATATTTCCAGCCTATTCTTTTCACAAGGGCAGATCATCCTTTTAAATAAATACCAAGAATTTACTAGCCCAAATAAAATGGCTAGCAGCAGCTCTCAATCCATGGAAAATAACATGGTTGTAAAGTGAAAGAAATGTGCGTACTTTAGTGCTCAGGTGTGCCAACTGTTACCAGCAGAGGAAAACTTCACGTTGCTCTTATCAGTCAGAGCCCCGTATGGAATGTGTTTATTGTTCATTTTAACTTGGTGAATGAGGTGAGCTATAAATATTTTGGTTTTTATGTTATGAGTAAAACATTGGAGCCCAGAACAAGCCATTTGCTCAAGGTTACCCAATTACAAAGAGCTTGGATCATAAGAAATTTGTCACTTGCACAAGATATTATGGCAGTGAAATGATTGGGGATTTTAAGACAATTGTGACCGAGTGGTATGATTTCCTGACTATAAGCCAGCTGGCTTTCTTGCTCCTGGCCTGTTCTGTGCCCAGCTCACCGCCCATTCGCTGTGACTGAGCAAGATAAACAAACCTAGCCAACGATATGTTAGAGTCTGGACAACAGGCATCAGCCATCCACTCAACTTTTCCTACCTGTGTGGTTAGAGAATGCTCTTTTAAGGTGTTATACATCACATTTAGGAGGCTCTGCACATTGTGAATGTCATCAGAGAACTGTATGAATGTTAAAAAATAAGTGAGTTACCCACATTGAGACAAAAAGGGGAGAGTGAGAGCGAGACATAGAAAAACAGATTTTAAAAAAATGGTGATTCTTAAGTTCTACTAATGTGTCAGACATTGTGCTAAGCAATTTATAAATTTTATGTCAAACACTTTTCAAATTTCAGCTCATTTGAGCCTCACAATAACCCTGAGGATTAGGTGCTATTATTGTGTGTTTTACAGTTGAGGAAACTGAGGCAAACAAAAATTGATGACTTGGCCGAGGTCACACAGCTTGTGAGTGCCTGGGCCTGAATTCTAAGTCAGTACTTTCTGAATTTAGACCCAGCAATCTATCCACTGCCCCAAGTAGCTATCCCTTGGAATAACCCGCATGCTGTCTCTTAAATATTTATACCTGTATCTATCTCTATATATCAATATTGATATCAACATCTATATGTTTATAAATATATATACATATATATAAATACATACAGATATGTATATGTACATGCATATATACATACATACATACATGCTTGTTTTGTTGAATATTTCCAAACCTCAAGTTTAAAATTTTTCTAATTTTTAAAATCTTGAGTTCCAAATTCTCTACCCATCCTACCTCTCTCCGACCTATTGAGAAGGCAAGCATTATGATAACAATTTACAAGTGGCATTATGCAAAATATATTTTTATATTAGCTATATTGTGAAAATAAATATATGATAAAAGGCAAGAAACATAAAGAAGGTACAAAATGTTGTTAATCTATGCTCAGAGTTCTTCATTTCTCTCTCACCATGGATCCTTCACTATTGTCTTGATCAGAGTAACTAAGTTTTTCACAGCGATCATCTTTCCGATATTGTTGTTACCATGTACAATGTTTTCCTCCTTCTCCTCACTTCACTTTGCAGCGGTTTGTATAGCTCTTCTCAGGTTTTTCTGAAACCATCCTGTTGTTTATTTCTTATAGCACATTAGCATTCCATCACAATCTCAGACCCCAACTTGTTCAGTCATTCCTTGGTTGATGGTCATCCTCTTACTTTCCAATTCTTTGCCCACACACACACACACAAAAAATTGCTATAGTTTTGTTTTTTGTTTTATGTTTTTGTTTTTTGTTTTTTTACATGTAGGTCCTTTTCCTTTTTCTTTGACCTCTTTGGGATACAGATCTAGTAATGATATTTCTGAGTCATAGGGTATGCACAGTTTTTTGGGCAATCTCAAATTTTTTCTGTGGAAAAGTTGCACCGGCTCACAACTCCACCAACTGGGCATTGGTGCCCATATTCTTCCAATCCCCTCCAGAATTTCTAATTATTTTTCTTTTCTGTCATGTTAGCCAATCCCATGTGTATTCTTGCTATTCATTTACATTAAGAGAAAGAGAGTCAAGCTCTCTGAATATTAAATGGATCTCTGTGGTATATTTATTGAAGGACATGGATATGACAGGCAGAAGAACAGGTATGGAAGGGTCAAGAGATCACAGATGCAGCAGATTATTAGAGAGTTATGCACAGTTTAATTTTTTTACTAATAGAATGCTGGCCTTAGAGTCAGGAAAAGCTGGCTTAAATTCTGTCTGGGCTACCTGTCAGTGTGACCCTAGGCAGATCAATTATCCCCTTAGGGTCCACAGGTAACTCTATAAGAATATAAGATCTAGAGAACCCTCTGATTCAGCATTAGGAGAGGGAAGTCATTCCCTGGAGCTCCCTACGCCAAAGGAATTCAAGTTCTAAGTAACAATTATAATAAAATGACTTGATATAAAAAATCATTTCTTTATTTTCCACCCTCTTCTCATAGGATTCAATTCAATTCAAAGTTCTTAAAAGGAGTTTTCTTCAGCTCATCTAGCTATGCACGTCTATCTAGACTTGGTAGGAAGGAAATGGAGAGATCCTTCTAGTTCATCCCCTCCAGAATTTCCACAAATGGGCCATCTGAAGGCATATAGGACAAATTATTTGCTTAAAGACAGTCAGTGAATAAGCATTTATTAAATACCTACTATGTGTTAAGGCATTGCGCTGAGTGCTAGTGATACAAGGAAAGGGGGAAAAGCAATCACTCCCCTGAAGGACAGGAATTCTAAAGGATACAATAGTAAGTTTCTGGATTATTTTAGAATTCACTCATCTTTTCCAAATGTCTGCTTGTTCACAGATCCTCGTTTTATTCATTTCACTGAACACATATTAAGCACTTGCTTTGCTCATAGCATTGTGCTCTCTTTTCTTTGCTGTCCCAGTGGGTGATTTCCTGATTAGATATAGTGTTGAGGCTGGGATCTGGGTCACTGTTTTACAAGACTGTTGCTCATTAGTCTCCCTCAGACAACTCTATTGATCCAGACAACATTCTGTACAAAACCAGGACTGGAAGCAACAGGAGACATAGACCCCAGATTCAGACCCATTTAGACCAGTACCTTCATCTTAAAGGTAGGCAAACTGAGGCCCATTACAAGTGTGACTTGCCTTATCTTTCAATCTTTAATAGATTTCCCACTTTCAAAACTAGAATTAGAAATGGTTTTCATTCTGAAAAATAAATAGAAAGAACCAGGGATAAGGGGGAAAATAAAAGAAAACAAAAATTCAGTGATAAGTATGGGGGGAGGTGAATTCAAGATGGCGGAGTGAAAGCAGAATTTTGCCAAATTTTCACAACACAACTCCTCCAAAACAATCTCAAAAATGTGTTAAATCAAATTCTGGGCAA
Source organism: Pseudochirops corinnae (assembly GCA_028646515.1). Taxonomy (NCBI): domain Eukaryota; kingdom Metazoa; phylum Chordata; class Mammalia; order Diprotodontia; family Pseudocheiridae; genus Pseudochirops; species Pseudochirops corinnae. The sequence goes on from CM053591.1 coordinate 192,069,351, forward strand.
GAAAGCTAATTAAAGTCACAGAGAGCTATTTTTCTAGATGGAGTGGGGATGGAACAAGAGGATGGCCTGAGCCAGAAGTAGTACCAGTCAGTGTAGCAACACCTATCTGTGGCAGTAGCAGAGATCCAATGCCAAAGAATGTCTATGTGACTGAACATCTGGTTAGAAAGAGATTCCAGGGGCCCTCTTCACTAGTACTGAATGCAGAATTGGGCGACATTTGGCAGCTACATTATGAATTTCCCAGTTCCAGGTCATAGTTCTAGAAAGTGGAGAAAAGCAGGGATGGTCATCAGAGTGTAGGAGCTCTACATGTATAAGAATTGGAGCACAGACCAGAAGGCAGTGACCAGACCGCACTCTAGATCACAATATGCTGAAAGCAATAATAATCATAATCATAATCATAATCATAATCATAGTCATAATCCCATCCTCAGTGAGCTTTGAAAGCAGCAAAACAATGTAGAAGAGACAAGCTCAGGCAAGATATCTCCCCCTTACCCCGCACCATAAAAAGGGAGGGGCAGTGAGCAAAGCTCAACTCCAATATAAATTCAAACTCAAGAAATAGACTCAGGAAATGAGCAAAGAGAAGAACAAAAACCTGACCATAAAAGTCTTCTATGTTGACAGGAAAGCTCAAAATACAAACACAGAAGAAGATAATGACTTAAAAATATCAACAGAGTCTCAAATACAATTTCAGTTTGGAAACAAGTCCAACCTAGAAAATCTAAGAGATAAAAAGGAGCAAAAAAAAAAAAAAAAGATTTTAAAAATCAAATAAGAAAAGCAGTGGAAAATAATTGGAAAAGAAATGAGATTTGTGCAAGAAAATTATGGGAGGAAAAGAATTAATGGCTTGGTAAAAGATGCAGAAAATACTTAAGACAATAACTTTTAAAAATAAGAATTAGCCACATGGTTAAAAAACAAGTAGAAAGTATCACTGAAGAAAATTGCTCTTTAAAAATGAAAATGAGTCAAGTGGAAGCTCATGACTCCATAAGACATCAAGAAACATCAAGACAAAATTTTAAAAAAAAGCAAAGAAGACGTGATAGAAGAAAATCTAACAGAAAAAATGACCTTGAAACTAGTTCAAGGAGAAATAATTTAAGAATTATTAAACTACTTGGAACCCATGATTGAGAGACGAGAGAAAGATCGACAGATAGACAGACAGAGACAGAGAGAGAGAGAGACAGAGAGAAAAACAACTCGTTCAATATTAGGAAAATGATAAGCATCATTTACTATAAAAGTAGCAAAAAGAAGAAAAATCACATAATTATATTAGTAGATGAAGAAAAAGCTTTTGACAAAATATGCTACCAATTTCTCCTAAAAAGACACTAGAAAACTTAGAAATAAATGGAACTTTTCTTAAAACAAGTAGTATCTGAATCCATTTACCTCCCTGGGCTCATTTTCCCCACTTGCAAAATAAGTTTGTTGAACTAGATGGACTCCAAAGTCCTTTCAATGTCTAGGCTGTTAATGCTGTAACAACATACATGTGTGTGTCCTTGCATGTACACATACATGTACATGTATATATTTTTAAATGAGACTATGTTTTCCTTAGTATATTAGGGAGTCCTTTAAAAAAGTACTTTTTATACTGATGTAGATCAGCATATATTCTTCATTTCCCAATCTTTAAGACATGTGTGGTCACAGAGACTTCTGGAGTGACTAGCCAAAAGTCACGCAGCCAGGATGTGTCAGAAACAGGGCTTGAAGCCAGGTAGTCTTTATTCTTTGGCCAGCTCTGTGTCCATGACAGCACACTGTGTCTGCACTATGATGCAACATATAGGTTCCTAAAAATCATTATTATGTTTAAAATTATGCAATAACAGCCACAAGGATTATGGGGGAAATAGGGTTGGGGAATAACACTCAAAAACTTCATCAGTGATACATAAAAAAGACAGCAACATAATGAAAGTGGTGGCATAGTTTGTGTGTGTTAAATGGTTAAGAAACACTAAAATCAATAAGCAGTAGCCTTAGCAGCCTCAGCTTCAGGCTGCTACTTGGCCTATGACCCCAGGCTGGCAAAGTCAGTGGCCATGGGTGAGAGGGCAGCCATAGCTCTGGGATTCAGAGGGCCAAGGTGGAAGGCACTGGGCACCCACAACTCCTACTGCACCAGAAGAAAAAATGATGATATTTCACTTTGACACAGATGTGAAGATGGCTTGAGAAAGTAGACATTGGAAATGTGTCAGTTTGTGAGTTCTCAAGTGGTGCCCCTTAATGTGGTCTTATACAGAAGTGCACATAAGCAAACATGAATTTGTATTAGACTCAGATCGCTCCCTCATATATCAATCACACAGGAATAAATTTGCATTTTTGGAAACGTATAGCTGAACCGACAGTATTTCTTCATATTGGAAGAAACATTGCATAATAATCATTGTAGCTGTCACATGGAGTATTTTAAGTTTTACAAAGCACTTTGTGTATAATATCTTATTTAATCTTGTATACACACTGATATTGACATTAACATATCTTCATATATATGTTCATATTTATATCTCTATAAATGTCACATTTATAGCATGTGTATATATGTATTATATGTGTATATCCATATCCGTACACACATGTGTGTGTGCAAGAGAGGGAGAGGGACAGAGACAGAAAGACAGACAGACAGACAGAGAGAGACAGACAGAAAGACAGAGACAGAGACAGAAAGAGACAAAGACAGAAAGAAGAGGGATCTTCATCCTGAAACCCAGTCTAAGGATTTCAGAGTCATGAAGCACTGTTTTACTTTAGATGGAACAAGGCTTTTCTATCAAATAAAGGAATTGGATTAGTTGTTCTCTGCGGTCCCTTCCAGATCTGACATTCTATGACTCTATGTAACATTTAACTTGAGATTCAGAGTAAATGAATTTGATAAACCTCCCATCTGTCAATGCCATCTCATGTCAAACACTTGCTAGATCTTTCTCGCTCTCTTCCTCTGCTCTTTGCTCTCTCATTTTTAAAGCACCGGGGAAAATGTTATAGAGCTACTGATGTGCCTGGAGGAAAAGCTATAATAGGAAATGTAGGGGAACAGGTTTGGTACATGTCTGTGACCCAAAGCTCTTCCTGAATCTCTAACCTTCAGGGATCACTCCTATATTTACAGTGAAAAGCTCTGCTTTCTTTCTGAAACACATTCATTACATTTCCATTCACTAAGAACTGAGCTTTACCCCAGAGCCATCTCTTGTCAAAGGCAAGAATCACATAATAGCAGAATTTGGGAGCTGGATGTGATGTCTGAAAGCATCTAGACCAACCCATATCAATAAATGGAAACATCCCCATACTTAACAAGTGCTTTCTCAGCCCCTGCTTGAACACGTTCCCCTTGAAGGGGTAGAAGTGGTCATCCACTCTTTGTTTAAAGCCAACAGCAGTCTGCTAGGCCAGCCACTCCACCTTTGTATCACTCTACTTACTTTTAAGTTGTTCCTAACAAGCCTCAAGTCAACTCTTTGAAATTTCCACCCACTGCCTCTTGTTCTGCACTGTTAGGACAAATAGAACAAAGATGATGATTCTTCCTTATATTCTGAAGACCATGAACTATCAAGGTTCTTCTTCACCTCCAAACCCAGCAACCTCAGTCCTTAATCTTCTCTTTTCCAGGCTGCACACCCACAGTTCCTTTGACCAAAGGAAAAAGAAGTGGACTTTCCAAGAGAAGGTGGGGAAGTCAGAGAAAAGTTCCCCAATTCGTTGATCTGATAACCACACTTCTGCATTGAGGAGACACTTGGTGACATTGCCACAGATAGGATTTCTGCAGCTTCACTGTGATGAGCATATTTCTGGTCGGTTCTGTCCTTGGTGTTGCCAAATCCTATCCACTTTCCAGGTTGTAGGGTTTAAAGGTTATTCCTGATTGGCTAGGGAATTGAATTGAGGGACTCTCACCTCTTTGCTCAATTTTGAATTTATACTGACCAATTGATATTATCAGGTGGGCATAGAATCCTTTCACTACCTCTAATCTGGCTGCTGAATCCATTTTGTTCTATTTCCTACAAAAGAAGAATGAATACGTTATCACTCTTAACAATGACTAACTCCTTAGTTTTAGTTGTGTGCTGCTATGGCAATGGATCTGTCCATCAAGGTATCTTTGAATAGAACTCAGAATGCTATCCTGAATGCTGTGTTTTAGTTATCCTGACTTACAAGCATTGTTGGAATCAAAGAATTTCAGTTCTCATCTTGATTCTATGAATTACTATTTGTATGACCTTGAGCAAGTAACTTAACTGTCATTTTACTCCCAATTTGTAAATGATCAAAAAATATGAGTGGAAAATTTTCAAAGGAAGAAATCAAATCTATCAATAATCATATGAAGAAAATGTTTGAAATCACTAAGAATTAGAGCAATGCATGTTAAAATATGTCTGAGGCAACCCCTTATATAGTAGCAAAGTTGACACAAAAAGGGAAATGACAAACACTAACAGGCCGTGGGCATATAAGTACATTCATATTCTGTTGTTGGGATGTAGCTTTGTCAAGCCAATCTCAGTCAGCCGGGAACATTTCAGCAGTTACTATGCTTCAGGTATATTGCTTTAGCAAATCGGGGATGTAAATGCAAAAGAAAATACCAGGGGATGAGGACAGGACCTGCAATTTCATTGGTTTAGAAGCTCCCAAGTGAGGGGATTCCCTCTAACAATATGAGCTAGCACCCTTGTTTACAGTTTATAATCTTGTTAATGCCTGGGGCAGCAAGAGTGTAAGGACTAGACCTAGAGGGCCACTAGCTCTACGGATGTGTCTCAGAAGCAGAGCATGAGCCCAGGTCTTCCTGGATAGGAGGTTAGCCCACTATTCAGTAGGCCATCTGCCTCCTCACATAGTAGAAGGGCTTAGTAAATGCTTATTGGCTTGTTGGTAGAACCCACTGCCTCATCAATGAGATAATGCTAAAGGCTTCTATTTGATGACTCCATAGTGTGACTACATCGGCAGGGCAACATTGTCAGTTTCCACCAAACTAGAAAGGCATTTCTATACAGCCCCAAACCAATTAGATTATAAACTCCTTGAAGGCAGGGGCCATCTTTTGCCTCTTTTTGTATCCTCAGTGTTTATTACTGTCTCTGGCACACAGTAGGTGCTTAATCAATGTTTATGACTTCGTTAATTCATAATTAGCCTGGCTATGTCTGGAGATAAACACCATCTGAAAAATGGCCATGAGCTGAATGGATATGATTGGATTCACTGACTCCTTAAGACTTTAGAGAGCATCAGGCTCTTAGTTGGTGGAAGGAAAAACTACACCAAGGAGACTAAAGACCTTTGTGAATGGCGAAGTATTAGTTCTGTAACAGACAATCATTCCTGTTAACCCTAAAAAGCAAGTCTATCAAAAGACTTCAAAGTTAAAAGATGGAGTTTTGTTTCCAATGCCTAGAGCACAAGACCTCATTAGGTCATCTTCCTAATTATGAATAATGGGAAGAATTTCAAGATTTGATAAGACAAAGACATTATCTTATTTGTGAAATTTTTCAGATTAGAAATGTGATTTCTTTGGTGCAGAGCAATCCTAGTGACAGTAATGAAACACTCTGTATCATAGAAGATCTACAATTACTTTTAATTTATGGAGTTGGGCTGATCCCTAGGAATCTGAGTGCCTTAACCAGGCTCACACAAGGAGTTCACAGTTTCTACTCATTGTTTCTACCAGTCCAAGGTTTTATAAAGGGGAGGGGATGTTAGAATCTCTGTTTGCATTTTAATATTGAATTTATACTATAAAGGTTTTTAAAACCCTAAACTTACAAAGTGTCTCGATCATTCCCCATATCAAATAGCACCCTGCTAAAGAAATACAATTTATACATAAAAAGTGATATAGAGTACACAGCAAGTCAACAAGTATTTATGAAGTACCTACTGTGCTGTAGGGATACACCTACACAACAGCAAAAACAGTCATTGTCCTCAAGAAGCTTCCAATCTAATAAATGAAATAAAAGTATACAAAACATTTTGAAGGGAAAAATTCTAATGATTGGAGGATTGAGAAAAGCCTTTTTCTATGAGATGCCCTTCTGCAGAATACAAGCTTTTTGAGCACAAAGAATGCTTCCATTACTTCTCTGTGTCCCCAATACTTTGCATAATGTCCAGCACATAGAAGACTTAATAAGTAATTATCAAATAGAATTTTTATCTCATCTTTTTTTGTTTGTTTGTTTTACTATCAGACTTCTGGAATTGGTGTGTCCTGTATACAAGAAATGTTGAGGAAGCATCAGGGTAACTCTGTAGTGTTGTCTGAACTTATTTCAATGCAACTGGGAAATATTTAACAAAACAAATAATGGAATCAAACAGAGATAACATATTTTAAAACAGTCAATATTTGATCTGAAGGGACACAGGTATGGATAAAGAGCCCTTTCTATTAGAATATGATACCCATTGTGGATAAGTTTCTGCTCACCAAATGCCTAGGGGATGATTGAGACACTTTGTAAGTTGAGGGTTTTAGAAACCTCTATGGTAGAAATTCAAAATCAAAATGCAAACAGAAATTCTAACATCCCCTCCCCTTTACAAGGTCTTGGACTGGTAGAAGTAATGGGTGGAATCTGTGAACAGGAAAATGTGAACTCAATGTCTGGAACACCTTGCTAGCACTCGAAATTATCCAAAAATCATAGTGAGAAGGAAGGTCCAGGAATTCTCTTCACTGGAAAACTTAGGGCAAGGAGATGGTGATCACTGGTTGGGAGTGTTGTTGTCAGGGTTCTTCTTCAGAGGTAATTTGGACCTGATGGATGCTGAGGTCCTTCCAAATTCTGAACTAAATCTCCTACTAAGATGCACTGTTGAAAACCTTTTTTTTTTTCTCTATGGTGAATTGGGGAAAAAAATCATTCTAAAAAGTCAACTAATTCTTTTGGCTCTGAAATTATGTCTTCTCCCCTACCTTTAATACTTAAGTTGGATTTGGCAAGCACACACTCATGTATCTGGCAGCCATGTGTTTCCCCATTGATAATTTCATGCTATTTGAAAAGTGTATTGTTCAATTGCCTCATTCCCAGACTGTATGTGTGTATGCACTGTTATCATGTGCCCAAACCCAAACAGTTGCAAGGAAATCCTTTTACTCAGTGCCAGTAAGCCCCAAACTGTGTAATAGTGATACAGAACCTGGTGAGGATGATGTGTTCAGCTCCAGTGAGCTCAGGCTGATTGAACCTTCCCAGCTGTTGCTGCCAGAGAACAGGAGGCTGGGCTATTCTGCCAAGCACAACACAGTCAGCTGAATGCTGTCCATCTCTGGGTGGTCTGACATGCACTTAGTAAGTGTCTGCTGTATTCCAAACAATATGCCATGAAGACAAAGAAAGACAGTGCCTGGGGGAAACCCTGAGAAAATTAATTTTCAGGGAAAAACTTGATGTGAATTAAAATGATTCATTCACTTGTTTCAGCCAAAAGAAGCAAAGAGATCAGTTAGAGAAGAAAAAGGAGATTGTCACAACTGAAGAGTATTTTTACAAAGCAATTGAAGTTGTGGCTTGTGTGACAGCAGGTATGGTACCTTACTGGTCAGTTAAGTAATAGCAAATGAAAAGCGGTGATCCTAGGGAAAGTGGATTCTTTTGATCCCCTGTCATCTAGGCTCCTGCTGAAACCTACATTCCTAAATGCCTGAAAAAAAAATAGAGGCAAGTACATCAAAAGTGTGAGGAGAGAGTTGCTGTTCATTTAACATTTCCTCAAAGAACCATTAAACACACACACACACACACACACACACACACACACACACACCTTTAAAATCCAGCAGGTAAAAGAATTCAGGTGATGCTGTGATAGCCCTTAGTCAAATAAATAACCAAGGAGTTATTTTGCCACCCTGAGGAAGACATTGGAAGACTTGTTTAATAAGTGATTCTCTTATGTTCAAATATGTCTGAGTTGTTCAAAAAAGGGGAGGAGAAAATGTCAGGCTCCTGCAAGAAACTGATGGGCTTATGTAGTTGGTAAAAGCCTCAAGTGAAGTGCAGGAGTCAAACCATACAATTTTCAGGAGGGAGAGCCATGGAAGTGCTTCAGTGAAGCCATCATGTACAAAAGGGAAAAGCAGTGACTTGGAATCCTACTCCAAAATCACTGCTTTTTTTTCTGTTATCACATTATCATGCCATTATCCATTGACTATTCATTCCAGAGGAAAGAGAGAGACCATTGGACGAGTTAATTTCCTTGCTCACATAACTTTGGAACAAACTCACTTTGGGGTGAAAGATGGATAGAGGAGAAACAGCTTGATCATTTTCTGGTTTTAATCGTGTAAAAGAGCACGTAGGAATTGAGGGTATTTTACACAAGTGGGCTAAGATCTTCAGTGAGATAAGCTGCAAATTGAAACTCAAACTAAATATTGACTTCTTCCTAGGTACTCTGGCTGTAATACCACCTGGATTATGAAAATGAGATGAATTTCCGGAAATAATATATTCTTAATAAGACCATTGGATTCTTGCCCACCAAAGTGACAAATAGAACAATGTCATGGCACCCACTATCAATTAATCCATTTCTTTTTTCTTTCTATTGTTGATTTCCCTATTTCTTTCCATGTTTTTTGGGGGAAGGGAGTGTAGTTCTAATTCTAACCACTTTGAGAATGTTTGATGTGGAAATTCTTTCATCCAGTGACGATATTTTATAGTTTTCTTCTTTTTAACTTTCTCATGATCTTCATTGACTGAACACTAAATTCTTGAGAACAAGAAAATTAAAATAATGTGAGTAGGCTGCTTTGTCAAATGAGGGGATTGAATTAGCTGATGTTGAAGGTGTTTCTTACAGTTCAAAGTCCTTTGACTTCATCAGAATCAAGATTTGTACCATCTGTTGAACTGATCTAAGGCAGTAACCATTATACAAGCTAAAACGTATTGTAGTAAAGTTTCCTTAACAAGGAAACTATTAACCTACTCAAAATTTGCCTATTATGTACACTACTCAGTGGCACTTAGGTACAAATGTCATTGTTCAGGAGTAAAAGGCTAAGCTCATCAAGGGTAACCATTGTGTAGTATGCCCTTTTTTATTTCCCCTATAAATTGGCACATTGTTAATATCATATTCTACATGGCTTTTGGGAAGGTGGTAGCCCATATGTAGTACTGATGGTACAGGTAGAAAGAGGACCCAAAGGAACATAAGCTGATAATGAGACCTTATTTTTTTTTTAAAAGTGTGTTTAGATTGTTGAAATCCATAGTTTCTGTGAAGTAGGAAGCAAGAGAAGGAGCAATGATCTAAGTTGAGAAGGTTCTGATACAGACATTGAATAGAAATTTATTTACCACCTAAAATATACAAGTGAAGAGAAACAGGATGTTACATTGAGCAGAGAGTTTATCTCAGAGTCAGAACAATTGGGTTAAAGTCCCTCCTCTGATACATGGGGCTCTGTGACATTGGGCAAGTTACCCTCTAAACCCTCTTTGCCCCACTACCTTCTCTATTCCTGTAAATGGTAAATATCATCCTCCTAGATTCTTGGGCTTGTAAACTAGGAGTTATCCTCACCTCCTCAATATCTCTTATCCCCCATATCCAAATGGTTACCAAGGTCTGCTGATTTCATCCCATTCTCTCCTCTGATACTGCCAACCACTCTAATACAGATCCTCATCACCTCATTCCTGGATTATTACAATAGCCTTGGGGTGAGTTTGTTTGGCTCAAGTATCTCCCAAAAGTAATACATCCTCCATTCAGCCAACAAAATGATTTTCCTAAAACCCCCATCACTCCCCTACTCATTAAACTCCAATGGCTCCCAATTGCCTTCAACAAGTAGAAAATTCTCTGTATGTCATATAAAACTCTTCATAATCTAGCCCCCTCCTACCTTTCCAGTGTTCTTACACCTTACTGCCCTCCATGTACTCTTCAGTCTGAAATAAGTCACTCCATCTTTCACCCCTGGGCATTTTCTCTGGCTCTCCCCCATGCCTGGAAAAATCTCCCTCCTCTGCTTCAACTTCTGACCCCTCACTGACTTTCCTCAAGTTCAAACTAAAAACCTATCTTTTAAATAAACCTTTCTCTACGCCTTTTCATTCTAGTGCCTTTTATTGATGATTTCCTATTAATTCTGTACATAGCTTGCATTGTATGCATTTGTTTGCATGTTGTCCACCCATTAGATTATAAGTTTCTGGGGGTGGAGTCAAGATGGTGGCTTACAAACCAGAGAACTCCATGGCTCTCCCCATAACCACCTCAAATACCTATAAAGAAAAGAATCTCAAAAGCTCACTGAAGAGAATAATTCCTTCAGAATTAGAGTGGAGCAAATGGAAGCTAATGACTTTATGAGAAATCAAGACACTATTAAACAGATCCAAACAAATGAAAAAATAAAGGCAATGTGAAATGTCTCCTTGAAAAAAACCACTGACCTGGAAAATAGATCCAGGAGAGACAATTAAAAAATTATTGAACTACCTGAAAGCCATGATCAAAAAAAGAACCTAAAAATCATCCTTCAAGAAATTCTCAAGGAAAATTGGCCCGATATTTTAGAATCAGAGGGCAAAATAGAACTTGAAGGAATTCACCAATAGTATTTTGAAAAAGATGCCAAAAAGAAAACTCCCAGGAATATTATAGCCAGGTTCTGGAGTTCCCAGATCAAGGAGAAAATGTTACAAGCTGCCAAGAAGAAACAATTTGTATACTGTGGAAACACAATCATGATAACCCAGGATCTAGCAGCTTCTACATTAAGGGATCAAAGGGTCTGGAAAATGATATTCTGTAGATCAAGAGAGCTAGGATTAAAACCAAGAATCACTGACCCAGCTAAATTGAGTATAATGTTTCAGGGGAAAATATGGTCATTCAATGAGGTGGAGGATTTTCAAGCATTCCTGATGAAACAACCAGAACTGAATAGCAAATTTCACACTCAAATACAAGAAGAATGAGAAGAATATAAACAAGAAGAGTATATGTATATATGTA
>CM053591.1:192080920-192106250 GCA_028646515.1 Pseudochirops corinnae
AAAAAATATTGTTAAAAGTTGTTTTTACATGTAATTTGGGAAAATATAAAATGTATTTTAAATGTGTTCATTTCCCTTTTCTTTCTAAAGAATCTTTGTTGTAAAGAATCATATCAGAAAGCAGAAGAAAGAGGATACAGGGAGACATCTGAAAACAAAATCTATTATTTAAAAAAATAAGAAACTACCATATGTCATGCTTTTCCCCCCAACGCCAATGGTAGATGAGCCTTTTGCTTTGCCTAATCCTAATCTTTCTACTGACGATGCCATCCCCAACAGTAGCTCTCCAGTATCCTAGGCTTTCATTATTATTTTTTCCCCAGGCAGGGCTTTATGTTCCTAGTTTCCAGTTCTTTCTTCCAAGTCTTTCTCCTTACTCCTACCTGAAGTTTTCTCACAAAGGTGATCTAAGAGTACATTTCCTGCTGCTCCTCCCAGCATGCTTTGTGCCATGCTTGTCTCAGGCCACTTAGCTGTTATTCATGGTGTGTCTCTACTTCTTTCCCCCATCAATCTAAATGAGGACATCTAACAGGTTTCAATCCTTGGAGTCCTTTTTGCCACTCTTCTCAAGAGGTGATATCTACTCTCACAGATTTAACTCTCATCTCTGTGAAGATGGTTCCCAAGTCTAATTTTCCATCTTTCACCTAAGTTTTAGTCTCACCTCTTTATCTGCTGCTAGATATTTCCACTTGGATGTTTTATTACCATATCAAATTTAAGATGTTGGAATTTTCTCACCAACACCAGCTTCCTCCCATCCCCAAATTCCATATTTCTATCTAGCAGTTGTCACTATCCTTCCAATCACTAGGGTTAAAAAAAATAGGTTCATTGATCACAAACTTGGATTCATGGGAATTTTAGGGGTAACAAAGCCTGAGGCCAAAGTCCATTTCGTAGATGAGGAAATTAAGATCTAAATAGTTTGGGTGTGTGACCTTGAAAGAGATCACATATCTAGCTAATTTTGTAGACAGGATTCAGATTAGAGTATTCCTGACTCCAAATCCAGTATTGCATCCAATATGCCATTCTTCCCCTTCAATGTCCTCTTTCCCTTGAGGAGCTGAAGAGGCAAAATCCTTATACAAGAAAAACTAATGATCAAAGGAAATATTACTGAGTTCTGAAAGAGTCATAGAGATGAAAATTAATTATTGGAATTCAGAGGAAGTCACTGAGGGCTAGAATGGTCAGAGAAAGCTTCACAAAGAACATGGGAATTCAGTGGGAATTTAGGAAGCACCATGGTGCAGTGGAAAGAAAGATGATCTTAGAACCATGAAGACCCATATTTAATAGGGTCTTTGATATATATTGGTTTTGTGAGCCTGTACAAGTCTCTTAACTTCTTAGTGTCCCAGACAACTCTCTAAGATGATAAATATCAGAGTAGGGCTCAAAGGCATCTTTAGATCACTCAGAAGTTCCTGACACCAATAAAATCACAGGTCTAGTCTTTATCTTCTTGTAGGATGGGTGGACTAGCAAACAGCATTCCTGACAATTATCTGTATAGTGGTGGAGAAAGCTACTCAATTGAGGTCCCTCCTTCCCTCAGTCTGCTTAATTAAGTGACATGACATAAGGGACAGGCAACAGAGACAGTGAAGTGTTATGAGTAAAGACATATAATGAGGCACTGAATTCCCAAACCATATGATATGAAGCAAACTCTGGAATTCTGTTTGTTTACAGTGATATTCTTACAGGTCCCCATAGTCCTCAACATTATGTTTTACAACATAATGAAGAAATACTTTGGGTCAGTTTTTACTGGCTTGAAGACAGCTGAGATGCTTTCCATGGATATATTGAGGAGCTTAGCTTTTCAAGAAAAGACAAGGCACACACACTCTAGAGGACACTCTAGAGGTTAGATTGGGAAGCTAGTTTTAAAATGGCATAGAATTGTTCAGAAATTGGTTTGAAAGAGAGCTCACTCTTCTCTCTGTATTCATTCCCATAATACTTTATTGAACTCACAGCAAATTTCTGGGACATCAAACTCCTGGGGCATGAGAACACAGCATGGATTATTTTCTTGCTTCTAATTAATCTAGAAAAGCTAAGGAGTTCATTTTAGAGGAGAACATTTGGCTTTGGGTTTGGGGCTTTTAGTGTATTTGTTTTCTAAATACAGTAAGAGGCACTGGCAAATGTTCACAGATGGGAAAGGAAAGAGTGACCTGGAGGACTGATTATGAAGAAAGCTCCTAAAAGGAAATCTCAGCCAGGAAAGCCTGTACAAGTGTGCCTGAGTGTCTGTCATCACCAATGAGTCTATTGAGACCTTGTTGAAGATGACTTTGTGAAAGCATAAAGAAATCCAAATTCTTTCACAACTGCAAAATCCAGGTCATCTCACCAGGAAAGTGGGAAATGTTGCTTTGGTTGAAACCCTTTAGGTACATAATCCATATGCTTAGAACTGTGTATCTTTAGAAAGCAGAAGTAGGCCTTTTGGGAGGAGGTGGAGGAGGTCACTACAAAAAACACCACTTTGGATAAAATAAAGGTTTTAGAACATTAGTTCCATTATCTAGGGAAAATTAAAATATTTGTATCAAGAGGAAAACAAAAGATACCAAGCATAATTGCAGACCTTACTGCTATCAGGCTGTGTTTTATATACACTGCTGTATTATCTAAGCACACATACACACACACACACACACACACACACACACACACACCTTCCTTTCCATTATCCTAGTGATAGAAACTTTTCTCTTAAAAGGAGACAGCAGATTGAAAGAACTGTCCACAACACAGGCCACTTGTAAGTCTATAATGAAATAAATTCATTGTTCAGTAATTTCAGATGTGGTCAGCTCTTTGTGACTCCTTTTGGGGTTTTCTTGGCAAAGATACTGGAGTGGTTTGCCATTTCCTTCTCCAGCTCACTTTACAGATGAGGAAACTGAAGCAAACAAGGTTAAATGACTTGCTCAGGGTCACACAACTTGTGTCTGAGGCTGGATTTGAACTCAGGAGGACGAATTTTCCTGACTTCAGGCACAGCACTCTAACCACTGTGCAATCAAGCTGCCCAAACTGAACTCTACAGGGTAATAAATGTATTTAATTTTTCCTGATTATGTTCTTTTGGAGTACTTGAGTATAAGCATGAACCTATGAGATGCAGGGCAGGGGATGAGTATGGAGCTAATAATGTGTTTAGAGAGGCTCTGGTCCATGCAGTCCCTGGCAGATTGTTATTAAAATCTGTATTATAATTCATGTAAGCTGACTTAGTTGCTGTCTCAGCAGAGCTGTCTCCAGGGATGCATGTGACTTGTTAGCATTCCTTAAATGCCCAACTTATTAATATGCAATGCACGTTTGGAAGGTAGCTCTGTAAGGAGACTATAAAAGGTGTTTTGTTAAAGTATGGGTCTCCTGCTACATATTCTCTCCCCATCCTGCTGAAACCTTATATGGATTTTGACATTCTGGGCTCTCATATTCAGTGACTCATGCTCCCATTTTGTTTTGTCCACATTGCTTCAGTGACTCCTGCCATCCAGGCTAACACAATCATTACTCTGAGTCTCACGTTTGCAAATAGCAATTAATGTTCATCCCCTTCTATTTGCAGTAAAAATGAAGACATTTGAAATCTTACATTAACGACCAGAGTGAAGTACATAAAGATTAAAAAAACACATTAGGGCAATATTTATTCTAAAGTGCTGGCAGATTTTAATGCCACGTCATTGCTAGGCAAAGAGAGAATGGGGAAACAAGGTAAGGTGACAACTGCACGATGTTTAGCTACATCCTTCCTAAGGTACATTGGAGTGAAACATTGGATGCAATCATTTGGCATGTGACACCTTGAAATTTTTTGTTCATACCGGATCATGCCATGTTGAAATGTTTATTTCTTTGGGTTGCATGATAATGAAACAATCATGTAACTCAATGAGTGTCCTCTAGAGGTTAGATTGGGGAGCTAGTTTTAAAATGGCATAGAATTGTTCAGAAATTGGTTTGAAAGAGAGCTCACTCTTCTCTCTGTATTCATTCCCATAATACTTTATTGAACTCACAGCAATATTCTAAGAATCTTTTGCTGGAGACGTTTTAAGATGCAAACATAGAGGTTCATTGGTGCTTAATAAGATAATCCATTTTTAAATTAGTTTCTTTACCCCAGAATCTTGGACAAGAATATCCACTGAAGTGGCTTCAAGCTATTTAAGAGGAGCAAGCAGTAAATTCTGATCTCCTTTGTTGTTCAGACTTTCCCTTCTGTTGAAGAACAGCACCATTCTCACTATTTCTATAACTTTAACAATGTGATGGTTCATAATTCAATGCTATCTCCAATTAACAGTTCAAATTTGCCCTTGTGGCTCTCTCCCCAGGCATCTTTGCCTAGTTCTATTGGGTCAGTCCTTGTGCTTTCTCATTGCTTATTTTAAAAAATCACCACACTGTTTAATTGTAGCCTAGCAGGGGATCATATACCTAGAGAGAGAAGGAATTGCAGAGAATCTGTAGTTTAACTCTCTTTTTTTAAAGACAAGAAAATTGAGTAACCCAGAGAAGGTCTTCCATGTATCTTTTTTATTCCGTGGCTTTAGTCACTGCGACAAGTAAATTTAGTAGTTGACTGTAACTGTATTTTATTTGATGATGATGATGATGGTTTGGGTTCCATATATGTGGCAGTTCTTTCAAGCTAGTCATGGAATTTCACTATATCTATGTATCTGTATCTACAGATACATAGATATAGATACATACACATATGTATTACCATAAATACTTTTATAGAGCCATCTTTATAACCTTTTTACTAGATGTCCCAAGGGAAGGGGCAAAGTGACTTCCCCGCCTTTTTACCATCATTGGCTTCTCTGATTTGTGGAGTTGTCAGTCCACATTTGTCCAGCTAGCAAAGCTGTAACTAGCAACTTTGGCAATGAGGAAAGCTTACCAAGATGCTGTTCTCAATTAAGTCAAAAAAGCATTGATCAAGCATTTATAATGTACCAGACAATAAGCTCAAGACTAGGAGTATGAAGAAAGGCAAAAATGGTCCGTAATCTGAAGGACTTCACTGTCTAATGGGAGAGATAACTAGCAAACCATGAAGTTCAAAGGATATGCTGAATAAATGAGAGATAATCCTCCTCAAGGAGAAGGACTGTTTTGGTTGTTTTTATATTACAAAAGCTTGGCACATAGTAAGCTTTACATAAATGCTTGCTGATCTGATTGGTTGAAACATAGTTATACCTTGATATGCTAAAAGACAAGTTCATATGAATTCATATGCATATGCACACATTATATTCCCATAAAATAGCAATTGTATATACCTATAATGTGTACATATATGTGTATATAACACACATGCATCCATCCATCCATGCATCCTTGAGTAAGAAATACCTTGGCTCAAGTCCAGCTTCTGATACATATTGGTTATGTCTCTGGAGGTCACTTAAGCTCTCAGTTCCCTAGGTAATGCTCCAAGATTGAAGCTGACAAGCAACTAGTTGCCAGTCTGCATTGGTAGAAAGAGGTTCCTCACTGGCAATTCTCTTCTTAAATGAAATCATTAATGTCATCAAAATATATACAAGATATACATATACTGTACAGATATAACACACATATACACATACAATATATATTTACATATTATATATATATATGTACATATATATACACATATATATACACATCTCTATGTATATGTAATTTGTTGGATAAGTCTCAGTACGGCAGCAGTGAAGTTTAAAGTAGAGCAACTCCAAGACCATGTGGCACTGGAAGGATACTGCTCATAAAACATCCTGTAAGCTGGGTGCTCTTCCCCTGTGGATGATGTTCTTTTTCTCAGTTTCCCTCTGAAAAGACCACCTTGTATCACCACTCTTAATTCCAGCTTCTTGTCTCTGGAGATGAGACAGGGTTTGGATCAGTTGAAGTTCTAGCACCACACTCCAGTGGATCCTATACCAAGAAAGAAAACAAGAAGGAAAGAAAGAAAAGGAAGGAAGGAAGGAAGGAAGGAAGGAAGGAAGCAAGCAAGCAAGCAAGCAAGCAAGCAAGCAAGGAAGGAAGCTGAATAATTGAATAATTTCCCTAGGCTAAGAGATAGAGTGAAATAAGTAGGTAGGTAGGTAGATGATAAATAATTGTATAGATACATGAATATATGCATGCATCAATATAAACATATGAATACGTATATAGATTGAGCTCTAATTAAAGGTTGACTATGTGGTAGATCCTGAACCATATACAGAGGATACAGAAACAAACATGCAAAGTCTCCCTTGTTCTACAGTTCCCCCAAATACCTAGGCAGCATCCATTTGTTCCTTCCAGACTTTGTGCTTGACCCACTTGTTGACATAGCTGACCCAATGCTTCTAAAACAATCTCACTGGATTAACCGTGATCAGTGAGTTGAGCAAACTTCTGGTGGTAGTCACTAATCATTTAAGAAGGGACAAGGCAAGGAAATGTCCAGGTTGGATTTACCCATTAGCAAAATTGAATATTTGAAGATTAGCATGTAGATGAGAACGTATAATTGGATCCCAATTAGTGTAAATAATAAATCCTGTAATCTTGTCTAGTTATTTGAATATACATCACATATATCCACTGTGTTGGAAAAAATTACCATATTTTACATAATTATAATTTTAAATATTGTGAATTCATAAACACATGACCATTTTACAGAATTTGTTATTCCCATGAATCAGAACTTAGCTCCACAAACTAGGGATTGAGCATATCACAAATCCAACCTTCTAATTGCCTGATATACTAAGCACAGTATATCCATGTTTCAAGAGACTTATGATATATTGCCTATGGATAGATGAAATTTTTGGTCACAGCAACTCTTGTAGACAAACCAAGAAATTGTAGAAGGATTGGAATCTAAGATACAAGTGCAAGAATTCACAACAGTACACAAAATTACACATCCTTGAAAAAGGAAAGTAAATATATATCCCTATACTTAGAGATACCTTATTTCAGTTGTGTGAAATATGACGTTTTACCAAAGTGACCCATCTCAGTTTAAATCAATCTGATTTCTTTTGACCTAAATAAAAATCAGCATTTGGTGATAGTTGCTGAGCCCTGACTGTTACTTGTTCATGATGAATGATGGAAAAAAAATGATCATTTTAAAGGCTACCTTTAAAAGGATCTATTCACTTGTTGGTGCTATCACCACTGCCTGCCTTTTTTTTTTTTATTTTCCAAGAGTGTGGGAAATAGAACTTTCAGTTGAAAGACCTTCTAACAGCCCCTCCACTCAAGGTTAAAGAAATATGCTACCCCCTGTCCAAACTGAGCATGCAAATAGATTGGCCCAGAAGGTGAAATCAAAGGGTTCAACTGGATATGAAATGCCCCCAGATTATCTAAAACATAATGATGTGAAGAATAGAAATTAGGCCGTTCAAAATGTAATAAAATTAAACTGGAACTATTCCAACTCTGCTGTGAAGAGCAAATGATGATAAGAGAAGGAAAATGGATGGAAAATTGCCCAGTGTGAGTGGAATATATGATTGGGATTCATACTGTGTTTTCAAACAGATTAATGCTAAGCTAGGTCAGTATTCTCCTGTTAGCCTTTATCATATGTTATCATTTCTTCCTTCAGGATAATCAGTTCATATGGTTTTCAATATATTAGTTTATGCTCTAATCCAAATAAAAAAGGGGCTGTTCATGATTGCAACTATCCCAGGAGTTTATTATCCAATTAAACAGCCATCCCTTGACTTGAGATAGACTTGGGACGTTTCTGTTTCTTGTTTCATTCAACTGTCTTGAATTGACATTAAAGTTAAAGCAGAAGAATTACCTAAAATGGTCCCATTTAAGATTTTTGCATGATGTCTGTGAAGTTATGAGTCATTCATTCACCAGATGACACTGGACAAATCACTTAATCTCATTCATATCACCATAACAATGGCCAGAAAGAGAAAGACGAAATTAGTTCAGTCAGCTCACTGTTTTGACTGTGATTCTAAGCTCTCCAACAACTTGCTTCCCCCCCACTAAATTATCAAACCCTGTTGCCACTATTATTGATTCTGTTTAAAAGTAAATAAGAATTATTATCCCCATTTTACACATGAGAAAGTGAGATTCAAAGAAGTTTTTAAAATGTGATCATAAAGTAGGTGGAGAGGTAGGATTTGAACATTGATATTCCTAACTCCTACTTTAGGTCTTTATCATCTAGTATATGTAAGAGAAAAGGTTAAAAGTCAGGTCTTTTTGCCTTTGAGGCTAACAATCTGTCCATTATTGGAACCAGCATTCTCCTGAAACTGGACATTTTAAAACATATTCTGGGCAGCTACATGGTAGAATAGATAAAGTACTAGGCCTGGAGACAGGAAGACTCATCTTCCTGAATTCAAACCTGACCTCAGATACTAATTGTGTGACCCTGGACAAGTGATTCAACTCTGTTTGCCTCAGTTTCCTCATCTGTAAAATGGGCTGGAGAAGGAAATGGCAAACCACTCCAATATCTGTGCCAAGAAAAGTCCAAATGAGATTACAGCGAGTAAGACATGACTGAAAACTCCTAAAACAACAAATTCTAAATTTAAAATGGCATAGCTATAAACATGCTTCTACGGGTGACCCTCTTTTCTCTCACAGTAGCAGTAAGTCCCAAATGAAGGCTGAAAAGAAGCAATTTAAATTGGCAGTTTAAAAAATAAGTTGAGAAAACAATTTCATGCTAAGTACTTTTCTCTATGGAGTCAGAGAGAAGGTAGATGTTTTGTGCATAATCCATGGAGATACATGGGGATTTGTGGAGAAAACAGATGAAGAAAAGATGATGTGAAGCATCTTCGTTTGACCAGTCATAAGTTATGTATTACAGCAAAAGCTTATAAAGAGGATTTCAGAGTTTGTGAAGATTGGCAAGTATTTTGGAGACAGTGTTACTTGTGATCACAAGACTAAAGGAAAAGATAAAAGACATAACCCTGAAGACAAACATGAAGAAGACTATTCCAATTTTGTAGTCAGACAGTTTTCAGACTAGGGAAAAGAGCTCAACTATGAGTATATTGAGGACTGTGACCTTGGTCACAGCCAAACAGTTATGAGTGTGAGTGTGTTTATCTTTTTATGACTTTCATTCATTAATAAATTATATATATTTAGTAATTTAATGTTTATTTAATTATAGATAAGAATAATTACTCTCAGGAGAGGTTTCTGATTTCATTAAATAATAGTCAGCTCACTAGGATGGGGTGTTCACACGAATTAATTACTGAAAAGATTGCAAGTTCATAATGAAAAATCCATTTTTTACAGCATGTTCCTAAATTACTACACAAATCAAGAGGAAAAAATTAAATATGTAATAATAAAACAAATGTTAGGCAAAGACTAGATATCTTACCAGACTGCAGACACATGGGACCTTGCTACATGTGAGGAGCATGACATCACATTCTCCCAAAATGTATTACATAGAAGTATATGTGTATGTGTGCATGTATGTGACCAAATATAGGTATACATGTATAACATATGTTACAATTTTCATGTATGTATGTGCGTATATTGTATAAAAAGTTAGCTTGGAGGATAAATTGTGAATGGGTAAGAAATATAAGGATTCAAGACTGGCTTCTGACATAGACCAGCTGTGAGATGCGGGAAAGTGAATGAATCTTTCAGGGCATCAGACAATTCCCAGACGAGTGGCTTTCCTGGCTCCCTTCAAGGCTCAAGTAAAGTCCCTCCTTCAGCAGGAAGCCTTCCCCACCCCCTCTTATCTCCACTCCCTTCCCTTTGGTTGTTATTTGTACTTTGTCCTGTGTGTGGTTTGTTGGTACAGAATTGCTTGTTTATTATTTCCTCATTAGATTGGGGGCTACTTGGGTTCTTTTACCTCTTTTTTTTATTACCAGTACATGACCCCGTGCCTGGAATGTAGTAGACACTTAATAAGTGCTGATGGAGGGAGTTTCCTCCCAGGTAGTTTCTTCTTACATCACTGAAATTATACTCTAGTCCAGATTGTACATGCATGATGGTATACACACAGAAATGTGTACATTCATACACTTAAAATACATGTGTGTACACATGTAGACATATACACACATGTAAGTATATACTTATGTTTGCACGCATGCTTAGGTTAAATGTAGTGAGTTTGGACTTGGACATAACTGCATTTGCAAAGTTTCTGAGGTATTTAATTGATTTTTTTTTAATATTTGGTGGTAGTTTCTTCAATAGTAATAGTGATTGAGAAAAGGAGTGAGTGTGTGAGAAAAGATAATGAGCTCTATTTTGAACATGTTGAGTTTGAGATGCCCATGGGACCTTCAGGTGTAAATGGTGAATAGTCACTTGATGATATGTGATGACATGCAACTCAAGAGAAAGGTTACCTAGGAGACATTTTGAACTTGATGTCCCATAGGTTGTACTCAATATGCCGTAGTTATTGTTGCTAGTCAGGCATTTTCAGTCATGTCTGATTCCTCTTGAACCCCATTTAGCATTTTCTTAGCAGAGAAACTGGAGTGATTTGCCATTTCCTTCTTCATATTTTTTGACAGATAAGGAAACTGAGGTAAACGGACTTAAGTGACTTGCCCAGGGTTACACAACTAGTAAGTACCTGAATCAAGATTTGAACTCAAGAAGATGAATGGCTCCAGGCTGGACACTCCATCCACTGCACCATCCAGCTGCCTCCAATATGCTATAGGCACTTCTGTAATTGAAGCCAACAGCTCTTGATTGGATTATTGAAATAGTCTTGCATTTGGTATCCCTGCCTCCAGTATTTTTCCACTCCTGTCCATCATCCACCTGCTCACCAAAATGCTCTTCCTAAAGAGCAGAAATAACCATGGATAATGTTAATGGAATTTAAGATTTTCCCAGTTAACTAATAGGCCTCAGGTGGAGCCCATTAAGAAGCTTGCTCAGGGGAGGTTTGCTTGTAGGAAGACTTTCACACCTTTTGCTAATTTCTAATTAAGCCCTGAGTCAGGAGGGTTGTGATGCCTTCTGGCTATGAGAAGTATATATATATGATGCCTTCTGGCTAGAAGAATACATACATATATATATATATATATATATATATATATATATATATATATATATATATGCTCCCCTGTTTCAGGGATATATGTAAAATATATAGTTGATTCAGGTAGTCAGAGATGTGTTTGTTGGTCTTTATTTCTCTCCTTATATTTTCTCTGAAATTCAGGATACTGACTTTTCCCCTGAACTAGTGAATGTAATTTAAAAAGATTATTCATCCCTTCAACAGCTAACTTTCCTAGTAAAGCTGACCTAAGAATCTGTGCTGGCAGCCATCCTGGGTATGGCAATGTGGTTGCCACACTACACCATATCAGTCTCTTACTCAATAATCTCCAGAGATTTCCCATTATTTCTAGAATGAAACATAAACCCTTCTTTGGAACATTTACATCTCCCTCTAACCTGGCTCCTTCCTATGTTTCTTTTCTTCTGCTACATTACTTCCTTCTATATACTCTATAGTTTATACGGGTTTACCTGTCCGTCACACAGAGTGATCCCTCCCATATCTCCAGGCCTTTGTATTGACTATAACCCACTCCTGAAAAGCTCTTCCAACTATATTCCACCTCCTATCCTTCAAAACTCAGCCCAAGCATATAACAGAAAGTCCTGGTCAGTTGATTTACCAGCATCTTCTTCCCTAAGGATGTCTTGTGTTTAATTTTATTTGTATATGTCTTATGTGTATACATATATATATATATATATATATATATACATATATATATATATATGTGTGTGTGTGTGTGTGTGTGTGTGTGTGTGTGTGTGTGTGTGTGTGTGTGTGTGTGTGTATGTGTTTTTTGCCACAAAGATGTAAGCTTCTTGAGAGCACGGTCTCTTATTTAATATATCCCCATCTGTCTATATTATCTATCTACAGAGATATAAGACACACACAACTAGATAGATGTTGTTGTCATTTGTCTTTCAGTTTTGAAGAGGATCAACAACATTGTGGGTGATGTCTTGATTTATACATGATTTGAATTTAAGTGAGGTAACATTGAACAAAGTCATCAGCCTCATTCTCTCTTCCAAAATCATCAAAGTCTAATGACAGGACAAAAGTCAGGATGACTGGCAATGTCTCAGGGTGTAGTGGATAACCTTTGTCCTATGACTCTTTAGTACCTGACCAGTCTCTAAGCACTACACAACACCCTCTTCAGCTACCTTCATGGCCATTGGAACAAATTGTTCTCATACACCTATTCCACTGTGGGAAGTCTTCACATGCTTGAGGTAGACAGCCCCCTAACTCGCATGTAGGTATGCAGCCCATTGGTTACCCTCAGCCTAGTTTAACGCATATGTTAAGATGGTTTAGCAGAATGTGGCTGCTGTCCAGCTTCTTGGAGTCACAGGTGAGTTTTGAGTGCCCGTTGAACACCAAAGGTGGGTGAACAGACCTGAAATGTATTTGGCAAACCCTCCTCTCAGAGTGCTAGTCCTCCCTAAAGACTTTTAACATCCCAGTTATATAGATAATATACACATATATGTTAATATAAAATAAGCACACATATATGGTAACAACATATGTGAATATATATGTTAAATACACACTGGTATATTTTCTAACAAAGTTTAATATCTTCATTTGAGGGTTTCTAAGAGGATGATAGTCTAGAAATATCTTCTCATAGAACAAGAACCCTCCTTGATAAACTTGGAGTTTCTTGGACTGTAGTTCAAACACTTAGAGTTCTGAATGAATCATCAGCTTGGATTTTTTTATGATTTCCCCACCAACCCTCTTAATGTTTATATGTAAAGACAGTATAAGGTATATACAATATATTTCCCTCATTTAAGAACAATGTTAAAGGCTTGAATTGTGTGGGAGCTCATATATTTTCCTACCTTGAATATTCACAGCTTTCTTCAGTGTGAATTCCTAAGACTGAGAGCAGCTGACCACATTCAGACTGACACAGAAAAGCTTATTAAATCAATGTTTCATGACTGAGATGCTGTTTTGATTCTAAGTGTACTCAAATGTTCAAATGAACCTGTGATTTGAACAATTTGGAAGTTCCCTCCAGTGATGTGAATTGTAGCCTTCCCATTCCTGTCTATCCCATTCAAATTCGGTCCCTTGTTTGTCCAAAAGGTTTTTCAGTGCAGGGAGGGAGGGGGGATGATCCACCCAATATGGTGAGTGTTTGTTTTCACCTGATACCACAAGGGTACCAGTGGAGCCCTCTAGTTGGGCACTTGCTGTCACAAACTCTTGCCACGTAACCAGCTCATCTTTTCTTCCTGTCATATCATTTCTTGATGGCATCCCTTACTCCTGTTCTCTGGAGTTCCTTGTCTTTTGCTTCCTCCATTCCATAAAATCTGGATCATACCATTGATGAGCACTAGGAACAATGATGGTATATTCAATGGCCTCTAAAGATTCTGCCAGCTCTAATTCTATAATTCTATGACATTTACTTCTGCTTCACATATCCCAACTTAGAAATGTAGATTTATAGGGGTGAGTAGCAAAGCAGGTACCTTCAATGACATAGTCACTGTGACAAAGTAATTGATGAATGTTAGCAGGAGGAGCTATGGGTGGAGCGACTGGGGTGTCCAATAAACAAAGATAGGAGCCCTTGGTTTGAGTCTCCTGTTCAAGGTCAATCTTTGCTGGAGAAAACCATCCTCCCATTTTGGAGGGTCTGCTTCCTGTTTCTTGTAATCAAATACCTACAAGTTGTATAACATTTTTCATATGTAACCCAGTAGAGCATCACAACAACACTCTGAGATAATTGCTATACTTTCCCCCATTTTATAGATGAGGAAATTGAGCCAGAGAGAGGCTGTGAGTCTGCCCAGGGCCATTCTTGTCATCTAGTAAGTGTCTGTGGAAGAATTGGGAATTGAGTCCTCCTGAAGCCAACACTCCATATACTGTGTCACCTAGATATCAATCTAGATGGTGCAGATGACAAGCATTAGAACAAAATGTATTATCCTGTTCATTTAATTAGGACTCCATGACCAGGAATGGAAAAGGTCAGGTTCAGTTTCATTCTGTTTCAGTGATTTTCAACTCTAAAAGCTTGGCTTCCAGACTTTGGAGAAAGCAGTGATTCAAGTTAGATAAATTAAAGAACTGGGACCTGGTGAGGTATTTATTCATGTAATCTGGGTTTTCAAAGTTTGTGGTTTAGAGGACAGAATTCTTCCCTATCCCTTGCAGGTGGTGCTTTAATTAGACACAGGGCCTCAGCTGCTTGTTGGCATAGCAGACACTTCCTTAGTGACTGGAGGCCAATTCCAAGCTCTGAGTGCTTTGAGTCTAGCCTATGTTGTTTCTGCATGTTTTAATGATGGAGTCATTATTGCTGATGTATCTTGAAAATGTACTTAAAAGCTTCCATGTAAAACCACTGGGGTGTTACTAGGACTGAGTCATTGGTGGAGAACCAGAATTGTTTTTTCTCATACCCTGAAACCCAATCTTGAGGGATGAGGGAGTAGGAAACTCCCATGTTCATCCTCTAAATTCATGCCAATGTTCTCTAAGTGTGCCAGTGAACACTAGTAGCTCCTCTGTAACTCAGATTTAAGGGTTGTCCAGGGGTTTTCAGAGGTTAAATGGGTGAGCCAATGTGTTTCAGAGGCAGAACTTGAACCCAGCTCATCTTTCTTCTAAGACCACCCCCTATCAACTATGCTTCTTACACTAAAAGTACGCATCTAAGCAGGTGCCATCTCCAGTTGTCCTGATCTTGTCACTGGACACAGATAGGTGTGGAGGAAAGAGTGAGGCTGGTGACTTTGCACAGCCCTCCCTCACTTATATCCATTTTTCTTGCAAATCATTGCATCACCTCCCTGATATCATGGTCCTCTTTGAGAACAAAGACAAACAAGAACAAGTAATCTAATCCTATTTCCAGTAATCACACTCAAGTCAATACTTCATGGCACACTCTAAACAAACAACCTTTGAGGAAATGTTGGTGTTACTTTCTTGACTAATGCTTGTGATCTCCTCTCTCTTGCCTTGCCTTTCTTAAGTCCTTGAAGGTAGCTCCTTTCATCCACCTACTTAGTCTTGTTTGACCATCCCCTTCCTGCAGTTTGGCTCCAGTCCCTCCACCTTTTCCCCCCAGTCATAATCCTCATCTTTCCTACTCCTTCCCCCCACTGGAATCTCTCTCCTTTATTTATCTCTCATGCATTGTGCTTGAAAGTTGTGTTGGGTTTTTTTCCCACTTTTTGCAAGAACTCACTCTAATTTCCCTCCTCTTCTGGTTCTCTTGAGCACAGAGCTGCTCTAAATCAAACCTTTAGCCAGTGTTTTCTTACCTAACTTCTTAGCTGATTCTCCCTAGCAACAGACTTCTGTTCTGCATTAGGTTAACCAGAGATTTCTTAAGGCTACAAGAGCCCTTAAAATAAAGCATCAAATTAATCAGAAAACACGTTGATTCAATCATCTTCCTAAATGATGTCCCATTATGTTTCATGGGCTAGAACAAGATGTTTCAAAGGGCTGAACATTGGGAGAAATATGATGCACACACATTTGATATCAAAAGTTGCACAGAGTAAAATTTGTATTTTTTCTTGATTAAAGAACCATGTAAATGCTAATAAGGAATGCTTAGAATCATGGATTGTGTTGCATAGGAATTTTGCAAACATCTGGTTCAGCTGCCTCATTTTTAAGGTGGGAAAATTGAGGCCTATAAAGGAAAAGTGAATGATTAGTGGGACACACTTAGCAAATGCCCCAGCTGAGATGTGAACTGAGAGTCTATGGCTCCAGATTTAGACTTCTTTCTGCTAAGGTCAGTAGTTAGTGTGTAGGAGAGCTTCATAATTCATGGCGTGTTTTGAAGACCATGATTAGAAGGTTAAGTTTAGTTCAAGAAGTAATTTGTAGCCCCTACCAATTTGTGAGCAGATACTGACAAAGTCAATGCAGAAGAAGGATATTTTTTTGTTACTATACACAGGACCAAATAGAATGGGGACAAAAGGATTGATCCTGGCCAAAGGCTCTTGTAATAGGCATGCATCTGTAATAGCTATTCAGCACATATGCAGTCACCATCATTTTGCAAATAGTGACATCCATGTGGAAGATGCTTCCAGGAGAGTGGAAGACTAAAGCATTTGGTGTTGGCCTACTGTGTGGTTGAGATTAGTCTTTGGGGTATACATTGGTTGTATAACTGAAGTTGTCACCATCTTTACAACAGCCTGATCCAGTACGAATCATGGATTTTTGCTTCCTTGGTATGTGAAGAGATGATTCCTTCATTCCCAGTTGGTGAGACCATGTACAAGGAAGGAAGATGCTAGGTCCTCATTCTTTTCCCATTCAACCCCATGGCAGGCTGAGAAATAGGCCCGGGTTGTTTGTTGTTGTTCACGCTTCTCTGCTCTAAAGACAGGTTGTAAAGTCTTCTACCTGGCCCACAAGCGTGGTGCTTGTGTATCCACTAGGCCAAGAATCCAAGCTGGATGTTACAGCTAATCCAAGAGCAACACCTTGAAGAGCACCAGTCCGGAATTCTAGGCTAGCAGAAGCTACAGCAGCTGACATTGGACTTGAATTTTGTAGAGTCAATTCTGTGTAGAAGATGATCTAAATTGGGACCCTATTACCATCCCCCTCTTCCAGTAAGGGAGTTTGGGGAGAATTATGCCCTCTGGTCATTGTGGATTGTTTTCAGATTTCTTCATGCTATAAATCAGAAGGAAATATCCCTTGGTAAAAGCTAATCTAATGTTAAGTGGTTAAATGGAAATTGGGTACTATTATTGGTCCCTAAAATTGATGGAAGGAGTATGGCCAGTGGGGACTCAAGGCAACGGCAGAGAAAAAAAAAATTCTTCCCAATGTTTTTAGGAAATAAAATGCAGCATTAATAGAACATAATGAGAGAATAAGGCAAGAGTAAAACATGTTATGTAGCTATCCAGCAGTTAAAGCCAAAGGCAGGATTATGAGAGAGAGAAGAGGATAAGAGGTAGGAAATGATATAGAAACCCAAACAAACCAAAAGAATGCACTGCATGTTTTCTTGAGTGTGTGTGTGTATTTGTATGTGTGTGTGCTGTGCACATCTGGGTGTATTTAGGAGGAGACAGGACAAAAGTAGCCAGAAGTTCAATAACTACAATCTTTCATGTGTGGAAGATGACAAGAATGGAGAGAATGCCATGATTAAGGTACTGGTGAGAAGAAGAGACAGTTTGTGGAAAAAAAGGCAAAGGCTTGGTGTAAGGTATTTGGTTTCTTGGTGCACATGGGCAGGGCATTCAATTCAGTGTTACAAGACTACTGTGTGAGGAGCACCATGACAGGACTTGAATGATAGACAAAATTGAGATAAAATATAGTGGTCTCTGGTATAAAGCCAAGCACAAGCAGCTTTCCAGAGGACTGCTGCTGTGAACAGCTTTCAAGGTTCTGATTACATAGTATAGTAAATTCTTCGTTTATTCAGTAACAAACTAAGACAAAACATTGGCAGAAATCAAAGTACAGCCTTCAGAAGTTATGGCATAACAATTTATCACTAAAATGGTCACATAGTTTTAAGTGAAAGATAACATCCATTTAGTAAGTCCTTAATTCAGTCGCCCTTAAGGAGGCAAGCCTCCTCAATTAATACAAAGTACAAAGGTCAAAGTCCTCCTCCCCTAGGTCACATTGTCATCTTAATCTCTTCAGTCAAAAAGTCTTCTTTCTTCTTAATTGGACATTAGTTTCCAGTCATCCTTAATGAGTAAGTCCTTAACTCAATCATCTAAATATAAAGGTCAAAGTTCTCCACCCCTAGTAAATTGTGATCTTCTCAGTTTGCATTAAATACCCAAGGAGAGGTCTTTTCATCTTGACTTGAAGCTGGCTCTCCACTTACATGGTTCCCCTTCCATGGTCCCAGCTCCTGCAAGCTCCTTGTTGTCCAGCTCCTTGTCCAGTTCCTGTTCCATATTGAAGCTCACAGTGTCTAGTCCACCTCAAGTCCTTCACAGTTTCTGTTCCTGGGAAGACAAAGCTTAAAAAAGCCACAATAACATTCATTCACATTGTTGGCATCCTCATCAATTCACTTTCTGTCTGTGAAACCAGCATAGACCCAACAACAAGGCCTGAGGAATCAGCACAAATCACTAGTATAGTCCCAGGACCACTGAAATCATCAACAAGACCCTCCTCCAGGATTTCTGTAAACATACAACAAGAAAATCCTCTTTCAGGGCTTCTGAACAAGCAAAAAGGTCCCAGGGCTTTTGTAACAACAGCACCATCCTGTAGTCCTCTAACAACAGACAAATCTGACAAAGTAACATCAAAACAGAAAGACTAAGTACCAGCACCACAGCTATGCCTCCTCCTCATCCCTCTCTTCTCATTTCTCAGTTCTTCTAAATTCTCAGTTCTGTCCTCAGTTCTCATTTCTCTTCTCAGTTCTTAGGTCAGTTCTCAGTTCTCTTCTCTCTTTCCAGTAGTAGCAGTCCAGCCTCCAGAAGCTTGCTCCAAGCAGTTCTAGCTTTTTGCAGCTTGGGCTTTTCCTTATGTATGGTATTAGCTCCTCCCTCTTCTGCCCTTTCCTGTTATGTCAACAAGTATATTCCACTGTGGAATTCCCAAGTTCTGGGTCTTAATACTTGACACAATCATTAACTTGGAACAAGATGCTAAGTACTGTTTGTTTGCAAATACAAGAGTCAGGAAAGATCTTCAATACCCACTAGAATTACACCTGGACTCATAGAGCTTCTGAGAGGAAGAGCAGACACAACCGCAAATATGTTGATTGGTTTGATTTTGGTCAGATTGTCATTTTTTTGTTGTTTAGTTGTTTTCAGTTCGGTCTGAGTCTCTGTGACCCCCTTTGGGGTTTTCTTGGCAGAGGTACTGGAGTGGCTTGCCATTTTCTTCTCCAGCTCATTTTGTAGTTGAGGAAACAGAGGCAAATAGGGTGAAGTGACTTGCCCGGTGTCACAAAACTATTAAGTGTATGAGTTCAGATTTGAACTCATGAAGATGAGTCTTCCTGACTTCAATTTCAGTGCTCTATCTGCTGCACCACCCTCTAGCTATCCTTTTGTCTGCATGTGTAACCCTGAGTTAGCCACTTAACCCTGGTTTCCTCAGTTTCCTCATTTGCAAAATGAGCTGCAGAGGGAAATGGCAAACCACTTCAGAATCTCTGCCAAGAAAACCCTAAAGGAGGTCACAAAGTTGAAATGATTCAACAACAACAAACGATAAAGTTCTAAAGGAATCTTGAAGGGACTGAGCTTTTAGTTGTGTGACCTTGGGCAAGACACTTAACTCCAATTGCCTCCCTCAATTTTTTTTAAAGATCTTGAGCTTTTACTGAAAAGGACATGTCTAAAGTAAAAAATGTCACTGTATTATAACCACTGCATCTTAATCAACACAAATAGGACTGATAATTTCCTATCCAAATACTTACATTTAAAATCCATGTCATTAGTGAGAAGATATTATTTCAAGTCATACAGGATCAGAGAGGAAACCAGAAGTAGTTGAAGCAAGCGAAGGTCATAATTCTTCCCTCTCAGAAGCCAAGGGGAAGAATATAAGGCAAAGGTGAAGTTCTAGGAGGTCTGATATCAAGGGTAAATTTTTCAAGAAAAGTTCTTAATGTTAAGAGGGGCAGGAATAAGATGAGAAGACATTTCTTCAAGACTGTAATTGTGGAAAGAAGAATAAGGGCCATGTTAAGAGATCCCTGTTTACTGTAGCTGCATGAAAGTAGAGGACAGCAAACAATTAGCTTTGGAAGAGGTTCCTGAAAATTTGGTTTTTGGAGTGGGAGAGAGAATAAGCATGTATTAAATACCTACTGTGTGCCAGGCACTGTCATAAAGGCTTTACAGACATTATCTCATTCAATCATCACAACAATCCTGGGAGTTAGGTGCCCTTTTTACAGCTCAGGAAAGTGAAGCTTGCTGAGGTTAAGGAGCTTACCCAGGGTCATAGAGTCAGTAATCTTCTGAGGCCAGATTGGAACTTGAACTTCTCACTCTAAGGCTAGAGTTTTATCCACTGCACTATGTTGCTTCCACTGAGAGAATGGGAAGAGTGCTATAGGATTTGAAGTCAAAAGATCTGGGTTCAAATAGCCAATGATTTACACAATCTCATCTATCGGGTTTCCTTTCCCCAGGTCACTATGCCTTAGTTTCCTTATATGTGTAAGAGAGTTGTCTAGGGGTAGTTAGGTGGCACAATGAATAGAGCACCGGGCCCTGGAGTCAGGAGGACCTGAGTTCAAATCCAGCCTCAGACACTTAAGACTTACAAGCTGTATGATCTTGGGAAAGTCACTTAACCCCAATTTCCCTGCCTTCCCCCTTCCAAAAGGCAGAGAGAGAGAGAGAGAGAGAGAGACAGACAGACAGACAGACAGACAGACAGACACAGAGACAGAGAGAGACAGAGAGACAGAGAGGGACAGAGAGAGGTGTCTAACACCCTGTAGTCATGATAAATGTAAATGACAAGATGTTCTACACCTTAATACCTTTATAGATAAAAGCCTCTTTGAGTTAAAATCAATGGAGGGTATAAAATAGATGTGAACAATTGCTAGATATCTCTTTTCAATCAATTAAATGTGTAAACCAGATCCTAAATGAATGAAAGCAGGTAATTTTTATCTTGAAAGGCTTTGTAGTTGACTGAAAAGAATCGGTCATGCCATCTGAGGCTTTGTATTAAACAGCAAGTCAATTCAGATTTGGACAGTCCAATAGCAAACCAGTGTACAAGTTGAAAAGCTTTAGCCACATCGCAGAGAGGGAACACTTGGGCACTTAGCAGTCCTAGGGCAGAGATGTAAAGACACTAGATAGTCTGTTTCCTCCATCTTTAACCAGAGGATGACATTTGTGGACATTAAAAGGTAAGAAGACTTGGACTTCACATGGGCATGTATAGCAGTGTTCCCAAAATATCAGCAGTTGGGGCAGTGTCTGCATTGGGAGATGTGAATGAAGGAGACACAATGAGGACATGCTGCCCAAAGACTCACAAGGGCACCAACCCCCAGAGCCTGCCCTGCAGAGGAAAATTTTAGGAGGATTCCACAAAAAGAGAAAAAGATTCCCAGAAACCAGGAATTTTGACATATGTCTTTGCCACCTGTCCTCTCTAAGCTTGAGCCCGCTCCCTGAAGGGATCCTGCATGTGCAAGGGAAAGGAGCTGCACTCAGTCAGACCAATTTCTTGTTGTGGCCTCCTAGTATAAACCAGAAAGTGGTTTGTGAGTTACTGTATCAGAAAATACCCCTAAATCCTCCATGTTCTTCCCAGGACCCTGAAGGGGGCCTTCTGGTGACCCAACCTGTAAGAGCCAACGGAGAGAGTAGATGCATCAGCCCAGAGACGATTCAGCAGGAGGAGTTCTAAGATCACTCCTAGCTCTGGAGCTTGTGATTTATGAATGCTCTCAGCCACAGCAATGAGATTTGTATGATTAAGTGCTTTATGGGACATGTCAGTGAAATATACTGCATGTTCCTTCAGGTACCTGCATGTAACTAAATAAAATAAAGAGATCCTATGGATTGAAAGAGGAGAAAATAAAAGAGGGCGTATCTTTATGTCAGAGAATTTGTATGTGATTGTTGTGAGAGTATGGTGTTAATTCAATTCAATTAAAATGTATTAAGCTCCTACTAACAGCCAGATAGTGCTCCATGAACTGGAGATATGTGGGCAGATCTCTTAAGAACTTTACATTCTACTGAGGGGGTGTGGGGAGAGGGGAAGATAGATAGATAGATAGATAGATAGATAGATAGATAGATAGATAGATAGATGGATGGATGGATAGATGGATGGATGGATGGATGGATGGATGGATGGATGGATGGATGCATGGATGGATGCATGGATGGAGGCAGGAAGGCAGGGTATTTAGAATCAAGAAGTGCTGGGTATGAAACCAATTAGAGACATTTTCTGGCTGTGTAGCCCAAGACAAACATTCAGCATCCCTGGGCTTCAGTTTCCTCCTCTGTAAAATGAAGGAGTTGAACTCAGTGATCCTTCCAGTCCCTTCCAACTCTAAATCTTCTGAGAAGGCGTTTCTCTTAGGAGGTTGTTGTTTATCCTTTATTTTCAAAGAGGAACAATGACATCCCAAATGGTGTCTTGACTCACATGTGAATTGGACTGAAGTGAGGCAGACTTGCACAAAGCCATCAACCTCACTCTCTCTTCCTGAGTTATCAAAGTCCAATGACAGGACAAAAGTCAAGATAACTGGCAGTAGCCCAGGATGCAGTGGATGAACCTGGCATCTTTGACATCTGACCAAGCTCTCCATGCTTCCCCGTACCTGTTTCACCTGCCTTTGTCGTCCCATATTGGTTTACCCAATATTAAAAGTATATTTAAGCATTAAAGATTAGCCTATTAAGGTATATTCATGACCAGAAAAGGAGGTATTGTGGTCATGCAGAATGACAAAACTATGTATGGACAGCATTAGCAAGGCACTCGTACTCAGGCAATATGAGACCTAGAAGAAGGCCTCCAGCCCAAGTGGATGAACAGCTACAGGATCCATTTCTGGAAGAGTGTAGACAAGAACCACACAAAATGATGAAGTATAGATGGATGGTAATCTGCATCCTAGGATGGAATGGTCATATCTTGGAGTTCCCAGATGCATCAAAATACAAATGTAAGAAAGTAATCATTGGGAAGCAACTCTTATTCTGTTTTCTCAGACATAAGAAGGTATACTAAGTTTATCAATATGTGATTTTTTTTTCTAGCATAGGAAACCTGGGGTGGGAAGTTGCTTTGCCAGTGAAAATAACCACCCATCTACAGCTTGTTAGCTAAGTCCTAGGGAGATTCAGAAAAACTACAAAGGACTTACCAAGGTGTTAACATTCAGTTAGAGGGGGTAGAGGGGGGATTTAAAACCTTGGTGTTCCTGACTCTCAGTCCAGAACTATCCACCCTCTATCCACTCTGTCCCTCTCCATTTATGAATGACCTGTACAATTGGTGCACTCATATTTAGTTGACAACATATGGTTCTATATATAAAATGGATTCTTAAATTTAACAAAATCATTTCATTACAGTAAAAAGGAAACTGCCTCTCTTTCATATGTTGCAAAATATAGTTATTTAGCCCAAGTAAAACCAAATGAGAAAGTCAATGCTAATTATGGCATTTTCTAACAGGATTTGCTATCAAAGTCTATGTTCACAAATTCTAGGCAGGCTTTCCTAACAGAGCACTGACCCTCATTCTCTGTCTCAGGAAGCCTGTGATGTTGCTATTCTTATAGTCATTTTCTGTCTTGTCTTTTCCTACTCAGAACTAGGCCTCTTAAGCTGAACAACATCTAAAAAGGTGTCATTAAAGATGGAAGAGAAGCTTTCATAAAGGTTTTAGTGGGTCAAAAAAAATTGCATGACCTTCCTCCTGACCCAGAACTTACCAACAAAAGGTAAGTTTTCCATTCAAACTAAATGAAATGGATTTTTAAAGTTAAAAGAGACACTGAGAAAAAGATAGATCTGGTCTAAGTATTCAGATGATAAAGGAATGAAGACTAGAGATGATCAGCCATTAGCTATATTATAGCATTATATTGTATTGTCATAGTCCTCCAGCAAAAAAGTTTGTGTGAAACAGCCCATAACTGTGCCTAACTCATTTGTGGATTCTATTTCTTCATATAATGTATGGTGAAGAACTATGCTATCAAAAATGTATTCCCTCCCCCCAAGAAATACCAAAACCAAATAAACTTAAAAAGAAAATCAGATCATTGTTCATCAATTTAGTCATCGCTCCACTTCATACAAATGTAAGGTGCTTTACCTGACTCAGTTACAATCCTTTCCTGCAGATTATTTTTGTCCCCGTGTGTATTGTGGCTCAACATAAGGCATTTTTCATCCTAGGGTTCTGAAGACAAAGCTTTAGATCAATTTCTCACTTTGGGGTTTCTGACCCCAGTCCTTAGGAAACAGCATGGGGTGGGATTAGATCAAGAACTTGTTCTGGAGCTAGGAAGCTCTGAGATTGTCATATCTCCAGTATCTATCAACTGTGAGAACCTAGGCAAGTCACAAATCTCTTGGCACACTCGGCAATTCTACAAGACTATGAGGGGTTAAGTAGGTGAAGACCTGAATTGATGAAGTGACTTTGTTCATCTAGGAGTTCCCTTTATCAATGAAATTCAAGGAATAGTCTATGTCTTTCTGCACGTTGCTTAGATTAGAACAGGCATTCATAGATGCTTAAGTTACAAAAAGCATTGAGAAATTCTTACCTCCAAATGTTTGGGATTTTGAT
The DNA here is from genome assembly GCA_028646515.1 of Pseudochirops corinnae. Taxonomy (NCBI): domain Eukaryota; kingdom Metazoa; phylum Chordata; class Mammalia; order Diprotodontia; family Pseudocheiridae; genus Pseudochirops; species Pseudochirops corinnae. The sequence goes on from CM053591.1 coordinate 192,105,385, forward strand.
GACTCTAATGCTCCTGAAATGTGTAGAGGCTTTGGTTCTTTCCCTCAACAAAGTAAAACAATGGCTTATTCCTACCCATTCATTTTCTCTCCATTTGCTTTTCAACCCCTCCCTACTTCCCTTCTCTTCCTGTAGCCAAGGAATTAGAGGACAGGCTTGACCATGGTGGTGAAAAAAGGTGAAAGATGACAAGGGAAGCAAACGCACTCAACCTAGTGTAGAATGATGATTCATTCAGCAGAGGTAGGAAGGTGCAGGAAGTGATTAAAATAGGAGCTCCATGATGGCTGTCCTAAACTGTGTTATAATACGAGAAAATAGGAGAGATATGATTGAATGGAGAATCAGAAGACCAGGGTTTAATTCTTGAATCTGCCAATTGTTACTTATTTGATCTTGAACCTCTTGGGGCTTCAGTTTCTTTATTTTCAAAATTAAGTGTGTGACTTGGAAAATTTCTACCATGGGGGTACTAGAGTTTTATTTTTAAAAAGTGATAGTGTCCATAGCATATTGCCCGACATAAACAGTCATTTTTATACTTAGTATAAGCTTTCAAGCAGCCAATAGCCAGAAGGAAGTGGTGGTCATACGGCCCAGTGCTCATTGGGATTGGTGGTGCCCTTCTTCAGTTTAGTAATTTTCAATGGCACCATTCCTATTCTAAAAATACTCTAGTAAACTGTCTGTAAGGCAGGACATAGACTGCCAGCAGGTGGAAACAAGGGGGCCTTTCTCAATTTTTCTTACAGCATTCTTTCTGTAGTTCTTATCTGTTCTTTTACATTATGTTTTGTATCACATATATTTATGTGTATCTCTGATATTCCCTATAAGACTGTATGTTACTTGGCAGCAGGGAATGT
>CM053591.1:192106750-192129588 GCA_028646515.1 Pseudochirops corinnae
GAACAAAAAATTTGACTTTCAAATACAAGAAGAGAAGCATGAGAAGGTAAACAGGAAAAAGAAATCATAAGGAACTTATTTAAGTTGAACTATTTACATTCCTACATGAAAAAACAGTAATTTTAACTCATAAGACTTTTCTCAGTATGTGGATAGTTGAAAGGAATATATATGTATATATTTATAATATATATGTATGTATAAGAAATGTATGTGTATATAAATATATATGTGAGTGTGACCATATGTATGTTGATGTATACATAGACAGAGGGCACAGGATGAGTTGAATATGAAGGGATGATATCTAAAAAATAAAATTAAGAGGTGAGAGAAAAATTTATTGGGAGGAAAAAAGGAGAGATAAATTAGGATAAATTATCTCATATAAAAGAGGCAAGAGAAAACTGTTTCAATGGATGGGAAGATCAGGAAGGTGAAAGAGAATGGGACAATCTTACTCTCATTGAATTTGGCCTAATGAGAGAATAATACACATACCCAATTGGGTAGCTTATCCTACAGGAAAATAGGAGGGTAAGGGATAAGAGGAGTGATGATAGAAAGGAGGGCATATTGGGGGAGAGGGTAGTTAGAAGCAAACATTTTTGGAAAAAAGATAGGGTCAAAGGAGAAAATAAAATAAAGGGGCGCAGGATGGAGGGAAATATAGTTCCTCTTTCAAAATATAACAATTATGGAAGTGATTTTGGTAACTACACATATACAACCTATATTGGGGCAAGGTGAAGAAGGAAGAAGGGAAAAAATCTGGAACTCAAAGTTTTATAAACAAATGTTTAAAAAAATTGTTTGGTTTTTTGTTTTTTTTTTTTACATGAAACTGGGAAATAAAATATACAGGCACTGGGTTATATAAATCTATCTGGCCCTACTAGAAAGTTAGGGGGAGGTGATGGAGGAGGATATAAGAGAGAACAGATTGGGGGAAGAGATATTGAGTGGGCTTGCTATTTGTGGGGGTAGGGGAAAGACAGAGAGAAAAGATTGTAACTCAAAATTTTGTGGAAATGAATGTTGAAAACTAAAAATGAATAAATTAATTACAAAGAAAGAAGTTATGTTTAGGGTAGCAAGGTGGCTCAGTGGATCAGTCTCCAAAACTGGAGTCAAGACCACCTAAGTTCTAATACAGACTCAGACACTTACTAGAAGTATGACCCTTGACAAGTCACTTAACCTTGTTTACCTCACTTTCCTCATCTGTAAAATAAGTTGGAGAAGAAAATAGCCAAGATATTGCTAAATTGGATCAGTGAGTGTCAGACAGGACTGAAACCACTGAAAAACAAGGACTAATAAAGGGGGAAGTTGAAATATGTGCCATATTATTGGGAAAGGAGACATTGTGTGGAATTGGATTGTGTGCCCAACTAGGAGGGGAATTAGCTCTATTCCCTTTCAAACATCTTCAACTGAAAAGCACATAGAAGTTCCAGAATTGTGAAAATCCTCTGAATCTTAAGCACAGAAGGAAGGCAATTTGCTGGAAGAATGAGAAGGTGGTCCATCTCAGAGCATCCTTCCTTATTCTTGGGGGTTCCAATCTTCTATAGGAAAAGTACAAAAATGAAAATCTTTTGCTCGGGTCCTTTTTTATATTGTTTTTAGAGAATGACATTGAGAAAGTGAAAAAATGATAAGAAAAACAATCAGTGAAAGAGAAAATATCCATTGTATTGGTTGTTCCCTCCCCACCAAAATAGCTTGTCTCTGTTAATATTGTTTCCTAGAAGAATAAACAGAAAATTCGACAAATATAAATGATGGGGACCTTGAGAAAATCAATGAACTTCCTCTGAAGTCCCTTCCAAATCTAAGTCTCTGATCTTATAAATTATAAGAACAAAAGGTGAGTTCAAATATGCCATATGCATCAAATATGCCACTTGCTGCACTAGGCAGAACTTTGTGAGCAGGCTATAAATGGGCAACTTAATTGTATTTCTGCGTTTCATTGTTTAATTGCAGACCTCTATCAATTACTTTATCTCCTTCAGGATCCCTTTCTGAAAATATTATACAATTTCATTGTTGTATGTCTGTGAAACCCAAACAGCCTAGCAGTGCCATGCTAGGAAACTGAATCACTTCCATTTGAATTGTCTTATGAAGATCCTGAAGATCACCTGCAAGAAAAGGTACCAGACACCGATGTCCTTACTGTAACTAAACTGCCAAGGATTCAAACTCTGCTTCAGAGAATACAAATCCAATGGGCTGGCCATTTTGTTTGAATGTAAAACTTATCCTTGCCCAAAAGACTGTTTTATGGAGAACTCATACAAGGCAAACATTCATATGGTGCTCAGAAGAAGTGATACAAAGAAACTCTCAAGATCTCTCTCAAGAATTTTGGAAGTGATTGTGTGACATGAGAGATTTTTGCACAGGACCGCTCAGCATGGCATGCCCACATCAGAGAAGGTGCTGTGCTCTGTTAGCAAATCAGAATTGAAACAGCTCAAAGGAAAAGCAGGGTTGGCAATTTGGAGAATCCACCTCAAGTGTTCACTTGAACTATTCGTGCCCAACCTGTGGCAGAGCATTCTGAGCCTGTATTGGTCTGATCAGTCACAGTTAGAAACATTGAAACTTGACTCTAGCATAGTGAGGTCAGTTTCCTCATCTATAAAATGATCTGGAGAAGGAAACCACAAAACACTCTTTGCCAAGAAAACTCCAAATGGGGTCACAAAGAGTTGGACATGACTGAAATGGCTAGAGAAATAAAATCTATCCCTTTAAGGTTCTCAAAGTACTTCACAGATGTGATCTCATTTAATCCTCTTACCAGTCTGGGGAGGGGGCCCTAAGGTAAGACCAAGTTAAGTGACTTGTCCAGAGTAAAACAGTGAATAACTATCTGAGACAGGATTTGAACTCAGTCTTCCTGACTCCAAGTTCAGGGCTATATCCACTCTACCAGCTATCTGCCTCCTCTCACTCCCACTATACTACCAATACAACTTAATAACAACCCTATTTATTAAATTCTAGAAAAGGCTAATTAACACAAATTGTAGTAGCTATAAAAATTTCCTCCCAACAAGGGGTCAGGGGGCACACATTCCCCTTGAATGCTTGGGCAGGCATACACACATATACACAAACACACACACGGAAAGGGAGCTCCAACCTTCCAACCTCAAGACCAATGAGGTACATGTGTAGATAACATTGGTACTCCCAGAATCCGTGCCCTAGATATCCTCTTCCCCATTTATAGCCTGCTCACAAAGTTCTGCCTAGTGCAGCAAGTGGAGCTTCTCAAGTCCAAAGCTAACATTTTTCTCCCAGGGGTCAGGAGGGATCACAATCCCTAAAGTTTTGGAGGTCCTCAGAAAACTATCTTTCACACCATCTTCAGGTCCTTCCTCCATTACCAGTTACTAGTATGGCATCAAACTCTGCTTTCAACTCTGTCAGCCCATAGGAGCTCTGATGGTTTTGATCGACCTGACTGATCACCTGGGTACTGCCACCTCAAAATCAGAAAAAATACAGGCCCATAAAGGGATACAACTTATCCCCATGGTCATATATATGCTCTTTTTAATATTTTTATATTATGTTATATAATCTTTTTTATAATCTATAGTCACACTCATTAAATCTGATAATAGAAATTAATAGGCAAGATCTACTTGGTGTGAGAACCCTTGTGGTTGTTCCAGAATGTTTTTTCAAATATTTTTTTTTTAACAAAGTGGTTACTTCATTTGTTATTCCATCTGTAAACCACAATACCTCATCTGTGAGGGCAATATGGAATTTCTTTTTTATAAAGACTTCCTTTAAATATCCTGACCATTTTATCATGCCTAGAAGGGCTTTATCAATATTTCACTAATATACTCTCTCTGCAAGAGAACCTATAAAAAATGTTCACTTAATTTCTGTGATATTAAAACCATTTATCACTGGTAGCATGCATGTATAATAAGGTAACCAAATAAAAATTGATACCTCTAGACAAATGAGCCCCATTCAAAGTGTCCATCGAAGTTCATAAATGTAAAGTTTGATATACTTAGCACCTTCCTAATGATGATCTTGGAATACAACTTAACAACAAAACCTCTTAATTCTCAAATGAAGATAAACGCTGGGAGCATTTTATACCTCAGAAATAGCAAATGAAATCATTGAGCTGGAAGTAACCCCCAAAAGATTACCCAGTGTAGACTCCAGGTAACCAGTGGTGGTGCCCTGAAATTACAGGTGAAGCATTAAATACCTAGTATTATTTTTTTGAACACAATAGAAATAAATTCCTTTGTTTAAATTTCTGGAAAGACATTGGTAAAAGGGTATGACTTGGTAAAGGCCATCAGCATTATAGACCTCAGTTTCCTCTTGTATAAAATGATGTGTCGGTAATCTCCAAAGTACTTTCCAGGAGTCTAAGTCAAAAATGCAGCCCCCATATTCACCACTATGCTCTTAAGCTTTCCAGAAAGCTTGGAGAACCCGTATGTTATTCTCTACCAATTCAAATTTAAGCTTCTTGTGAGCATAGTGCCTGGCCTGTAGAGGGTACTTTTCAGCTGCTTGTTGAAAGATGATGACTATAAGAGATAACAATTACCAGCATTCCAAGGTTTTAAATAAGATGCCCTTTCCTCCCAACTCTGATGACATTTCCATTATGTGACCATTGAAAAAGATCATAACCCTAAGACATACGGCTGCCTAGCCTGTGGGTATGATCTTCAGGCACTGATGCTGATTTTACTCTCATTTAACTTTGTGCCACCAAGATATTCTTAATAATATTTTTTTCTTAGAACTTTAGCTGACTTTGAGATGGAGCCACATTGAGATGGAGAACAGCTAAGATACCTACAGCATATACCCAGGCAACTAAATCAGCCTTTTAACTTTTACTTCTCCAGACCCAAGTAAAGCCAAGTTATTCTATGGAAGTAAGCTGTCAAGCTTCAAAAATCATCATTGAACTTGGGTGTGCAAGGTTAATATCAAGACCACATCTGAAATACCTATGGTTTGTGGTGTTTGGTATTAAGTATGGGAAGAATTGCAGAGAATACAAAGGATCTGGTCCCTTCCTTACCCTCCAAATGAATATAGAATATGCCTTAAGTGTACCATGCATCTCTCAACTATGCTTTGGGCCACCAGACATTCGACTTCTTCCAAGACAGAGGAGCTCACTGTTTTACAGTCATCAATCAATGAATATTTAATAACCACCTACTATGTGACAGACACTCTGCTAAGAGCATCATGAGATGAATATCAGCATTGAAAGGATAGAGGGATGTTTTTGCTCCCAATCACTATTGATCAGAGAAATACACATTAAACAACTCTGACATCATCAGATCACATCAACAACACCACTTCACACCTATCAGAGTGGTTAACACGACAAAAAATAAAAATGTTGGATGCTGAAAGGTATGTGGGAAAAGTAGGACACTAATGCACCATTGGTGGAGTTGTGAACTGATCCAAATATTCTGGAGTGCAATTTGGAACTATGCCTGAAGCACTATAAAACCATACATATCTGTTGATCCAGCAATGCCATTGCTAGCTCTATATTCCAAAGACATCCAAAAAACATGAAAAGGACCTATTTGTACAAAAATATTATGGCAGTTCTTTTGTGGTAGCTAAGAATTTGAAATCAAAGGGATACCTATCGATTGGGAAATAGCTTAACAAGCTGTGGTATATTATTGTAATGGAACATTATTGTGCTATAAGAAATGACAAGCAGGATGTTTTCAGAAAAACACCTGGAAAGACTTACATGAACAGATGCATAATAAAGTGAACAGAAGCAGAAGACTGCTGTACAGAGTAATAATAATGTTGTTCAATGAAGAATTGTGAATGACTTAGCTATTCTCAGCATCTCGATAATCTAAGACAATCCCAAAGGACTAATGATGAAGCATGTTATCTGCCTCCAGAGAAAGAACTGGTATTGACTGGATACAGACTTGAATCATGCTGTTTTCACCTTCTTTCTTTCATTGTTTCTTTTATGAAGTCTTCTTGTACAAAATTACTAATATGGAAATGTTTTACATAATTGCACATGTATAACCTATATCTGCTTAACATCTCATGGAAGGGGAGGGAAGGATAGGAGAGAGGGATAGAATTTAAAACTTAAAACTTTAAATAAAAATGTAATTTTTTAAAAGTTGGGCTTATTTTGTTTTCCCTATAAGGAAGTAGCTTGGAATTGTTGCAATTGATGCAAAATCTCTCAAATGCAGTATAACTTGCTTTTACCCAATTCTGAACCCAAATGGGCACAGACAAAGAGAAATAATTGAGAATAATGATACTTTAGCCTGAAGCTAGTATTTAAATGGTTGTGATGAATTTTTAATTTTTAAAATTGTATGTTGTATTAATGATAGTTTTATTGAAGTTTTGTTACTTTTAACCCTTTATTCTTTCAGTACGTTCACATTCAGAAAATGCTGTAATTTAGGAACTAGGCAATTAAAGTGTAAAATTCCAATGTTCCCAGGCACATTAAATTCAAATAAAAAAATATTTTCTGTCATAAAATTAAAGGCAAGAGATATAAGGAAGAGGTTGACTACAGAAATCCTTCAGATATACTGAAGAAAAATTAAAATCTAGTTTTCTTCCTCCAGTAGGAAAATATTCCAAAGTGTACATTTTTTTTAAAACATGAATGGCAAGCTGATAAAAAAAAAGTCAATTAATCAAATAATACTTTGATTCAAAATAATTTAATTTAAATAATTTAAGTACTTAAAGCATCAAAACTCCCGCTGATTTATGGTTTATTGAGGTGGATATTGACTCTGTTGTTACAGACCACTGCCATTCTATTCCATTGGATCCTTTGTGATCCTTCTGCTGTTTTTTATGACCCTCCACAAAGATTTTCCCAATCTGGAAGCCTTCTTCTATGTCTTTTTTCCACTTTGAGTGTACCAATGGAATACATATTGTTTGTTCATTAATTATTCCCCGATATCATCACATGACAGATCCACCTCCTTTACTAATCATAGATGTCTCCAATGATATCACTTATTCAGTTGGACTTAGGTTATCACTAGAAATCCTCTTTAGGTTACTTATACTCAATATACATCTCTCTGACAACCTTCCCCTCATGTAGAATTTTAATGTCTTTGAGATAATGATATTAAAACATTAACAAGTATGTTACATCATCACAAGAACATTTATGCTAAAAAGTTGGGTTTTGCACTAGGGAGTAGATTGCTATGATTAAAATAACATTGCAAATATTCCCAACTGTATTCAGTCTGTGCCCAGTTGAACATGGGAGAGCTTTAATCATACCTATAAGGATGACTGAATTGGGTGGATCATTGGATTTCAGGAATTCTAAGCTGCAATGGGTTATGTCAATTGAGTAGGCATTAAATTTGATGTTAGTGTGGTGACTTCCATCTCCCCTCTAAAGTCATGGTGTCAGGAAGAATCACATTGTGAAAGGAGAGCTGAGTTGGCTCAGATTCAGAACAAAGTAGGGCAAAGATCCCATGACAATAAGCAGTGAAATCAGATTCATGCATAGTTCCTGTACTTACAACTTGAATATGATAAGGTGACTTGAGTCCTTAAAAAAAAATGTTTTTTTTTTAAAGTCTGTACTCCATTCATTATCCTTCTGACATCCCTGTACTGATATATGTATCATTCAATGGAATGGCCATCCCGCTATCATAATTGGTTTAATAAGACATTTTTCATTTGTTCAATATTTTTCCATTTCCAATCCTTTGTTAGATTAATCTCTCTTGAAAGTTCTAAGAACTCATTGAGGAAGTCTTATAATGTTTTGGGACTTGACCAGCCCAACATAACTAATAAAGAGAGCATCTGAGGACTCCATCATTCCTAGGATATTGTTTTCTATTTGGACCATGTAGAAGACATACTTTCTGAGAGTGACAATGACCTCCGACAATCATCAATAGATTTGTTTTCTGTCTTGGTTAACACTAAGAGTCAGAAGATTATTGAATACAGTTGTGTTGTATTTATCAAAGGAATCTTATAGAAGGAATATGCATGTATACATATTCACACATATATATGTGTATGTGTTTGTATATATGCATGCATGCATATATACATACACATACAGACATAAGTGACCCATTGCTTAAGTGAGAGCCTTTGAAAGTATTTTTTTGTCATTTTCCCCAAAAAAACAATCAGCAGCAAGATTCTGTATTTTCTGCATTTATCAGTAAATTATATAACTATAAAGATTCTCTACTTTGGAGTACAGAATCATCACAATTTAAATATCAATCATGCTTCTTGCCATTTTCTGACTATGAGAGGTAATATGGCACAATAGAGAAAAAGGTGGCCTTTAAGCCATATGAGTTCAAATTTCCCTGTCACCTTTACTCACAGTATGACCTAGGACAAGAGACTTACTGTCCCAGTACTCTAGGCTGATACTTAGATTTATGGCTTCTATGTATTCAATAGATTCTGGACTCATTTATTTTCCAAACCTTCTAACCTTCTGAGAGTCTGCATTTGTCAGCTCTTGTCCTCTATCAACTACCTGCCCTCCAACCAACTGCTAGGTATGTCACTTGCCTCCGCAATGGCCCACTGAGACCCACAGAGGTGAAATCACTTTTGTAAATTCACACAGACTAGCACATTGTCTTACCTAGAGTATTTGTTTAATAAATGTTGGTTGAATTTTATTTCATTCATTTTCCAATCGGGATAGTGTGGCAATAATTGTATCAGGGACTGAATGCTCCATTTGACCATTGTGTTTTTAAAAGTCACTGTGCCAGCAGGCCTTGATCTAAGGACAAATAGGGCCACACTCTTTCTCCAGGGACTGAGGAACTCCTGGTCTTTTCCTATCAGGCACATGAATTCTCTAACAAATAAGGATTTCAAATAGGATCATGCAAGCCAAATGGGTTGTCTGTATCACAAAGATCCTTACATATCCTGTCTCTTCTAAATGTCCTAATATAATCTTAAAGACAAAGCTGAGAAAAAATGAAGGAAAATAATTAATTCGAATTGTTTTTGCTGATGGTTACAATTTTTAAAGAGCAAAGCCAGCTGTCCAGAATGGGTTTTGAGGAGCTTTTAAAAGATTCCAAGTTCACTAGGGATGATTCCCTCCCTTGTATTTGCTGGTAATTGATTCTTTCCATTTGGCATTGGGAAAGCCTGGGTGTAAAGATTTTTCAAAAACCCAGATAACCTGATGAATGTTGAACACTGATTTATCAAACCTTCCTTTCTTCTTCTCTTTGGTCACTCTGATATTCAGCAGGAAGTCCCCTTTTTCTAGGGAGAAGCAATTGCAACATATGAGCTTTCCCAATCTGTCTCTGAGGCCTAGAGCATTTACTAATTGGCCAGAGGAACTCTTCTGCCCCTGCTTGTATCTGCTAAATATTGGGAAATGGCAAGCGGCTGCTTACTTCTCCAGACTTCTCTTTCTATGGGAACTAAGTCTATTGCTACCATTTGGTTACAACAGCATTTTTTTAAAGCAACAACAACAATGATTATAATAGTAAAATGTGTATCGACTTGTATGATTTCTCAAGCGCTGCCACACATTATCTAATCCTCATAAGCCCAGGCAAATAATCACTATTATCAATCCATGTTACAAATGAAGAAATAGAGGTTCAGTGTGGTTCATCAATTTTCCTGGGTCATACAGTTGGTAATTATCTGAGGCAGGATTTGAATTCATGTCTTTAAATTCCAGATTTCGTGGCCTTGTTCTGGTAGGTACTTGACTTATATTTATGTGACACCCTATTTGGGGCTACTTCTCAATATCCCACTGACATTAGTAGGAAAAAGTAAGTGGCAGTCAGCCAACCCTCCTCCCTACAGGGACGCCCACACCCTGCACTAACACCACAGTCTTCTCCTCTCCACTGCCTAGATCTGGCTTTTACGTTGGTTTAAAATTCCCAAATGCCTTTGAAGCCAGCAGCCTCATGACAGTGGCTTTTCCCAGTGCTCTCCTTTCAAGATGAAAGGAGAATCCGTTTGTTTTTACTTATTCATTTGTTTTGCTTGGCCTAGTGTTCCTTAAGAGCCATTGAATGCTCTAAGATGCTAGAACAAGGGGGAAACAAAGTGCAGGCTGTATTGAAAATGGAAGGGAATGAATGGGGGAATTGGGGAATGAGGGAAAAAAGGGAGTGAATCTAGAAAAATCGTCACACAGAACTGCCACGTGATTTTCCTTTATCTCTACTTGCCCTCAGAAACCTTTTAGAAATTTTGAGTTCTTCCAGGTTGCATGAATTGCATTGGGCAAATCTCCACACCTCATACTCCTATTTGCCACCCAATTTTAGGCAGAAATTCATAGGAAATTCTAACCTCAGCATGCCTGCTATGGGCAGTATCCTGAGGGCATATTCAAATAGCCTTTCCTTTTTTTTCTACTACAAATAGCAGTGCATTTCTTTAGAGCACTTGTTAGTGTAATAGGTATAAGGGCTAGATCTGGAATTTCACTGGTGTGAGAACTTTCCATGTGAGAAAACTCCCTCTTATCAATGCAGATAGGCATATTAACAGAAATTTATGCTCTTAGAAAGTTGTCGGGAATACGACAAAGTTAAGAGGCTTGTCCAAGGTCACACAACCAATATGGGCCAGAGACTTAGGTCTTCCAGGCTCCCAGGTCAGCTTTCTATTCACTGCACCAGGACTGCTTATCTCTAATATTAAAATAATAATAATATGACATAGCACAACAAAACATAACTTTTCAAATTTTGTACTGAAGGGAAATCAATGTTACTTTGGAGCCATCACTTATCAAAGAGGCTGGGTTGGAGGGGGCAGGATTTTTGGCATTGTATAAAAAAATACGCATCAGAGAACTCTGAAAAAATATGTACTCCTATAACATCCCCACAAAGAATTTTTTTGGCTGTTATTTTTATCAAAAATAAATAAATGATTGAGTATATGAATGGTGCTGTGGACTCAATTTCTAATAATAGTTTAGATTTATAAAGTGTTTTGTGATTACAAAGTACTTTAACCTATTACATGACTCTATACCCCAATGTATGTATTGCAGAAGAAATGTCTATGCTTGGCAACATATTGGTTAAGTGAGGTGAGGGAGAGAAAAGAATCCAGAATAATGAGTGGTCACACAGTATCTGTAATGTAGATAAAGAGAGGAAGACCCACAGGAAGCTGGCTGCCATGATGAACTCATGAGATGCCATAGACAGGTATCAAAGGCCAAGTCAACATGGATGATTGGTTATACACACTACGATATGGGAAAAATTGTGATGCCTTTGACAGAAGAAAGGCTGTTTGGAAGAGGAGAGAGTTTGAGTAGATCAATAACGCATTCAATTTCAGACATGTTGAGTTTGAGATATCTGAACGACACCAAGTTCAAAATGTACAAGAGGCAATTAAAGAAGTTAGATTTAAACTTAGTGGAGAGAGTGGGGCTCTATATAGATCAGCAGTTCTCAACCTGTGGGTTATGTTCAATTTGTAAAAATGAAAATACATTCTGCATATCAGATATTTACATTATGATTCATAACAGTAGGAAAATTACAGTTATGAAGTAGCAACAAAAATAATTTTATGGTTGGGGGTCACCACAACATGAGGAACTGTATTAAAGGGTTGTATCTTGGAGTCAGCAACACAGAAGTGAGAGTTAAATCCATGGGAAGACAGAGAGAGAGAGAGAGAGAGAGAGAGAGAGAGAGAGAGAGAGAGAGAAACAGAGACAGAGACAGAGACAGAGAGAGTTAGTTTAGAGAAACAGAAGAGTATATATGTTTCCAAGAAACTCTGGTATATTTGAATCAATTACAAGGGCTAGGGGAGGAGCATTAGTCTGCTAAAGGGAAGATTAATGGGGACATCATGGTTATCATTTTCCATGTTTGAAGACTTTTCAAGGAGAAAATAGAATGTACTTAAGTTACTTTACCCCCAGTGAAAAAGCTAGAACTGAAGGGTGAAAGTTGGGTAGTGACAAATTTCAGCTCTGTACAAGGAGGCATTTTCTAACAATTTGAGTTATCTCACAATGAAGTAGGTGGCTCAAACCTGAATCTCTTTAAAGACAAGCTAGATAACCATAGGCTCTGAATGGTGGTATGAAGAGATAGAAAAGATTCATTCTTCATATAGGAGTTGGAAGAGATGACCTCTAAGATCCCTTGCAACTCTGAGATTCTATGGCTTGCCCAAGGTCAGAAATAGAACTCAGACCCATGTTCTGATTCCAAAGGCTGTGCTCTTTTCACAATGTCATGTGATCTTCTATCTTAAAAGATGAGGAGTGATATTAATCTATGAACTAAAATGGTGAATCCCTGATCACTGATGGGATAGAGACTGATCTACACAATAGGCTGGGGAGGAGAGAGGAAGGACAGGACAAAAGGAGGAAGAACTTCACTGCTCTTCTGCCCTTTGCTGCTGCTGTTTGTCCTTCATTCTTCAATGAAGGTGATGCCATGACATGCAAGTGATTTAGGTTTAAATGAGGGAGGGCTGTACAAAGTCGCCATCCTCACTTCCTCCTCCAGAAATATCTGGGTCCAGTGGCCAGATATGGAACAATTGGAGATGGTCCAGGATGCAGTAGAAGACCATGACCTTTTCAAGCTAAGGTATTTAACAGCTCTCAGTTTGACAGAGGCAGCACCCACTCAGTGATTAAGGCTTAACAAAATGGGGCAAAGAATCATCTCTTTAAAAAAATAAATCTGGAAAGGGAAGATCCTAAGGGTTTCTGGCCAAGAAAGTTGTTATAATGTATTGAGATTTTTAGTCATGAAGCAGTTATAAGCCACAGGTGGTAGATAAGGGGCACAGTGGATAGAATGCCTACTCTAAAGTTAGGAGTACTCCTCTTTCTGAGTTAAAATCTGACCTCATACACTTAGTAGCTGTGTGACCCTGGGTAAGTCACTTAACCCTGTTTGTCTCAGTTTCCTCTTCTGTAAAATAAGTTGGAGAAGAAAATCGCAAACCACTCTAATATCTTTGCCAAGAAAACTCCAAATTGTGGCACGAAGAGCTGGACAAGACTGAAAAATTACTGAACAACAACTATAACCCATCGTCCGTGTTGTACTGTCCTTTGTGATTCCTCTCCATGGCCTCTCATGAGCTCTTAATGGAAACTAGCAGGCTCTGAGCCTTCTTGCCTTTCTCTTGGCTTCACAGGGGTACTGGTAGATGAGCTGACCAGCCCATCTTCTTTTTCACTCACCCAATTTTCTGATTACCTCCTTCATTCCTGTTCTCCTCCATAACCCTGTATTTGCTTTGCTTTGAAGCCTCTTCACACGCACTATATTCCTCTCTACTGTTCTCTGGGTGGTACTCATCTTGAATTCATTGGAAATTGTAGTATTCTGACTCATAGTCATATAACTTTATTGTTTCCTCTTAATAAATCTAAACTGAGTGATGATAAAGAGATTGTACAAAATTTTGCTCAATAGAAAGTAACCAATTATGTGAAATTTGCCATAATTCCACAGTTAGCTCAGCCTGCATTCTGTTTCTCTCACCTTGTTCATTCCCCAATCTTCTTTTCTCATCTACTTCCAGGGTGTGCTGCCCTGACCTCTTCCCTCTGAAGGATCTTATCCCTGGGCTGGGTTTTGGTCATGAGAGCTGGAACTCGACATGACCTGGCCTGGGAGGGAAACAGCCTAATGAGCTCAGCTGGACTTAAGCACCACTCTCTCATATCTCATTAGCCCCTCTACCTCCCATACCTGCAACTTCACTTTCCCCAAGTGACTGTTAACAAATACCCAACTCCCTCCACAGGTTAACCCATGTCATCAAGTGTCTGAACTAACACTTCTTCAACTCAGAGTACATAAGAATCCAAAAGAAGGAAGCATTTTGATGACTTTTTGCCCCCATGTTTAAGCACTGCAGGTTTAGAGATCAACCAGTTTGGGAGTTTGATTGAGACCCTCAGGTATCTCCAGAAAGGAGATGGGCCACACAGTCTCTTGAGGTCCCTACTAGTTTTCTGACCGAGTTCATTATGGTTCAGTAGACATTTGCCTGTCATGTAGCCTACCTGATCTGCTTTATACAGACTACATAGGCTGTGAGGGACTGTCTTCAGTTTCTTCCAGTTGGAGTTTTTGTTTTTTTTTAATCACTCTAAGATGCTAACAAAGACTTTCAGTAACCATGTGCCTAGAATATTCTCCCTGTCTCTTGGAACCTCTGGTGTTCATTAAGACTCAGCTCAAGCACTCCCTTCTCAATGAAACCTTTCCTTTGCCCCAGATCCTTGTGTCATCCTTATAAAACTACCTTGTACTCATTTTTAATATTCTTAGATAGATGTTGTTTCCCCAGATAGAATGTAAGCTCATTGCAGGCAGGAACATTTCACTTGTGTCTAGATAACCAATAGCCACAGAAGAACCCTGATTCCCAACTCTGACTCACAAGATTCTGATACCCCCTAGGGGTGGATTAGTCACATGGGGTCCCCCTAACATCCCTGGTGGGGCTTTCTCCCTTTCTCTTACCATCAAGAACACTCCATTGTAGCTCCTTTGGAGTAGACAACCAGTAACAGTGAAGTTAAAATAGTTTTCTTAAGCAGCTGTTATATAAACTATACTCAGGACTGCATTCAACCCTCTGGAAGCAAATCTTTATAAGTAATTTGTTACTCTTCCGTGAATTAGGACTGCCGAGTCATCTCATCAGTGGAATGATTAAGGGAGCTGTAAACATGGGCCCAAAATTGTGTTTTTGAAAATATGAGATTTCTTCTAAGTATTATCATTGCTTAGGGACTTGTAATCCACTAAACTGTAAACAGCCTCACTTCTCTTTAGGCTACCAAACATCATTAAGTGAAAGCTTCTCCCTCATTTAGAAAAAAAATTGATTGCTTGCAGTGGGGTCTCATGGGGAGAGATTCATATCTTGCTAATGCCACAACTTGTTGGATTTTCTAAGGATTTATTGAATAGTTCCAAAAGTTAAAAAGATTCTCTTTAAGTAGATTTGTAATAGGAGAGATAAATCAGCTGTTAGTTTTTGAACATGATTAGGAAATCTTCCCTTTTACCTTTCCTCCATAAGTAAAAGCCTGCTACCTTGCTTGTCGGACCATAGAATAATGAACCCTCTCCAATGAAGCCTCAGTTCTAGCTGAAGAGGTGATGGAACCCGGACCACTAAAAGGAAAAGACCAAGTCTTTGAAAGCAACCCAATTCCTGAATTTTGTCATACATTTCAGCAGCCCAGATCACTGGTGCCTCTGCCCAAGACAATTGGCTCACCTCAGTCCAACTAGAGCACCTAAAGAGCTTACTTGACATCCTTTTACTGTGCTCTGGGTCCACCCCAGACTATTTCCAGATACAGATCACTCCTTAAGCCCCTATAGATCACCTAATTAGCCTACTTGATAGTCCTTTAGCTGTTTCACCTGGCCCACTCCAAACTATTCACCACCTCTTAACCCCATTCTGATCCTTTCATGGTCCTTTTTGTATATAAGCATCAGTCTCACCCCCATTAAGCTGAGGTCCACTAGGAACCTGGCCACTTCTATTGGTGTTACAATAAGCACTGCCCCTTAACTTAAAGATCATTTGTATGCAAGAATTCATTTCAGGCAGATGTTGCCCTGTGCCCCAATGTTTCAGGGCTCCTAGTAACCCCAAACCAGATCATTGCTACAGTTCAATACACTAGTAAAAATGGAGGCTCATGGGAAAAGTATCTTCCTTTGACTTTCTCCCATATTGACCTTTCCCCTTACTCCCCGTGGATAGTAACATGATGTGTGGAAAATTATTGACTTAGAACCTTGATTTTTCAGTGAAAACTGTGGTACAGATTACTAAGGTTATATAGAAGCCAATCAGGTTACTGACTAACTGAACCCAAGATGTGACCTGTCTTTTCTCCTGATGTACTGGGTTCTCCTTTGAAAACAAAGACATTGAAATCATTGGATGAGCCACCCCAATCCCCAAAGTCTCCCACCAACAGGAAGGTATAAGAAGCAAGAGACTGTCAAACTCTGAGAGAAAAACAAAACAAAGCAGAGATGATCACAGAATGGTAGGCCCCTCCAGCAGGACACAAGTGCCAATTCTACCCTGGCATGGACCTTTTTCTAGTGTAGAAATGACATACAAGTTCCAGGTGTAAAGAACCATTTTCTCCTCCTGGGATAAGCCAGTCCCTGGTCCTCACATGGATTGGGAGCACTATGATGCTTTTCCATCATCCTGGAAGATGGGCCTCTACACTCTGGCTTTTCTTTTCATCCATAACACATAGTAAGTGTTTAATAAATGCTTATTGTCTGATTGACTTCAACACAATTTATGAGGAATGGTTTCCAAAAGTGGATGAAGCTTTGTCTCCTTACTTGAACCCTGCCAAATCTGAAGGGCCCCCTCTCCAGATGAGTGAAGATCATAGATTGGGGAGGGGGTACTTCCCAGACTTCCAGTGATCTCCAAGATGGCCTCCCTCTCCTTAAGCAGAGCTTGCTCTGAGATGGTCCATTATTCCCTTTCAGGGTAAACTCATCACTTTTAATCTCATTACTTTGCTGTTAATTCAAGCCTTGATTGATTCTTCCTCCATCAGTCTCCTCTCCCCTTTGATTGAAGGTCTGGAGGGTGGAGGACCAAAATCCTACCAATACCTTCCTTTATAGACCATAAAAAGTGAACTTTTAGTTCACTCCACTTGACATCTACTGTCCTTTATGGTTTTAAATCCATGGAACAAGGTGCCCTTGGCCAAGTATCCCCTGGCCTCCTTTTCACATTCTCTGCCTTCTTTTGCGTGTTGTTTTACCTCATTAGATTGTAAGTTCCTGGAGGGCAAGGGCTATCTTTTTATTCATTGTATCCCTAGTGCTTAGTATATTGTGTGGCATATAGTAGGCACTTATTAAATGTTCATTGGATTCGATTGAAAGATGCTGGCTATAAAGTTTGAGAAAAATGACATCAGGGTTTCCTCTTAACCTCTGGAACAAACAAAAGCTTAGTCCCTGCCCCAGTCAGAGCTTTTTCCATTTCTTGCCCCCCACACCCCCAAAAAAGTAACCTGAACCATAATTGACTTTATTCCCCAGGGAAATCATGATCCTGATAAATTCTCACCATTTGGTCACAGACACCGCCTCACTACTAGGCTCTTTAAATCCTTGTGATGAGGTGAAGCCTCTGGGACCCCCCTTGAGCTTCTTGAATCTTTGAGGTACAGGTTCTGGGAAACCCCTGGAAGTCTGATTGAATCTTTCCATTTGATGAGGCATTTGCAGAGGTGTAAGTATTTCACTGCCCGGCTGGGCCCAAACCTCTGTTACTAGCCTGGCCCTCCATTGTCCATCTGCTTCCCACCCTTGAGCCTATCAAAACATCAATCCACTCTTCATTGACCTCATTAACTCCTCCTGAAGACTCTCCCAAACTCCTCCTCTAGACCACCCCTAGATTCCTCCGTACATAAGAATCCCATCTCCCTTCCATGTGGTGTGAGAGCTCCACAGGAGGCCCCAGCACAGACTTGCTCTGTGAAAGTGCCATAGAATGACCGAGCGTAGACTGGCTCCTTAAGAGTCTGCCCCATATGGCGAACTTTTAATGAACTTTCAATAAACTTTACTTCTCTTTGGCTGAGAGAAGACCTGAGTCCAATTCTTTCGGCAGGACCCGGCCTGTTGGTGTGTTGGGGTCTCAGGCGACCCTGACCCTCTTTGGGAAACCTCTTCACTTGAGGAAAATTTTAGCCATCCCCTGGGGGATCTCCACAGTGTGGTAAGGCCCCATTCACCCCCACCCTGGTTCTGACTCTGCCAGTCGGATCTCCCTGACTCCTATACAGGCATGGCCACAGACTTTTCTGCTCTTCCTCCTTCCCAGAATGCTTTTCCCTTAAGGTCACTCGTAAGTTTTCTCGTTTCTAGTTTTTTTCTTCATTGACTTTTGCGCTGAAGACACCAACATTTCCCTCCCACCCCCTCTCTGATAGTTGTCCTACTTCCCCCTTTTCTGCCATTTTCCCACAAGTTTCAGAGCTCTGTGCCCTCCTTCTACCTGCCCTCCCCCCCATGCTGCGCTGATTTTTTTCTTCTGGGCCTTTAGCAGTTCTTCTTAATTGGAGAAACACCGAACCACAGAGGAGCCTGCGGAAGCCATTTCCTAATCCTCTTTGAGTTGAAATCTCATAATGCACTTGCTTAAGAAGCTGCTCATCAGTTACAGTGTTTTCAATGTCACTCTGTAATGTTCATCTCTAATTGTGAAAACAGCAAACCCGAACAGAGCTAAGTGAAATGACCAAAAATTCCTACCCCGGAATATGTACATGTCCGTGTGTTTCTGGGAGGAAGACTGATGATGGCATCCAGGGATGATTTCCAGCGAAGCACGGAGGATTAGAACACGGCATAACAAAGCTTTGACTTCCTGCCCTCCAAGTGAGGAGCACTGAGGCCAAAAATTTAAAAAGGCTAAGAATGCAGTCACTTTGGGCCATCTGGGAATAATAATAGAACCTGCTTCAGAAGGTTGTTGTGAGGGTCAAATCACTGAACATGTAGAAAGCGTTCTGCAAATTTTGCAGTGCTGTGTCAGTGCCCACTACTTCTGGCCTCCTTGTCCAACTCCTCTTAAATCAGAATCACATTCTGGACTCCGAATCCCATCATCTCCCCAACTTATCTAACATGTCAATGCAAGAAGACCTACCCAATCAAGTTTCCCCATTCCCTAACATTGTGGATTCAATTGTGCCCCAAAAAAGTCATGGCTTTGGGGGCCAAAGCCATATTCCATTCTTTATTAAGTCCCTGTTGGTTCACATGTTACAGGTTTTAAGAGAATAACTGAGATAATAATCATGTCTGAAAAGGTGAGATGACTTCAGTGAGTGGTGTAGGTTCTCTTCAGCACAGGCCAGTGAGTTCTTCTGCCTCAGCCCAGGACTTATGGTCTTCTATCCTAGACCTTCCACAACCTTTCTCGGTGATTTCATACCATTCCTCTGCATAGAGTTAAGTCAGATGGCCTGATGTTGCAGTGTGTTGTGCCTCCCATTCCTTTTCCCAACTGTTTGACTTTGCCCAACTGTGTCTCCATATGTGGAATGCGTTCCTTCCTCAACTCATTTCTAGTTTCCTTCAGATCACAGCTGAGGTGCCCACTTCACTCATGAGGCCTCCTCTGGATACTGTACTTATTGGGATTCTCTACCTCCTTAAATTGCTTTACATTTTTTAAAACAAACCTCTGATTTCACCGGTATAGGGAACTCCTAGTGAGCAACTTGCTATACCAAGGCAAATTGGAATCTTTGCCACAATTCAGTCTTAGAATGATGTCTAAAACACTGAAAGGTTAAGGCTCTGACCCTGGGCCACAAAGCCAGTTTGTGACAAAGGTGGAATTTGAATGCAAGACTTCCTGGTTAGGAGCCCTACCCCCCATCTCCTGTGACATGCTGCCTCTCATTTCTTTGCATATAATTTGGATTGATAGATAGATCATTTCTGTGTGTATTTTGTCTGCCCCTCTCCCCATTTAATGTAAGCTGCTTGAGGGCCAGGACTATTTAATTTTCATCTTCATATCCTCAGTGCCTAGAACAATGCCTTGCATACAGTAGAAACTTAATATATATTTTTCAGATTGTTGAATTGAATTATTGATCAAAATCACTTTATATATCTAGCAGATGTTTAAATAATTGCTCTCTCCAAAAAGAAAAACAAAAAATAACAGAATTGCCAGGGTGCCAAATTGGTCCTAGGCCTTCTTGGATTGAATTCAACTTATTCTTGGATGGCATCCACTGCCAGGGTTATGTTACACAAAACAAAACAAACAAACAAAAAAACACACAAACAAACCATAAAACTGACCAAACAGAGACTGAAATATGCTAACATAATAAGTCATAGAACCACGAAGCCAAAATAACTTGTCCCAGATGAAACAGAAGTTTGGCCCTTTGCTAACACAATGCTCATGAATAATTTGAACTAAACACTAGGTCTAGACACAAAATATTAGAACTTCCAAGCCTACTGAGCCCTCTTTCTTGGGGGCAGAGTGGTTGTGTGTAAATAATGCTTATGCTGTCTAACCACAGCTGACTCCTTGCTTCCATTTGGAAATCCCATCATTCATCTTATGTCTCCTTCCCAAAATCCCCTCAGCTGCTGTTCTGAAACCTGTTCTAGACACCTTCAGTTACCATCTAAATGCCTACTTTGCTGAGATGACTGAGTTTATCTAAGCTTGCTCACCTTCTCTCCTCTCTACCTTGAAATTCTAATACTGGATGTCTCCAAAGTTTTCACAGTTTTGAACTGAAAAACTTAAAACACCCTGGATATCTTCATCCATTGTCTAATCCTTCCCTCTACTCTCAGAGGATAAATTATCCCTCTTCCTTACTCCTCCAAATGTGTTCTTCATTCCAGTCTTTACAGATTCCCTTATGATTTTACTTCATCAATCATTCATTTTTTCTCTTAGACAGTTAATGTCTAACTTTACTCACTCCTCTGTGCCTAGAAATATGCTCAGCTCTCCTTTTTCTTAAAAAAAGAAAAGAAAAAGAAAGTTCCTTGAAGATAGTACATTCTCTCTGTTTCTCGCTCTGTCTCTATGTTTGTCTCTGTCTCTGTGTGTGCATTTCTGAAATATTATAAATGTGTTCCTTTCCTTCACCTCCAAATTTGAAAGAATATTTTTGCTGCCTCCATTCATTCATTCCTCAGAGCCCTTGAATGTGTCTGCTGTTCCATACACTTCATGGAAATTATTCTCTAAGAGGTCACCAGTGACCTTCTAACTACCAAGTCAAATGGTCTAATCTGAATCCTCATTCCCCTCAACCAGAACAATTCCTGAAAGAAATACTTAACAATAAAAATAAAATAAATGAGTTTTAGTTGGGAATGGTAATGGAAATATATCCTTGAGCTCTTACTACCTCCATGGAATTATGTATTTACGGAGTTGAGGAGTTCTAGGACTGTATTTCCTCCTAGCATTCCATGTTTCTACTGTCTTCTCCTTCCTCCTACCCATACTAAACTGTTAAAATAAAAGCCTGAGAATGGAGTTACTGTTGAGCTGAGCAAAATAGTAGGTACATGGTTACAGTTACACACACTGATGGAGAATTGTGCTTCAGTATGTCCACACGTGTTTTGTGAAAATTTCAGCATTCATTCAGTAGCCACTGAATCCTCTCAAAAGCTGATGTGAGAAGGGGAAAAAAACAAAAACAAAAACATGTTGAACCCTAACACCAAATATGAGAGGGTCTGGAGCAAGTTAATACTGAAATTAAAACCATATGACCTGTCATTAATTAATTAATAATGTACCATCACTTCTTTTTAAATATATTTTTATTTCACTAAATATATACCAAATACATGTAAAAAGAATTTAGCAATATGTTTTTTTTAATTTAAATTCCAAATTCTTTCTGTCTCTCTTTCCCCTCTGCCCTCTTTCAGAAGGCAAGCAATTTCATATTGATTATACATGTGAAGTCATGTAAAATTTATTTCCATATTAGCTACATTGCAAAAGAAAACACTGACAAATAAGTAAAATAAGAAAAATAAAGATTTTTTAAAATTAGTTCTATAAAATAATTCTTTGGTACTTTAGTATGGCACTGAATAAAGAAATTAACTTAGATAAGATTAGGTTAAAAAATTTATATTGGCTAGGCCTATGCATGAGCAATTATTATGTCTCCATTTGTTTAGATCTGTCTTCATTTGCATGAAAAGTATTTTGTAATTGTGTTTATTTATGTCCTGAGTTTGTCTTGGCAGGTGGATTGCCAAGTATTTTATATTGTCTTCTAGTATTTTAAATAAAATTTTCCTTTCTATACTTTGCTTCTATCCTTTGTTGGTAATATATAGAAATGCTAGAGATTTATGTGGGTTTATTACTTTTTTTTTTATCCTGCAACTTTGCTGAAGTTGTTAATTCTTCAACCAGTTTTTCAGTTGGTTCTCTAGGATTCCCTAATATACCAACATATCATCTGCAAAGAACAATGTTTTATTTCCTCATTCCTATTTTTATTCCTTCAATGTCTTTTTCTTGTCTTATTGCAAAAGCTAGCATTTCTAGCACAATACTGAATGATAGGGGTGATAATGGACATCCTTGATTCACCCCTGATTTTATTGGGAGGGTGTCAAGTTTATCCCTATCACAGATAATACTTGCTCTTGGTCTTAGATAAATATAACTTAGCATTTTTTTTTAAAGTTCCATTGATTCCTATGCTTTGCAGTGTTTTGAAAGGACAGGATAGAATATTTTCTCAAAGGCTTTTTATGCTTCTATTGATATAATCATATGATTTTTGTTGTTTTTGTGATTGACATGGTCAATTATGCTGTCAATTTTTCTTTTTTTCTTTTTTTTACTTTTTTTTTGATACTTTGTTTTATTTATTTTTAGTTTACATCATTCATTTCCACGAGATTTTGAGTTACAAATTTTCTTCCCATATTTCCCATACTCCCCCCTCAAAACAGCAATCCCCTTGTATAACCCCTCCCCCCATCTAATCTCTCCTATGTCCTCCTCCATCACTCCTCTAACTGTCCGAATAGGGCAGGATGAATCTCCCTTCCACAGTGCCTGTGTATCTTTAGTTCCAGTTGGATGTAGTTAATAATAATAGTAATAATAATTGTATATATATGTATATATATATATATATATACATA
>CM053591.1:192130088-192147779 GCA_028646515.1 Pseudochirops corinnae
CCTTTTCCATTTCCAAACTTCCCTATTAATGTTGAAAATTCTGCCATTCTGCCTGTCACCCATGTTGACAACCTAAGTATCAACCTCAGCTTCTCACTCTTTCTCATTTTTCATATGTAATGTGTAGCCAAGTATTGTCAATTTTATCTTTGTAACATGTCCCTTTTTCATAGGACCACCACCCTGATGCAGGTTCTCAGTACCTCATACCTGGACTATTTCCAGAACCTGCTAGATGGTCTCCCTGTTACAAGTTTCTCCCCACTCAAGTCAATTCTCCATTCAGCTGCCAAAGTGATCTTCCTGAAGCACAGATGAGACTATTTCATCTCCCTTTTAAATGAACCCCAGTCATTCCCTGTCTCTCCTAGGATTAAATATACAATCTGTTTGACATTCAAAGTCATTCCTAAAGCAGTTTCTATTCCTTGAACAAAACATTCCATCTCCAGACTCCGTGCACCAAATCCTAGCTTCCCCAGCTCCTTCAAGTCAAGCTAAAATCTCATCGTCTAAGACATGTTTTGGCTCCATATCTTTAACATAGTAAATGAAATATCATGAAAGATTTGACAAGCAGAAACTGAATGAATAAGCATTTTGAACTAATTAGTCCAATAGACAGTTTGTTTTGCTTAAAGAGTCTCTTATGCCAACATTAAGGGAAAGATAGGAAATACATGTGTACAGAAACAGAAATGTGTAGACTTCAAAACAAGAAAATATTGCCATTTATCAATTTGCCAACATTGTCATCTCTACAAATGTGTTTTGATACTAAGTGAAAAATAACCTATGAGTTTTTGTAAATTCTGGCCAAGTCTTCCTATGTCAAAAAATAAAAAGCCATTATGATAAAAGATTCTTTTGGCTTTATAGGGCACCAGAGGTGAACGAAAATGGGCAGCAGCAGTAACCACTTGCCTATAAACCAGTGGCTCCAAACTGTAAAAGCTCTCGCCAATGCCTCAAAGAAACAGCTGCAAAACAGGTTCTTATTTTATTAGCAGTAGAGATTAAGCTGGTTGAGGGAACTAGTCTCAGTTTGACAGCTTAAATTTGTTTAACCTTTAGCCAGTTAGCAAAATGTGCCTGCTGTGCTCAGCTGAATGCATTGTATGTGCTGCCAAGAATCAGGAATAACCAGCTTTGGCTTTTCTGCACTGTTCTCCGAACTTTTTGTATGGCTACGTGCCCTTTCCTTCTCTGAAGTTCTCATTCACAAAGGAATGAGTTTGTTTTAGTATGGGACTTAACTTAGTTTTAGACTGAACTACCCATCAAATAATGTTCTAGAATTATGTATTTGAGGAAGAGACATGAGAAACATCATTTTTCTGATTTTCAGAGCATCTCCTTTTTGCTTTAGAGGAAGCAAAAAAATCCTTCAAGTCTAAGATATATTGCTTCAATTCCATTTCCCTTGGGCTATAATTCATGACGCCATAAAGTAAAGGATAAAAATTTCAGTAGAAGGATGCAAATGATTTTAAGTGGAAATCTATTGCTAGCTTTTAAATATAAAGCCAAGAATTGGTGATGTCTTTAAATAATATTTTAATTTCCCTGATTACATGTAAAAACATTTTTTTCTTTTTTTTGTTTTGAGTTCTAAATTCTGTCTCTCCCTGTCCTTTGAATTATATGCAATCTGAAATAGGTTATGCTTGTGTAATCATGCAAAACATGTTGCTATATTAGTCATTTTATGAAAGAAAACTGGAACTGAAAGAAAAGAAGGAAGGAAAGAAGGAAGAAAGAGAGAAGGAGAAAGAGAGAGAGAGAGAGAGAGAGAGAGAGAGAGAGAGAGAGAGAGAGAGAATAATATGCTTTGGTCAGAATTCAGATGCCATCAATTCTTTCTCCAGAAGTGGATAGCATTTTCCATCATGAGTCCTTTTGGATTATCTTGGATCATTGTATTGATGAGAAAAGCTAAGTCATTCACAGTTCTTCATCACACAATATTGCTGTTACTTGTTACTGTGTATGACATTCTCCTGGTACTTCTCTCTGCATCAGTTCATGGAAGACTTTTCAGGGTTTTCTGAAAGCATCCTGCTCATCATTTCTTATAGCACAATAATATTCTATTGCAATCATATGCCACAGATTGTTCAGTCATTCCCCTATTGATGAACATCCTCTCAATTTCCAATCCACTATAAAAAAAAGTGATTCCATAAGAATTTTCATACAAATATGTCCTTTTCCCTTTTTAAAAATCTCTTTGGGATACAGACTTACTAGCAGTATTGCTGGATCAAAGGGTATGTACAGTTTGATAGCTCTTTAAGCATAGTTCCAAAATATTCTCCAAAATGACTGTATCAGTTCATAACTCTACCAACAGTGCATTAGTGTCTCAGTTTTCCAACATCCCCTACAACATTTATCAATTTCCTTTTCTGTCATATTAGGCAATCTGTTATGTGTGAGGTGATATCTAAGAGTTGTTTTAATTTGCATTTCTCTTATCAATAGTGATTTGGAACTTTTTTATATGACTATGGATAACTTTGATTTCTTTATCTGAAAACTGCCTGTTCATATCCTTTGACTGTTTATCAGTTCGGGAATGATGTAAGAATTGGTGATTATCCTAATGCCTGACTTATCTGAAGACATTCAGTCTAACTCTCGACAATGGGAAATATAAACAAGAAACATAAAAATAGCAATAAACATGACCACAACAGCCAGAAGAGATCTCACTGAATCTACATTGTACCTATAGGAGAAGCATTTGAGGGATTCATTCTTTCGCTTTTTTTTTTTTTGGCAGGGGGAATGCTTGGCAATTGGGGTTAAGTGACTTGCCCAAGGTCACATGCTAGTAAGTGTTAAGTCTCCGAGGCAGAATTAGAACCCAGGTACTCCTGACTCCAGGGCCAGTGCTCTTTTCACTGTGCCACCTAGCCACCCCCAGCGGGATTAATTTTTACCTTAGATATTTGATCCAGGATTTACAACAGTGCCTAAAACATAATAGGGAATTAACAAATATTTATTGATTGATCAGCAAGCATTTGTTAAGTGGCTGCCATATTAGGTGCTGACGATATAGATATAAATGAAATACGTTGCCTGTTTTTAAGAAGTTTACATTTCTCTGAGGATTTGGGAGGGACCCAGTATTTGTGCAGGTAAGTAAACTCGATGTAATTTGAGGAAAGATTACAAATAATAAGGGATATCAGAAAAAATTTCCCAGAGGATCTAGTATTTAAGTTGAGTTTTGAAGGAAGGTAGGAATTCTAAGAGTTGGAATGTTTCCTTAAGTATGCAAAAATGATGGGAAAAAAGTGAGACATTCATGTTGTGAGAATAGGCAGACAGAGCTACTGGAGTACCCTGGTATTCTGAAGTAGTAAAAAGTACCATGGCATGGCTCCAAGCATTTTCAGCTGATCTTCTGTGCAGGATTTGGAGGGGGGGGGGGCAGAGAAAAAACATGGACAAAAATTACACATGATGAGATAGTTTGGTGGGCTGCTGTCTCTAACAATGGAGGAACCATTAAAGTATCCAAGAAGAGTGTGGATGTAAGGGCAAAATAGATGTCGCAGACAGATTTGCAAGTCTATTTCTTATTTTTAATTAAGGAAAGGTGTTTTCCCCCAAATCTGGTTGGATTAAGCCTCGGGCATAGTAAGTAAAAGTTATGCAATACCTAACATTCTAAGGGAAGCCAAAATAGCTTCTAACACTTCATATTTCTCTGGCAAATTTCTTCTGTGAAACTCAATGTTCAGTAGATCATCTTTTGGTAATTCTCATCCCATCTCTGGGTGTTAGAAATAGTTATCCTCTAGGATTGACAAAAAAGGAAACTGAGTCCTGATAAGCCCTTCCTTAAAGTCACAAGCATGGGACTGGAATGAAGTTTCCTGAGTCCCAATCTATTCACTTTATTCAATGAAACTTCACAGCCTTTTAAAACAGGAATCTGCCATGGAAGCACTCTTTCCCACCATGCTCATCTATAAAAAAATCTATTGAGCATCCTAGAAATCCATTACAGTTTAAAACAAATGAACAAATGCATGGGAAGAGTCTTATCTGCCCTTGTCAGTTTATGAGAAGCATGAAGAGAAATATTGCTCAGAAAACTGGAGTAATTTAATGACTTCAAAAAGCTTTAGAAATTATTCTCAAGAAGATCCAGAATGCCCCCCTTCCCCATTAAGAATTAAGTAGGGCCACCTTGGATCTCTTCATAGTGTCTTCCCCATTTTGTGAGAATTCCAAAGAGGGATCAGTAGTGGCAGCTGGTTCACAGTTAAAAATCCAATTATCCTGAGCTTTGTGGTTCTATTGCCTTCATCCCTGTGGTTCCCCACAGATCCATCACAGACAAAAACAACTGATTTAGAAAGTTTATAAATAGAGAACTTGGGAGATTTGAGTGAGTTTCCTTTTTTTTTAAGAGTAGCTGGTCTGTGCTGGATGTTTATATAGTTCACCAATAGGAATGTTAAACAAGGGGCAGAACACAAAGTGTAAAATCATCTGAGTCAGACATGATGTGTTCTGTGGTTTTTCCATTTCTTTCTGCACTGGATGGCTGAAACGTATATAGCAGTATCTTTTAAGGAGGGTACATGGTAAATGCACAAATCTCCAAGTCATTTCCAAATGAACTTTTAGTTGTACTACCCCCACCTGCCTCACTGGCCAGAGACCATTTCCCTTCTGAGTAATTAGGATTCTGTCAAAGAGGCAGCAGTCATGAGATCCTAGTGGTGCTTCTTTTCAGCACTGGACAAGGCCAAATCAGTCAGGATTTATCAGCTCTCCAGAAGCAGGGCTGTTCAGGCTATAATAATATTGAGCTCTGTCTTGCTCAGTAAAAGGTAAAATCACGTACAAGAGGCTGGAAAACCCCTCCAAATATCATGTCAGCTACCTCTAGCCTGCATATAGGAGTCCAGGTTTACCATTTTTGGGAACAATTTCCAAACACCAACAGGAAGAAAATTTCAAGAGCTCTCTTGACTGTCCTGATCTATTCACTCCACCTGCTAAATTCTACCCCTCCCTGGAGCAGATGAAGCCCCAGTTTCATCCATGAAACTATTCCTGACTCCTTAGACTCTCACTAATCCTTTCTTTCTTTGAATTTTTAAAAGTCGGTGCTTAATTATATGTCATTTAGTATTTTCCTCTGATTGTTTTAGCCAGTCAGTAACTTAATAAACATTTATTAAATGATTACTATATGTCAGTCATTGTACAAAGCACAAGGGATACCAAGAAAAGCAAAAGCTTGATTAGTGCTTTCTTTTTTTTTCTTTTTTGTAGGGGCAATTGGGGTTAAGTGACTTGCCCAAGGTCACATGGCTAGTAAGTGTTAAGTGTCTGAGGCAGCATTTGAACTCAGGTCCTCCTGACTCCAGGACTGGTGCTCTATTCACTGGGCCACCTAGCCACCCCATGGTTAGTACTCTCAAAGGATTTTTTAATGTCACTGAGAATATGAAAACAATGAAGTACATCAAAAGTCATACAGAACGTAAATGGGAGGTAAACTCAGACAGAAGGGGTAGGGGAAGGCCACTCACAGAGGGGGAGATTGGAGGTGTCTTAATGAAAGTTAGGAAAGTCAGAAGGTAAAGCAAGGCATCGGGTATTCTAGTATAAAGGTCCAGGGCCTGGAGCAAGAGTGTTGATTGAGATAGAGCTGACAGAATGCATGAAGAGGAGTCACATGGAAGAAGACTGGAAGGGCAAGAGAAGTCCAGGTTTGAAGGGCTTTAAATGTCAGATTGTTTCACATTTGATCCTGGAAACCATATCCAACTTCAGCGTGTGTGTGTGCGTGCGTGTGTGTGTATGTGCGCGCGTGTGTGTGTGTGCGTGTGTGCGTGTGCGTGTGTGCGTGTGCGTGTGCGTGTGTGTGCGTGTGTGTGTGCGTGTGTGTGTGTGTGTGCATGTGCGTGTGTGTGTGTGTGCGTGTGTGTGCGTGTGTGTGTGTGTGTGTGTGTGAAGGAGGGGGGCTGACATGATCGGACCCACACTTGACAAAATTAGTTTGGCAGCCAAGCAGAGAATGGTTTGGAGTGCTAAAGGCCAGGAGGCAGGGAGGTCATCCAGAAGTCTACTGCAACAGTTCAGTCATGATGATTAATGACATGAACCAGAGTGTCAGCTACATGGAGAGAACAGGATAGATATGGGAGGGGTTGAGAAGGTAAAAAAAGATAGGACGTGTCAAGAACCTGGATATATGGAATGAGTGGGAGTAAGGAGTCAAGGATGACACTGCTATTGTGAACCTGAGTGATGGGGGAAATGCAGTGATAGGGAAAGTTGGGAATAGGGGAAGACTCAGGGGGGAAGGAGATAATGAATTTTGTTTTGGATGTGTTAAATTTGGGATGCCTCTGGCTTGGTGATATACGACTAGAGCTCAGAGGAAAGTTTAGCAATAGAGATGTAAGTCTCAGAATTACCGACTTATTCCTCCTCCTCACATCTACATAGAACTTTAAGGTTTACAAAGCACTTTACAAATATTATTTGATTTGAGTCTCGTAACAATTCTTGGAGGAAGGTGCTACTATCATCCCCATTTTGCAGATGAAAAAACTGAGTCTGAGAGGTTCAGTGATGTATTGAGGATTGCAAAGTTAGTTAAATGTCTGAGATAGTATCTCAACCCAGTTTTTGACTCCAAATCTAGGGTGCTACCATGGAGCTACCTAGTTGCCTTAGGTGAACCCATAGGATTTGATGAGTTTATGAAGAGACATAGTATGGGGAGAGAAGAGGACCTAGTACCGACCCTTGGGGGATACTCATATTTAGGGATGTTATCTAGATGAGGATCCAGGAAAAGAGAATGAGAAAGAATTGATAGATAGGAAAAGAAGATGAGAGCATTTTTCCATAAAAACCTAGAGAGGAGAGGGCATCCAGGAGAAGAGCATGATCAACAGTGTCAAAGACTTCAGATAGGTCAAGAGGATGAGGATTGAGAAAAGAGCATTAGATTTAGTAATCAAATCATTACTAAATTTTGAGACTTAATTCATGGGTTTAGAGCTGGAAGGGACAGTCAAGACAATTCAAATTCAACCCCCTCATTTCATAGATGAGGAAACTGAGTTGCAGAGGGATAAAGTGACTCACGCAGAGTCACACAGACAGCAAGTAGCAGAACTGGGGTTCAAATAGACATCCTTTGGCTAAAGCTAATGCTCTTTGCCTAGGATCTTGCTTCCTGGTTAAGTTAGTATTCATGTCTTCAGTTAACAAGTATCACAAAGTACCTTGTTTCACCTTCAATTAGATGGTTGCTCTCTTTCAGGAGAAACATTCTATGTTCATCATCCACTTGACCCTTAGGTTGGGCCAAGCCAAATAAAACTTTCTTGCTTTTTTTCAAGATTCAAAATCATGAACGACATTACATAAGTTCAGGTTCAGGCACCAGACACTAGTTCAGTCAATGATCATCTCCCACAAGAAAAGCAAAAAGATCAGTGTTAGAGAAGTGATCACTACATGAAAAAAGTTATAGATACCACAACTTTGGGGGTGGTCATAGAGGTGTTTCTAACTCTATAATAGAAGTTAGAGATGGAAAGGGGCAACAGTGTACTGACAAATAATTAACAACCATTTGCTTGTTTGTTCTTCATGGCAACAGGAAGGTGATGTCGACTTGCAAGTGAATAGAATTTAAGTGAGTCAGAGATGTGCAAAGTTACCAGCCTCACTCTTACCTTTCATATCCCTGCCTCACTTAAAACCTATTCACTTGCAAGTCAAGACTTCACCTTCCTGACACCATTGATCTTCTTCAAGAATGAAGGATAAACAACAATCTGTGAGTAGTTGTAGCTGCTTCACTGGAAGCCCAATTGGCCAGTTGGGAAATGCTACTCCCTCCCTCCTTGCTTCCTTCTTTCCTTCCCTCCTTCTTTCTTCCTTCTTTATCCTCTCCATCCTCTTTCTCCCCTCCCTGCTCTCCTTCTGCTTATATAAAGAATCGTGCTTGCAGGTGTTCTTCCCAAAGGAATATGAATTTTAATCATTTAAACTTCACAAGATTTCTTGGGGTTTATGGGCTAGATTCCTTTCTTTTTTTATTCCTCTACATAGTATATCATTACAAAACACAAAGAAAACAGGCGAAATGACCTCATCTGCCCCATGTGGTTTCATTGATGATTTCTTGAAATACAATATTGGAAAGCCAGGCTTTGATAAAGCCCTGTGGGACTCACATGAAACTACTTGCCTCAAGCCCAAATCACTGGCTCTCACTGATTGACCAACAATAGGTCCCAGCCCAAGTCTCACCTGGTAATTGTTTGGGTTCTTTGATGGCTCAGAGTGAGGGTAAATAGCAAATGTTTCTGTTTTGGCCAGAAACTCTGAGGGTCTCCCCTCCCAGACTGATTTTTTTTTTTTTTAGTTGAAAATAAGACCATATTTTACCTCATCTCTTACCTGGCCTTAATCAAGGAATGGGTGTTGTCTCAGACAAACGGAGACCTGAGAATGACCTTAGCTTAAAAAAAAACCAAGGTCTCCCACCACATAGAGACCATCCTCCAGTCATCCTGATCTATATCTTTCCTCTGGACTAGATTTAATGCCTAGTTCTTTGGGTGAGGAGGAAATATGCATGACACACTTGTAAATTAAATCTGTATTATTAAAATTTCCTGCCTCACTTCTCCAAGTCTAAACAATCAACCAAACAATAAATAAAGCCCTGATTTATAGCATGACTTCCAAGATGTGGATGTTCACAATAATATTTTACCTATCAAATGGAGAGCTAGTATGATTTGGGTCCAGCATACCCTTGA
Organism: Pseudochirops corinnae; assembly: GCA_028646515.1. NCBI lineage: Eukaryota > Metazoa > Chordata > Mammalia > Diprotodontia > Pseudocheiridae > Pseudochirops > Pseudochirops corinnae. Next base: position 192,138,914 of record CM053591.1, read on the forward strand.
CTTTAGAGATTATCCAATCTCTACCTCATCTTAGTCAGCCAGTCAATTAAGATATACCTGGGGCATATAGGGGCAGGTAATTCATACAGTGGATAGAGTGCTTGGTCTAGAGTAAGGAAGACTCATCTTCCTGAGTTCAAATATGGCCTCAGACTCTTCCTAGCTGTGCAACCCTGGGCAAGTCACTTATCCCTGTTTACTTCAGTTCCTCATCTGTAAAATAAACTAGAGAAAGGAAATGTCAAAGCACTCCAGTATCTTTGCCAAGAAAATCCCAAATGGAGCCACAAAAAGTTTGACATGACTAAAGAACAACAATGTGTTTCTGGTACTATATATCAACACTGGAGATACAAGGCATGGTGAAAACATGGCTCCTGCACTCAAGGAGTTCATATTGTGAGTTATGTTGGAGTTCATATATGGTTGAAGTATCATTGACACTTTTCTGAACAATAAAAATACTGGAGTTATGTTGGAGTCTTGCAATGTGTGAAGTTATAGCTAAACTTCATGAAACCTAGTTTACAATGCTACTGACTTCTAAGGTATACATATAATATTTTATTTTATAAATATATTTTGCAAATTATATATAATATAAATACATTTAATACATCTTGGAGTTTAAAATTTTAAATATTGCCCAAGATTTACCTATATTATGGGGAGTATAACTGGTTAGGGACATATGTTGAGAATTAACATAGATGAAGTGAAACTCCCTTACTTGTCAATCAGGATAAGTTCATAGCCCAGTTTTCTGTGCCCAAACTGCCAAACCACAGTCATGGAAACAGATCTGGGACCCTAACCCAGTCAGAAGAGCAACAGAAAGAATGTCCTTGGAAAAATCCCAATGACTTGGCCCCAATGCCAAGTGACAAGTTTCTCTGTCAAAAATTTTGTGCCCAGTCAAGTGTACTATTCATGATTTTCAATCACTTATACTGCTGTTCTCAATTATTGTCAATCATTAAGAGTTTGCTCTGTTTTTATTTTGAATAAGTTTAAATAGATTGTTCTAATATCCATATTCACATCAATGGGTTTTGGGGACTGCTCATCTAATCCTTTGTGTCCAAGTTTATGAAGTGAATAGCAACTTATTTGGAAGGATCAGAGTCATTTACCTCATCACTACTGACTCAAGGAAAACTGAATGACTATGTCTTTCTAAACAGGTCAGAATCCATTTACAAAACTTGTGATGAAGTGTTAACCAAGCTATTCTTTGATCACTTAAATGTGCCCATGTATTATTAAAGCAATCAGGGAGAAAGTGATAAGAGCCAGGCAGTCCTATTATAAATTAAAGTTGTCTGTAATTCACCAGTTTGGATCCCCACTGAGAAAATAAAGCTTGATAATCGTCCAAATGATTCCTTACCCTCTGAATTTTGATTTGATAATCTGATTCATTCTGATTCACAAGACTGGGGCCAAACTCAGAACAATATCTGCCATTTCCTTTATGGCTAAGTATGAAGCTGGCCTCAATATAACCATCATTTTCATGTGTGATATGAACCAAGAGAACAATTCTTCTGTTTCTGCCAACCTCCCTTGTGTAAACTTCTTTGGATTCTCCTTTGTCAAAGATTCGAAGCCAGCAGAGGGCCCATCAAAGCATGGATTTGCCTCATCTGCAGAGAGCATTTGTACCCAACAAATAGGCTTAGGAAGTGACTCACCTTCATTAAAGTGTTATTCCAAAAGGGACAACCAAAATCCAACTGTGACAAGTACAATGGGGACAGAATGCAGGCTAAAACCTTTGATGTTAAAAAAAAATACTGAGTAACTAAACATACAATTAAAGATAGAAAAGAAACATCCAAGGAATTGTGACCAATCGTTCACATGATAAAGAAAAGCAAAGGCTGAATTTAGAGGAGAAATCACATAGAGAGGAAGAACACAATCCTCCTATAAAGGAGCATATACCCCTTGACTTCCTCAGTTCCAGGGCCAAGAGAGCTGTTTGCATATCAAATCCACACATTAAAAATGCAAACAGATGAATCTCCAACATCTTGAATCATGCTGTGTTTTTCTCTCTTTGCCAGATTTTAGCAGCTATAATTCCTACTTGAGCATGTGCTCACAATAAAACCAAAGAGGAACCTGACTCTTGCTTCAGGCTCACTCATGGCATGGCTGCTCAGTTTTGGATGGATATTAAAATAAAATCTGCATTTTAGCCTTGTAGTGATAGAAAAATTATTTCACATTACTTTGAAATAGCTCTCTCTCCACACTCTATTTTCTATGTTGCACAGTGCTCAAACTCACCCAGAAGTTAACTTTTTAGGAGCACACAAAAACATTTTGGTTATTAGAACATTACTTAGTGAGCTATAGTATTCTGTTCTATCTTTTAGAAATGAAAATTCAGTGTCTCTTAGGGTTTTGGAATCTGGGGACATTAGTCCTAGTAAAAGCAAATTCTTTGAGGGTTTGGACTGCTTGGCTTTGATCTTTGCTTCACTAGATCCTAGCACAGTGCATCACACATCTTAGCTTATTAAATGTGTATAGACTTCATATTCCCTGCCATCCTACAATGATTGCAGTTAGAGCTGGAAGTGACTTTAAAGCTCACCTCACCCAGGGAGTCTTAGCACCCCAAGGGGTGTTGAGATACATTTCAGGAGCACCCGTGAACTTGGATGGGGGAAAAAGTGCCTCTTTATTTCAACAGCTAGTTGCCACCATAATCCTATACATTTCCAACATTATTCTGAGAAGTCCATAGATTTCCCCAGACTGCCAAAAGAATAATGGCACAAAATAAGGTTAAGGATGCCCTAATCTAGCCCAATACCCAGTGTTCTTGCAAATGCAATCTGTGATAATATATTTGAAGGGATATTTTAAATTGAGGAGAATTAATGTTTCTCTTAAGAGTCTGTTTCTCTTGCATCAATATCATCAATCAACATCATTTAGTCAGCAAGTATTTGGGAAGTGTCCACTATGTGCCCATGAGATATTGTGCATGGCCCTAGGGATAAAAAGACAAAAATGCAAGTCCCTGCCCTCAAAGTGCTTAATATAGAAGGGGAGATAACTTGTAGCCACATAAGCACATGCATGATTAAAACAAATCATTATCACGATGACCACTGCTATCTCCCCCACCCCCCACTCTTATCCCTATGCCAGGGGAATACTTAAAGTCCTCAATTTCAGGTGTCAGTCTTGAAGAGTGTCCTTGGGCTAGTCACCGATATATTTAGGTTCTCTCCCCTTCATCCAACAAATTATGTGCCAATCGATCATATAAAAATCTAGTGTGTAACTAAGCCTTGCAGATAGACTAAGGTTGTCAACTGCCTTTTAAAAGCATGCCAAAAATAAGGACTATGGTGTAGTTTTTTCAAGAGAATGAAAGGTAAGTACATCACTCAAAATGGAAAGTTCATTTCTTCTTTGTTACCCCTTAATCCTATGTGTCTGTTTTATGTACAGGCCTGTTTTACACATGAAACACAGCCCAGTCCATGGAAGACAAATGTGAGAAATGGGGCATGTTATAAAATGATGAAAATACAGGCTGGCACCTTTTAGTGATGTGGGCACCTTGATGTTTTCCCTTTAATTATTACACAGTTTCTTCCATAGTTATAAATCAAAACTTCAACCCTTAAAAAGATCTTAGGATAAAGACAAATACGGTCAGGCCACTTCTTTTCAAAGTCAATTCCTAAGCTGAAAGAGCTATGCAGTCCCAAGATTTACTTATAACCTTTTCCAACCAAAGGCAAGATAGTTGACTGATTTTAACTTTAAGCATAAATCTTTGCTAATAAATCTCACCCGATGAAATGGATTCAGAGAGAAGGCTTTGGCAGTGTCATGGCCATTACAGTCTCTTTTGATGGGAATGTAATTAACATGTAATGTCTGCAGCAGGCATCACTGCATCTCTCGTCAAGGAATTGACAGCATTTTAAGGATAATAATCTATATATCTGTGGTTCATGCTCCATGATGAAATTAAATTAGGCATGAAAAGCTGAAAAGTAAGTGCAAACTTGCTAATTTCCAGAAAACCTTTTATAATGGCTTAATTTGTTATGTCTAAAGATTCCTTTCTATAATTGTTGTCACTTAGGTATTGTTCAAATTGTAGTGATTTATTTCTCGTAATAAAGTCTTTCAATGCCTTAGTTCAATTGGGCATTTAATAAGACCCTATACTGTATACCACATAATCACCAGTTTTCCTTTTCTACTATTAAAATAGCCTTCAGATTCTCATTCTTTACTTTTCTTAGATCTGCTGTCTTCCCATATCTATTTTCATTAAGGTAACAGACATAATTTACATGTATTCACTGGAGCATGCTGAATGAAAAAAAAAACTTAATATTCATTCAATATGTAGAAAGTAAAATAATTGGAGTTGGGGGAGGAAAGGTGGACAGTCTGATTTCTTTGGGATTGCTACTTCTCTTTGTGGGAGCTCTTTCCATCATGGAGATTGTCAGCTTGTCTGTACGACTATTTGTCATTGTTTGGTCATTTCATACATCTGTTCAACTTTCCATCACCTCATTTGGGGTTTTCTTGGCAACTATACTGGAATGGTTTATTTATTTCACCAACTAATTTTTCAGATAAGGAAATTGAGGCAAATAGGGTGGAGTGACACGTCTGGTGTCACACAGCTAGAAAATATCTAAGGCTGGATTTAAATTCAGGAAGATGAGTCTTCCTGACTCCAGGTCCAGCACTCTGTGCACTACAGCACTACCTTATTGTAGATGGTAGCCTGGGATGCAGATATTGAGTGACTTGCCCATGGTGACACAACTACCATGTATATGAGACAGGACCTAACCCTATTACTTTCTTTCTTGCCCTCCAAGTCTCGCCCTTCCTCTGCTGTGCTATGTTACAAGAAAATGTGGATTTTATATAAATGAGTTTCTTGTATGGCAGTAAGAATGGCCATGCATCTTATCACAATTGAGCAACAGATGGACAGAGACATTTTCTAAGTTTGTAAGCCTGCATGTGAATTTTTAATCATTGAAGGTTTGCATTTAAGTCACACTGGTAGTTAATACAGCTCTCCTCTCCCTCTCACCTGCAAAGTTCCCTGCCATGTCTACACACACACACACACACACACACACACACACACACACACACACACAGCATGAGGGAAATTTCAAAGTTAGCTTTTAGTGGCCCTGCCTTCTTTTATCAGTTTACCTAATGTTACCCAATGTAGGACTCATTTGATGGAATTATTGCAAAATCCAAGACTCTCAGAATTGGAAAAGACTACATGTATTCCTAAATGTACCTGTAGAAAATACTCATCTATTATGGTCCCAAAAAGTGCTCCTACAGCTGTCATTTGAAGACCTCTCATTGGAGTATCCATTATTCACATATTTTTTAAAAATATATTTTATCAATACCTTTTGTTTTTATATCAGTCTTTCCTTATGTCATCTTTCTATAAGTTGTCTCCTATAACAAAGGAAAAGATCATTAAAGAAAAACCATTGGGTCTGGATGTGTAATGGTGTACACCAATAATTCCTTTTTGTCTTCCATCTTCTCTATCCCTATCTCTTTGGTGCTGTTCAGTTTGCAGTCATGTCCAGATTTTTCATAATCTCATTTTGAATTTTCTTGGCAGATATACTAGAGTGGTTTGCCATTTCCTTGTCTATCTCATTTGACATATAAGGAAATTGAGGCAAACAGTGCTAAGTGACTTGCCCAAGGTCACATTGGTAGGAAGTGCCTGAGACCAGATTTAAAGTCAGGAAGATGAGTTTTCCTGACTCCAGGCCCAGCACTCTATCCACTGCAGCACCACCTAGCTGCCATTTCCATTCTAGTGATACTCACAGAAATAGAATCAGTTTTAGCTACTCAACACTGTATTCTCTTTCTTGTTTTTTGCTTGTGTGTTTTATTAATAGAGCTCATGTAATGAATGAACTCCAGATAAATGAAGCATTATTGTGTTTGACCTACACAAAGCCTGTGGCTGTGATTATGGAGTCAATATTCTAATTCACAGATACAATTGAAAATATACATTACTTGCAAGGTGAATTACTTTGAATCACAAAGCAATTTCTTGGTGTTTAAAAACGAAAAACATTCTTTTACTTATTAATTTTTTTGCATCTGCCAATTATTTATTTATTTATTTTGGTGATTTGCAAACTATTAAAAATCTGTATATGAAAATCTTGTCCAATGCCATTTTATTTTATTTTAGTTTAGTTTTTTTAGAAGTATTGGTGGTAAATGTAAAAAAAAAAATTGAGACCAAAGTCTGTCAAAATTAGGATGTAGAATTTTATTGCAAAAAGAAAAATTCTATTATCTAAAGTTGACCTACCTCAGCAAATTCTCAAGCTTGGCATTCTATTGCAATATTATTTTCTAGACTTGACTTTGACTTCTAACTTTAGATTCTAGGGATGAAATAAACTGGGAAAAGCAATTTCCAATCCAGTGGTTTTCATGATTTTTATACACCTTACATCCAAGGCAGACTAAAATCTTATTTCTTTTGGCCAGAAGAAATTTTTAAGAAGAAAAAAATTCTGATTCAATTCCAAAGTGAGAGACAGTGTGCTACAGCAGAAAAAAGAAATCTTGGTTTTAGGTTTAAGCCTTGGCTCTACCAATTCTATGTGAACATAAGCCAGTCCTTTCCACTCACTGGAATTTTTTTTCTTCTACTCTGTAAAAGGACATGGAGGGAGAAGATCACTTCCAAGGCCCTTTGCAATTCTGACATCCCATCATTCTGTACCCACCTCTCCACTCTTTCTGAATCTGCAATGTCACATTTAAATGATCTGGTCATTGTCAAATTCTAGGTTGTCTTTTTCTTTGTCCAGATCTCCTGACTTTGGAAGAGGAAAAATGTTAATTCATGTTTGCTTTTTGACATCAAGTATTCAGGTTGGTTAGGTGGGCAGTCAATCAAATAGGTTTTGTTAAGCACCACCTCTAGTGCAGGCATTATGCCAAGCATCCCATGTACTAAGTCTATTAGGATAACAGCATGCGAAGTCACCTAAATACTATACCTTTCAAGAGATTGTTGGATTTTGAAGCTTTCCACTGTAAGTTTATCTCACAGCCAGAAAGCAAACACCTCAATTTTGGAAAAGTTTTCCTTTCTCCCCTTCTCTCCACTCACATAGCCACTACCTTATTCCTGGTTCTCATCACCTCTTGTCTGAACTATGGGAATAATTTCCCAATTGGTCTCCCTCTAGCAAATAGCTCCATTTCCATTCTATTCTCCACATAGTTAGCAATGCAATTTTCTGGAAGCCAGGATGAAACACATCCCTCATTTACTCAATAAACTCCAGTGGCTCCCCATTGTCTCTAGAATTAAATATTATTCATTTAAAATTTTTCATCTTTTAACTTTTTATTTTTGGGTAGATTTTATGAGCTGATCTTGTAATTTCATTGATATAAAATAAAAGATCTCAAAGTGTGGTGTAGGGACCTCTGGGGGTATCTGAGACTCTTTCAGAGAGTACACAAAGTCAAAACTATCTTCACAATAATACTTTTGTAGTTGTTATTCAACTATGTCCAACTCTTCATCACCCCATTTGGGATTTTCTTGGCAAAGATACTGGAATGGTTTGTGTATCAGCAATGCAGTATTCACAATGCCTATGGTAGCTATAAATATGCTGATATATTTATTAATCACAAAATGTAACAGGCTTTCTACATGGGGAACATAGCTAGAACATTTATTCAAATACAAAACAAACTGAGTCTCAAAACCAGAAAGTCAAAGCCATCATGGTAGCCATGGAGTTGTCTCACATAGTTAATACAATAACCACATTCTCAAGGCTTCAAAACAAACCAGGCTACCTTAGGCAAGATCCTCCTCTCATCACTCATGGTAACTGCTCAGCCTTCACACAGCTTATTGCCAGCAGCTCTGCTTCCCCCCTACCCTCCTTTTTCTTGCAGTTCTTGTCCTTGTTCATCCTCACCAAACTCCTTAGCAGAAGTTCTGGCTGGCTCAAAAAAAAAAAAAAAGAAGTTCACACCACCACCACCACTTCCAGTAACCACACTTACTCCAGCCTGGCTTTTATTTGGCTCTGGCTCCTTCCTGCTCCACCCCTTCCCTCTGTGTCAGCAAGTTCAAGGGGCATGGAAGATTTTCAAGTCCCATTACCATTACATTTGGCCCCAAGACCTTTCATGTCCCTTACTTGGCAAAAATACATTATGAATACATTTCATTTTATAGGTTAATAGGAGTTTTAGGAGTAACTGTTGTCAACATAGTTGTACAACAATATAACAAGGATAGCACACAATAAACACAGAAAACAATATTTTAGGATGGGGCTTCAGCACAAGCTCCCCATCATTCCCCCCCCCCCAAACAAATGGGGTCCCAAAATCTTGGGATAAGTGGCAAAGGTCTCTTCTTCTATGGCTACTTGCTACTGAAATTGGACATAGAGCTTTCCCTGTCCCAAGGGTTCCCATTTGAGAGGTCAGTTCTTTATCCAGCATTTGGAATGTGCTTGATTCCAGGTCCAGAGGAGACACATCACAGTTGTGGACAGGGGGTGGCATCCAGCTTAAGCTATCAGTCACCTACAGGTGGAGGGTACCAAGCCTGTAGAAACAAATCTAGCAAACAAGGTGAACAGACAAAAAGACAAGAAGAAACAAGGTGAAAATAACCAGAAACAAGGTAGATATAGGATTTTATAGCAGCAAGCACCTTACCATACCCAGGATTGCTGCTAGCACAGGTTCTTAGATCTGCTTTTCTAAAGGAAAGAAACTCAAAATGGGGTAACAATCTTACTTTAATCAA
>CM053591.1:192148279-192225634 GCA_028646515.1 Pseudochirops corinnae
ATAACAATGTAACAACATAACATAATATAATATAATTAATATAATATAATATAGATTGGTTACATATACATATATGTACATACATACATATATATATGTATGTATGTATTCTCAGATTCATAGCAATATTTTGTGGTAGCAAAGAGCTACAATTAAAAGCTATGCCTATTGACTGAGGACACCCATTGAAAAAACAAAACTTCAGCAAATGAATGTAACACTATAATACTGCACATTAAGAAACTACAAGGAAAAATACCTAGGTGGCAACGCAGGGGATAGAGTGTCAGATGGGAGCTTAGGAAGTCATATCTTCCTGAATTCAAATCTGGCCTCAGATACTACTCGTTGTATGAACCTGGGCAAGTCACTTAACCCTGTTTGTCTCAGTTTCCTCATCTATAATAGAAGCTGGAAAAGGAAATGGCACACCTATCCAGTATCTTTGCCAAGCAAACCTCAATGGGTTCATAAAGAACTAGATATGACTGAAATGATTGAATAACAAAAACAACAAAGAAATTTCAAATATGAAGAATTCCAAGAAACAAAGGAAGATTTGTAGGAATTGATGAAGATGGAAGAAAGCTGAAACTGAAAAGCATTAAACTCAATAACGACAATAGTTTAAATGGAAAAATAGAACAAAGTCAAGGGTCATTTTGTTGTTCCCCCCCATCTTCACTCCAAAGTGGAGGTGAAGAACCGCACTTCCCAACTTTTCTAGGTGACAGTGGGAGTGTCAGAGCAGAATGCTGCTCATTTTCTCCGATGTGGTCATTGTGTCTGCTCATTTTGTCTGTTTTTTCTTTGCTCTAATAGAGAAATCACTTGGGGATGAGGTTGATGCCAAATATTCACAAATGACTGTCACGTAAAGACATGCCAACAAATCTTTTTTAAATGACAACAGAATTCATCTTTGCTTTTGTTTGTTTCCTTCTTGGCCCCGCTGAAAGCTTCTATAAACTGTCATCTCACACTGAGCTTTTTTATTTGGATTTAAAATGAACTCATGTGAAATGCATTTAGAGTACAAGTGGCCCTGATCCATGGTGAGTTACCTGACAAGATATTCTCATGTGTAGCTTGTGCTTCTCCCCCTTCCCTATCTCACATAATGTCCCCTTTTGTGTTCCCCATTTCAAAATATGTAAGTGTGATTGATCTAGAAAACCATCTTCTCTCATACTCAAGTGAAGCAGATATATAACAAGGAACAGCTACCAACCACCTTTTTTTCTTGAGTCTCCTACTTACTATGTCTCCATTTCTCCCTCTCTGTCCCCATTCCATGGCTAATAGGATTTCCCGCCTCCACCCAGCTGCTCTCCTAGACCTCAGAAACTCATTATCCTTTAAGATGACATCAACTTGGAAACTCACACCCCCTCTCTACTTTTTGCACCTCCAGTCTTTCCTTTACTCTGGTTAGAGGGTGTGGGTGGTGGGATCCTCATGGATCCCTGTGCTAAAAGCTGGTCAGAGAGGTACCCCTGATGTCCCTACATCAAAATAGATTTTCCCTTAGAAACAGGATCAATAGTATTAATGTACAGTTGTATAGTTAAGGCACTCTACAGTTAAAACAACTTGTGCTGAGGTATGAGGACATGGCCACCAAGTATAATGTGGTTTCTATTAGGAGATAAGTCCAGATTCAAAGCCACTGACATATAGACACATATTTTTGTAACACTATCTGTTCAAATGTTAGGTACTGCCTGTGTTTATTGGCATAAGGTTTGTGAGATTGGGAAGACTGAAGCAATCAGAGAAATGTGGTTATAATTTCTGACATTATCTGCCTCTTAGGGAAGGAGGGAGAAAGTTATGTTGACTAGATACCATCAAGTCATTAGGAACTCAGTTTAATGGGCTTGGCTCTGAGGCCATGCCATTTCTTCTCACAAAAGTAATAGATTCAAATTTATTCATTTTAAAATTGTATCAGTGAATTTGATAGCCAAAGAGGAGGGAACAGTTAGTTTGAAAAATCATGCTCCTAGTCAAGACTTTAAAAAAAAAACAACTCAAAATAACCATGTTCCATATTCAGAATTTATCTTTTTCTCTCTTTCCCCCACCCTCAACTTTTTGGCATCATTCTCATAAGGAATATACTGTTAGGTTGAGCTTTCTTCTGTTATGCTATATATTTTGCCAATGATTGGCAGCATTTGATTTGAAGTTTCCAAATGTTGCATAGATGGGTTACTTGGAATTGCCTTCCTGTGAATCCACATTGCAAGCCTCTTTTAATGGTTGGACAAGATTAGTCAAAAAATAGGGAAGCCTTCATCTGAGTTTTCTTATAGAAGAGGTTCTGCCACCTCACCACATTTCCTATGGCCAGAGTTCATTTCAATATTTCTTTTGTTTATGAGAGATGTTTTAGCATGAACTCTTTTTTCCCCCTCCAATCTTTTTTGAACAATTGCCTATTAAGGACCTTCTACTCTGAAACCAAGAGGGTTGCGCCTCAGCTAAAGATTTTATGATGTGCCATATTTTAATGAGCCTTGTAACTTTCAGCAAGGGATAATCTAAGAAATTGAACACTAGAGAAAGTCATATCTATTAACAAGGAGGAATCAGATATTTGGAACATAGAAGGGGCCTTAAATATCATCATATTTAATCTGCTAATATTACAGATGAAATTCAGACCTGGAGAGAATAAGTGGACAGAAATGAAGTCCCAGAAGTAGTAAGGAGGAGATGAGGATTTGAAACCAAGTTCTCTGATTTTAAATCTGAGCATCTTTATGCAGATGACTCCCAGATTCCTATGTTCAGTCCTGAGCTACAGTAAGCCATTAGCACCTTGCCCTTTGGACCTACTGAACGGATGCCCTGTAGACATCACCAAACCCATTATGTTCCCGATATTCTTTCCCTCAACTTCTCCCCTTTTCTTAACTTCCATATAATTATCAAAAGCACCAAACAGAGAAGCAAAACAGCCCCTGTCCTGATGTTGGAGACAACAAATATGGAAGTTTTCAGCTATGAGTCTTATGGAAAAGACCTTTGGTCCTTAGGATGCACTAGCAATGAAGATTGCAATGTCTATTCTTTAATGTTATTTCAACTGATTAAAATCAAGTCAGACATTGAGGATGTCAAAGTCATCCACTGCATCCCAGGCCATTAATGGTTATCCTGACTTTTGTTTTGCCATTGGACTTCCATGACTCAGGAAGACAAAGTGAGGCTGATGATTTTGTACAACTCTGCTTCACTTAAATTCAAACACAAGTCAATATATCACCTATAATATTACTGGTTCTCTTTCAAACAAAGGACAAAGCCATACCAGATCTAAAACTATGTTATAAAGCAGCAACCATGAGAACTATTTGTTACTGGCTAAGAATTAGAATGGTGGATCAAAGGAATAGATTAGGTACACAAGACATGGTAGCAAATGACTATAATAATCTGCTATTTGGTAAACTCAAAGACCCCAGCTTCTGGCATAAGAACTCACTATTCAACAAAAACTGCTGGGAAAACTGGAAAATAGAATGACAGAAACTAGGCATAGACTAATATCTTACACCATATATCAAGGTAAGGTCAAAATGAGTACATGATTTAGATATTAAGAATGCTACTATAAGCAAATTAGGAGAGCAAGAAATAGTTTACCTGTGAGATCTATGGAGAAGGGAAGAATTCATGACCAAGTAAGAAATAGAGAACATTATGAAATGCAAAATGTATAATTTTGATTATAGTAAATTTCTAAAAAAAATAAAAGGTTTTGCACAAACAAAGCCAATGCAACCAAGATTAGAAGGAAAGTAGAAAGTTGGGAAACAATTTTTATAGTCAGTGTTTCTGACAAAGGCCTGATTCCTCAAATATATAGAGAACTTACTCAAATTTATAAGAATGCAAGTCATTCCCCAGTTGATAAGTGGTCAAAGGATATGAACAGGCAGTTTTCGGATAAAAGAATCAAAGCTAACAAATTGTCATATGAAAAAATGCTCTAAATCACTATTAATTAGAAAAATGCAAATTAAAACAACTCTGAGGTGCCATCTCACATCTATGAGATTGACTAATAGGACAGAAAAGGAAAATGATAAAAAAGGAAAATCTCACAAAGATGTGAGAAAATTGGTACACTAGCGCATTATTGGTGGAGTTGTGAACTGATCCAACCATTCTGGAGAGCAATTTGAAACTATACCCAAAAGGTAATCAAACTGTGCAAACCCTTTGATCCAGGAATGCCACTAAGAGATCAGTACCCCAAAGAGATAATAAAAAATGGCTAAAGGACCTACATGTACAAAAATATTTATAGCAGCTGTTTTGTTGTGACAAAGAATTGGGTATCTAGGAGATGCCAATTAATTAAGGAATGACTGAATGAGTTGTGGTATATGAATGTAATGATGAGCAAGTGGATTTCAGAAAAACCTGGACAGACAGAGTAAAATGAACAGAACCAGGAGAACATTGTACACAGTAGCAGTAATACTGTGTGATGATCAACTACTGCTGACTTAGTTCTCAGCAATACAATGATCCAAGATAAGTCCAAAAGACTCAAGATGGAAAACGTTATCCACATCCAGAGAAAGAACTGATGGAGTATGAATGCAGATCAAAACACACTAATTTCACTTTTTTTAAAATGGTTTTTCCCTTTTGTTATGTTTCTTCTTTTGCAACATGACTCATGTGGAGAATGTTTTACATTATGGCACATATACAGCTGTCATTGGATTGCTTGCTGTCTTGGGGAGGGAGGAAAATTTGGAACTGAAAAATCTTTCAAAAATTAATGTTGAAAATTGCCTTTGCAAGTTATTGGAAAAAACAATTCGAAAAGACTTGTGGTGGAAAATGCCTCCCACACCCAAAGAAGGAATTAAGAAGTCTGAATACAGATTGAAGTATACTATTTTCACCTTTGTTTTTTGGATTTTTTCTGTGGTTTTTTTTCCCTTTTGTTCTGTTTCTCCTTTCACAACATGACTGATATGGAAATATGTTTAACATGACTGTACATGTATAACCTGTGTTAGATTGCTTGTTGTCTTGGGAAGGGGTGAAGGGAGGGAAGGAACTCAAAAATTTGGAACTCAATCTCATTAAAATGCATGTTGAATACTATGTGTATGCAATCAGAAAAATGTTATTTATGAAAATTAATTCATTTGAAAAAAGAAAACAAAGTCCAAACAATAACAGCATAAATCCTAATTTTAAAGTCAGATGAAAGTTAATACAAAGGTTCCATTCCAATGCATTGTCTTACACCTGGGAAAAATATTGAGTTAGCATATCTATTTAATAATGATATTTCAACTGTCATCCATCCAAGTTTGATCCAATAATTTAGGGGACGCAGTTAAACAGTTGAGTCTATCTTGAACTGTTTGACATGTATACCATATATGTATATTTTACATGTTCCATGTATAATACAAAAGATGTATATCTATGACATAATATTGGAATTTAGGTGCAAAGGAAACATAGGATAAAGATTTGGAACTGGACAGGACCTTCGACTGGACAAGTTCCTCATTTTTAAGATGCAGAACTGAGGTCCAAAGAAAAATGCCTTGTGAAGATGTGCATAGGATGGAGCTGTCATCTCTTTAGGCATGCCTGTGGTGGCTTGCCTTGGTCAACCAGGTAGTACTGATAAGGCTGGAGTGAAGGCCCCTGTATCTATTTCCAGGACTCTTTCCAGTCTAAGAGATACCCTCTTTATTACTCAATTCTGATACCAAGTTGGATACAAACTCTTTATTCTATACATACAAACTATGTAGCCAACACATTCTTACAGACACATGCTAAAGAGTTTCAATTTGTAGGAAGAGAAACATATTAAAAACCAGCTCATAGGAGTAATCATGGCAAGGAATGTTATCACAGAAGTGATACAGACTCATTCTTTTGAGAGAAATCAGTAGAAAACATTCTTTCCTACAACTAATGGTGATGGGTCTGTAAGCCCATGGAAAAAAGGAAAACTGGAAATATTTCAGGATAAACAACTGCAACAGCTGGTCCAAATGAATGGCTGGCTATGTTATAATGATGTTTTTCATTTGAATTTATGATTTCATTCGATGTGGGGAACTTCCCGTGGGGAAACTTCCTCTCCTGCCAGTTTTAGTGGCATTCTCCAGTCATGGGGCTTGTGGTGGAATCCCCACTCTGCTCTTTGCTCTCTCTGTGCCATTGGATAAGTGCCATGGCATCTCTGGACCTGTTTCCTCACTTGTAAAATGCCAGGGTTGGACTAGCTGATATCTGACGTGCCTTCTAGCTTTGGATCTCTGGTTTGCCTTGATGCAGATTGTAACTTCTCTGTCATTTATATTCTTAGAAAGTTTTCTGGGCACTGAGAGTTGAAATGGTTTTCCTACTGGTGCAAAGGCCAGTCATTTTCAGAGAGAAGACTTGAACCAAGGTCTTTCTGACTCTAAGGCAGGCCCACTGCCTCTCATGCTGTAACCACACATAGTCACAGTAAGAACAAGGAGCAGATATGTGCTACGTAGTATATCAAGCAATAAGGGTATAAAAGGGAAAATACAAAAGAGCATGACAGAAGTCAGCCCAAATCCCTCTAATCCTCCAAGAGAAAGCAAACACAAAGACTGAGGTGGTGTGTTAATCAAGTCTCTAGGATTAAAAATGGAAAGAATGTCAATGATTTAGCTTTTTATACATAGCTAGATGTTGGGTGTTTTATACTTAAGATATCACATTATAGTATTATCAGTAGGGACATTCAAACAGGCAAAGAAGAAAAAAAATGATTTGTGAAACAAGAGTCCAGTTTTTTTAAAATGCTCTTAGAATTCCAGAGTTTTTAATCAGGGATCCATGGATCCCTTTCATGAATAGATCTCATGGAGTTCATGCACCTTTATTTTTACCAATTTTTCTTCTTCATATTCCTATGTGTTTTATTTTGTGCATTTTAAAGGAGTGTTCTATGACGGCCCCATAGACTTTACCAGACTGTGTAAGAGCTTTATGACACAAAAATGGTTAAGAAAGCTTGTTTTCATTGTTTTCTCTACCTTTGATAATAAGATAGAGAGGGAATAGAGTGTATTTGGATATTTTGTTTTTAGTGATATTTCTTTGTTAAAGAATTCTGCCATGTCAATGATTCCCGTAGAGTTTCTTTCAAAGGGCATTATTGAAAGTTGACTGAATTCCAAGGCACCAAGAAAATAGCTGAGATGGTATGAGGCCATCTAGTGGTTTGCACTTGTAATTAGATGTGATTTGGAAAAACAGTTCTGGAAGTTGGGAAACATTGTTATCCAAGCAGAAGGAAAACTAGTCATGAATGTGGAAGTAAAAGGCAAATAAGATGTTTCATTCTTTGAAAAGCCCCAGTGCTCAAAGCACAAACATCCCATTCACGAACAGCAGTGCTAATAAGGACTGATATTTTTAGTAGCTCAGCTAATTGACAAAGGCTTTGTAGCCAATTGAGCAGCAAACTGCCCTTGGAAAAGTTCATTAATATCATGAGAAACATTGGTCTGCTAATTATTACTTATTCCAAAGCAAAAGCAAAAAGGGAGGCTTTGAATATTCGGAAAACATCTTTCAATTTAATTCAGTACAAATTGTTTAGTCACTTACCGTGATTCATGTCAAAATACTCTAAGACCCAAATATGAATAAGATCCAGGCTCTGCCCTTAAAGGACTTTCAACCCAATGTCACTAAATATCATAATATAACTGAGACATTATAAATTCGTGGAGCCAAACAATAATATATCTATGCTTAGCACAGTGCTTGACACACACAGTGGGTGCTTAATGAACCCTTGTGGAATTAAAGGTTCTAAGAGAGATCCAAGGAGGCAGAGATCACTCACCTTTTGTTTTGGTTTTTGGTTATCTGGCTAGAATTCTGGGGCTGATGTTAGAATCAGGAGACCCGAATTCAAAGACTGTCATTGAAATGATGAGGGTAGCAGTGTGATCCTGGACAGATCACAACTTTTCTGAGCAAAATCAGGATAAAATTACATGGAATATTTACCTTCCATGGTAGTTGTGAAGAGGGTACTTTGTAAATTTTAAAATCACATGTAAATGTGAGTCAAATCAAATTACTCCAAGGAAGCTGTGCTCTCATCAACATGGGTGTTCTCTGTCTTTGCCACCAAAAGTCAATGGAAAGGCAGATGGTGAGTGTGAGCAAGCTAGATCATGGAATCAATAAGGGCCTCCAAGGAAGAAAAGGTATAAATTTTGTCATCAAGAACCCGGAACCTCATAGCAGAAGATGACCAAGAGTGAGAGATGACAAGAGTGCAGCCCTGTTAGCCTTGAGTATGTCTGAAGAAAGAGCAAGGCCCCCAGAATACTGAGAGGAGCCCCTGTGGTGGGAGACTCCCTGACAAGAGTCAGTTACATAGCATGGGTGGGCATGGGTGGCTATCTGCACAATCGGAGAGAACTCCTGATTTTATGAGCCGGTGGATCTATTTGCACATTTGAATGTTCACATCACAATCCATCTATGCTTGCTCGTCTTGTGCAAGGCTTGGTCCAAGTGGCCCCTAAGTTTTCCACATGGGTCTCCCCAGTGTACTGGCCTCCTTCCTTTTGCTTCACATTGTGAAATTTAAATTGCTATTATTAGGAGGAATATCTCATTCTTTTCCTTCTAGCTTGATGGAGTGCAGATAGAAATGATCCTAGGACAGAGTACTCTCTTGCTATTATTATTTTATGATTATTGTTCTTCAGACTATTGCACAGGTACATAAAATTACTACTTATGTAATTTCATAAAAGTATCAGGATGTAAGGTTGTCCTCCAGAGACTCACTGAAATGGTCTCAGGACACATCCCATAGCAAAGAGTGTGAAGGGAACAATGTGTACCACATTCAATGTTGATTTCTTGGCTCGGTCTCTATCTTTTGAAAACAATTTATTCCACAAATGTCCTATCTCAGATTATGAATATCTGGTTTAAGAAACTCTACTAAAACAATTATTACATTTTTGTGGATCAATATTGTGTCTGGGAGATGGTGGGCAACAGTTTTCTGAAAAGGTTTCAGCTCTAGTGAAATTCGTTGGTTGAATTCTTGTTAGTAACAATAATAACAATTAGAAGAAAATACTTGGGAATGCATGTTAGAAACAAATGGTCTTAGAAGAAGACTGATAAATATCATGGGAGGTGCAGGAAGAACCAATAGAAAACATCATCCAATTCGAACTCTTACACAAAGTTTTGCTCTTTTCCTTCTCCTCTTCTCTTCCACAGCCCTCCTCCCCATACATCACAATGTTCCCAAATGGTATTTTGCGAGCGATGGAGAAGTTCAGAGGACCTGAGTATGGATACTACATCTGATATTTACTAACTTTGGGATTAGGCTTCTGTGGTCCAGTCTCACCCTCTCTCAGCCTCCATTTCTTAAGGGACAGATATAGGGATATAGAGAGATAGAAGAATGGATGGATGGATGGATGGATGGATGGATGGATGAATGAATAGAGAGATAGATAGGTGAATGGATAGATGGAGAAAGAGATAGATAGATGGAGGATAGGTAGATAGATAGATAGATGGGATAGGATAGCTAAATAGAAGAATGAATGGATGGATGGAGAAAGAGATGGATAGATAGGCAGAAGGAAAGATAGAGAAATAGAGACAGATAGATGAATAGGTGGATGGATAGAGAGAGACATGGATAGATAGAAGAATAGATAGGATAGCTAGATAGAAGAATGGATGGATGGATGGAGAGATAGATAAATCAATTGATAGGCAGATAGGCAGGCAAGCAGGTAGAGCAAATAAAAAGAAGAGAGGGCATTTGTGAAGCACTCACTTACCTTGCCAAATACTGCAATAAGATCCTGGGCTCCAAATAAAATCAAACAAGACAATCCCTGCCATCTTGGAGCTTGTATTCCAATGCTAACAGATACATGGAAGGGAGCTGGGAAGACTGAGATACAGTGATAAAGTGTAAAGATGGCCAGGCAGGGGAAGGGAGGCCAGTTCCCAGCCAAATAAGGGGAAACATCTCTCAGCCAGAGCAGGTTGACAGGAGGTAAGAATGATGGCCCAAAGGCAGGCCTCAGTTTCTGGAGAAGTGATAGGTAAATAAACAAAATAAGAGTTTAATATATAACTTTGGGAGCTTGTGAAGGTGGAAGGAGTAATGAATATAAAGCTCTTGACAGAGTTTTAAGGGCCCCATAAAATTGACTATGGTCAGACACAGGAAGCAGAGGCCCTTTTGGGATCATGTAGCCTACTTGGCCATTGTCTGCAGGGCTTGTCTTCTTGATTTCTTGGAGCACCTGGAGGGTGCTGTCACCCGACCAGATTACTGAGGTTGGTGCTGCAGATGGAGAGGGTCTAGTTTGAATTCCTGGAGCTCAGGAAGCATTTTTATTTAGGCTTTGAGGAGAAGTTTAAATGCCTTGGGTTTGTGGGCATATGGCCGTGCTGCTGGATGACAATTATGCCTCCATTGAAGCATTAAACCCTAACAATGCCCTCTCACACAATTTTATCATTGCATCTGTACCAATACTTGGTTTCCAATCTGTCCTCTCCACAGCAACTCTCCCCCCACAAAAAAAAAAATCATCCTAATGCACAGATCTGAGCAGGTCATTCTGGTGCTCAAGAATTATCTGTAACTCCTTTTGCTCTGAGAATTTGCTGCGAACTCTTCAGCCTCCTATTTCAAGGGATCACAGATTGCAGATAGAATAGTAACTCAGAAACCATCTAACCAACCTCCTCATTTGGCAGAGGAGAAAACTGAGGCCCAGACCAGTGAAGTGACTGGTTCAGGGTCACATATCAACAATATGAATGGGACCCAGGACCTCTGGCTCCAGAGTCAGCACCACAGGCCACTGAAGAGGCGAAAGCAGCGCTGACCTTTCTAGGTTTATTGGACAGTGTTGTTTTTTCTGCAACATCTAGTCTAGCTAAATTGACTTATTAACTGTTTTCCAAATTTACTGAGCCATTTCCAGCCTCCATGTCTTTGTACAGGCTGTCTCTAATGCCTAGCATCACCTCATTACTCACATCTAGAATCCTTACTTTCCTTTGGGGCTCCATTCAGGTGTGACCTCTTCCAGGAAGTTTTTCTTGATCTCTCCAGCTATTAGACTCTCTTCCTCCACAAAATCTATTATATTTATTTTTCTCTTAAAATAGTGTGTGTTCTGTTCCCACTCACTCACCTACCCATGAATTCCCTCTGGGTGTGCATGCAAGCACACACACAACCCTCCCCCCCAAGTTTTCTTTTTCTTTTTCATCTTTCTATCCTCGAGCTTAGCACAGCACCTGGAACATTAGAGGAGCTTAATACATATGTGCTTTGTGGTTATCTGGGGAACCCAGGGCCAGAAATGCCCATACTTACCCTGAGGGGAAGTGGAAGCAGCCGCCACAACACCCAAACACATGTGATCTAGAGGAATGTACATCTTGTTGGCACAGAAAGATCAAGGCTCTCCTTTTCTTGAGGTCTGAAGCAGTTTTTTTTTTTTTAAAGCAAACTATGAGATGCTATTGTCAATTTTGAACAAAGCGATTTTGTATATACTCTTGAATTCTCATTCTCATCTTGAAACCTAGGGAAGAAAGTATTAGACTTGGAGTCAGAAAGAGGTGAGTTCAAATGTGAATGAAGACATTGGTGGTGTGACCCTTTGAGAGTGACTTAACCTCTCTGCTGAGGTTTCCTCATCTGTAAAATGGAGGCAAGAATAGCACATACTGCCCAGGGTTGTTGGGAGAGTAAAATGAGACGAATTTTAGGTGCTTTGCGATCCTTAAAATGCTATATAAATGCTAACTACTATTACCTATCTGCCCTCACCCCTACACACCCCCTCCTCTTCCTCTTCTTACCCCTCCTAATCTTTCTCTCAGGAGAAGAAACTAACAACAACTTTTGTCAATAAGATTATAAATAGGTTTACGTTCAGAGCACAGAATTCTTGAATCATTCTGTCCTTAACAAGCAACAATTAATCTCCAGCCTCCATACCTTTGTGCAGGCAGTCCTCCATACCCATAATGCACCCTCTGCTTAAGTCTACCTCTTAGAATCACGATCTTCCTGTAAAGTAAATTCTTTATCACCACTTCGTACAAGAGACCTTCCCTGATCCTGCCTCATACGGCAAGTTACCTTGCGTCCACTTTATTTCTCCTTGTATGTGTGTATATGTCTCCTCCATAAATGTTGCTGATAGTTTGATTGAACAGAGCTATAGATGTAGAATGGCCTCAGCGATCACCTAATTCACTCCCTCCGCTCCTCATTTAAGAGAAGGGGAAATTGAGGCCAAGAGAAGCTGTGTGACTTGTCCAAAGTCACGAAGGTGGAAAGGATCCAGAGGTCCAGAAATGAATGGCTTAAAAAAAAAGAAACCGGGATTATAGACAATTATATATGTATATATAAATAACAAGTACCTATTTGTTCTCCGCATCCACTATGACCACCAAAATAAAAGAATAAATAAATAAATCCTTGTCCCAGACTGGATAGTGAGCCAAAACAAAGATTCATTTGGTCATGTGAGAAAATTCTTCATTCTTCATATAAGTAAAATAAAGATTCTTAATAAAAACTTACAAATTTAACGAAGCATAATAACAGCTGACATCCATAAAGAGTTTTTAAGAATTATCATAGCTGGCTAGGCTCCAGCAATTATACTAGTATTTCTTTCTGGGCCTCACAAACCTGTTCTATATTTTGTGAATGAGAAAAGTGACATACAGAAATGCCCAAAATGTAGAATTGAGGAATGGCGATGAGGATAAGCCCAAGAAGCTGCTGCTACAGCCAAGAATAACGTAGCAGAACGAAGATTCGAACCTGCGTTTTCAAGTTTCTAATTCACTGCTCTTTCCGCTACGCCAGACAGCGCCTGCCACCCGGCTTGTTCCTCTTCCATCAGGCTCTTTTGCTGCGGAAAGTCCCACTTGTAAAGTAGCTGAGTTCCTCCATCAGATACCTGGAACGGGATGTAGATGCTCCCCTCTCCCAGGCTGCCTTTGGGGCAGAAAGCAGGCGGCTCGCGTTCCTTCTGCTGGCCGTACCCCGCACCCCCAGCACCTAAAAAGGCTGGGTCTCCCCATCTCGCCCGGGCTGGAGTGCAGCAGCTACTCTCAGGCGCGATCCCACTACTGATCGGCACGGGAGCTTTGACCTGCTCCGTTTCCGACCTGGGCCGGTTCGCCCCTCCTTAGGCAACCTGGTGGCCCCCCGCTCCCGGGGGTTCACCATATTGATGCCGAACTTAGTGCGGACACCCGATCGGCATAGCCCACTGCAGCCCAGAACCCCCGGGCTCAAGCGATCCGCCAGCCTCAGCCTCCCAGTCGCTGGGATCACAGGCATGCGCCACCACGCCCGGCTGTCGGCAAAGCGCTCCAGAGCTGACTCTATTCCTGCAGCCTCAGGCTCAGCAGCCCTACCTGGAGATGCAAAGGCTGGAGCCGGTGAAAGATCTCCCGTAGCGTGCAAGGACAAAGCAGGGCTTCCCTGAGGATCCCGGGGTGCAGCCGCGAGCTGGGGAGGCTGAGGGGTTCTCGGGGCTAAGCAGCCAGACAATGGGGCCTGACTCTCAGTGGAGGGACGGGCTGCACCCTGCAAGTCGGGGTTTTTCCAAACTCCTGCTCAGGATGATTATTTCCAGGATTTCTCTATTCAGAAACGTGCGGGTTTTGCGATGTTGACTTGAAAACTCAGCCTCGCGGAGAAACAAACTTTCCCCTGCAGATGTTTGCGGAAGAGCACTGTGATTTCTTAACCTTTTTGACTTCTCGGACCCCTGTGACAATCTGGCGAAAGCTACCCACCGCTCCTCAGTAAAATACACGTAGAAAGGAGAACAACTCATAGAAATATTTAGACTTATTCATCCCTTTGCTTGTTTTAAAGTTTCACGGATCCCAGGTCAAGAATCAGTTCATTTCTAAGTACAAAGTTCTCATCAAATGCCTAGTCTCAGGAGTGCTCTAGCTGCCTGACTCTGGTCTAGTTTGCTTAATCTCTTTGAGACTCAGTATCCCCATTTGTGACATCGAGACAAGGGGAGCATCTACCTCTCGGCTGGAAGAATCGGATGAATAAGAAGCCGAGCTATCCTTAAAGGGATCGTTACTATGACTGCTATTGCAACAGACTGTCCAGAGGATAATGTGATAGGTCCCACGGTTAGAGGGGAGTGAATGGCCGTGGTAGTTGATAATTCTGGTTTGGGTTTTCTTTCTCTCGGTATCCGCCTCTTCCCCCATGAAACTCAAGGGCTACATATAAAAGGAAAGATCACTCTCTTCCTGATCAGAACCCATTAGGACAGGGTAAGGAAAACCAGCCACCAACAAAACATCCAGACTTTACTGAGGGCTCTCCATGGCCTGGCCTGCTCCTGTTCACTTTTGTGGTTTATTTGAAAGTGTAAGAGGGAGAGGAGAGGGTGGGGAAGGAGACCACAGGGGCTATCTCAGTCCATTTCCCCCCCCCCCCCCTCCATTTTACTAAGGGTAAAAAAAAAAAAGTTGAGGGTGGTCGACCAACTCAGCCAAGGTCAGATGGGATTTGAACCAAAAACCTTGTTACCCCTATACTACACTTCCTCCACAGATTTACTTGCTCCTTTTAGCTAGAATCAAATCATAAATCTAAAGAAAACAGGCACCATTGTGTTGGAACTCTTGTTCTGACAATTGAATTCTTAAAGTCTGGTTAGGAAGCAAGGCGAGAAGGGGGGGTAGGAGAGGAAAAGGAGAGAAGAGGAAGGAAAAGGGGAGAGGAAACAGATAGGGAAGAGAAAGTCGAGGGGAAAAGAGAGGAGAGCAGAGGGAGAGGATGGAGAGTGAAGAAGGAAGGGTCTTGGAGGAAAGCAGAGAGAAGGAAGAGAGGAGGGGGGTGGGTACAATAAAGACAGAGTGAGAAAAAGAGAACCAAGAATGAGCATATCTGGCTCCCTTTGCATACCTGGTGTATCCTTGGGAAGGAAGAATCAAAACCTACCTGACTGAACATGGAAGCCCAGTTCTGATCGGTGAGTCTTTCCACCAATTGGTTTTTATAGGTACCTTAATTAGAGCCAAACTGTAGAAGATTCCCACTGATTGCCTCTTCTATGAGGGTGTCGAGCTGTGTGGGGTAGGGGGGTGGCACTAGCAGTCTAGAGAGCAAGGCCGTCTCCATCAAGCCTACCATGAACCTGGATGCTTGAATCAAAGAGAAACTGGCTATTCTGACCATTACTTTGGTGTTCATGGATTACATTTGAAGGCTTTCCATTCCTTGGAGTCCCCAGCTTATTTTTCATACAAACAGGAAGATCCCAGAGAAACTGACTGTCAGCCAAGTGTATAGCTTGGGGAAAAAAATATGAAAGTTTCGATCAGCTCCCTGCTGTCCTGCCATGTGTGAATTGTGACATTTTAATTTGTTCTCTGACAACTCTTGTACAGAAGTCACATTAGATGGTCTGAGAATGATGGTCAGGATGGGGAAGCAGCCCTCCTGCCATTTACTGCTGCCTTTAGAGTCTTGGAATCCCACGAATAGATTGATTAGCTCTTAGAATCTCTTAAATTCAGTGAAAAGCCAATTTGAGTAAAGAGTACTATTTCCAGACAACGGCCTTAGTGTTCTGATTTTGTTATTAGTAAATCTTCATTGATGCCTCTAGATAAAGTTTAACAGGCAGAAAAGAGAATGGGCATTTGGCAAGATAGGGGATGGATGATCAGATGTATAATTACTCCATAATTGAGTTTTTTTATATTCATTTCTAATCATGATGCGTAGGAAGAGTTACAGTTCAAAAAATAGTGGAAACAATGCCTATGGTTACAAGCCTTCTGATTAAATGACTCTACAATCTGATCATTTGGGGAGTACCACAGTGATTCCTATGACTGTGAATTTGGCAATAATTAAAAGAGTTTTTATTGCATAATCAGTTACTTTTGAGAACAGCACGCTATCTCTAATCGCCTTGATTTTTGTCTCAGCAATGCTCAGAAGGGAAAGATTTTCAAGTGCTAGGAAATCAAAATCTTCTCTCTCATTAGGGATCAGAATTATGAGACAGACTTCAGAGGGCATATGGAATGGGGCCTAGCCAACCTGAACATGCAAGCAATCCTTCAAAGTTTGATAAGCCTGGAAACTTGAGCCCAGCTAAGTGATTTCCCAGGCAATTGAGTAAAAGAAAAAAGAAGATTAATATCTTTGTGCCTACATTGTCTGCACCCAAACAGTCTAAGGTATTCAATACCGAGGACAAATGGACTCTAGAGCAGCTGGTGCTAGGGTTTGGGGAAGAATTATTTAAGACATTTTGAAATCATGAATTAATATTTGAGGAAGTAAATAAAACCCTTTTTTAATGTTGAAAGTTTTTGAAAACATTTTTCCCATTTGAATCCACTGAATGTTACTGACTTAAGTCATAATCTTAGACAACAAGGGGAGTACACTGGGTAGGATAACTAGAGTAATGGTTCTGGAATCAGGAAGATGAGTCTTCCTGAGTTCAGATTTGGCCTAAGCCCCTATCTGTGTGACCCTGGGCAAGTCATTTAACCCCATTTGCCTCTGTTTCCTCACCTGTGAAATGAGCTTCCCATATCTTTGCCAAGAAAATCTCAAATGGTCAGGAAGATTCAGACCCAATTACAAAGACAACAATAAAGAACAGTCAGAGAAATTCCCTCTCTAACTCTAATTTTATGCTTCTATTAAATCACTGCTTGACTCAACTTGGAAAATCAAGTCACTGAATCTTTCCATATCTGAATGTATCCCTATGTATAGCAGGAAAATAATACTGCTTATTTACTGATCTGTCACCAGGTGGTATTTCTGGTGCAGCTCTTAGGATCAAGGACTATAATCCCAGTGATCCAAAAACTTGCAATGTGCTGGGTTTTATGGATCACATTTAGGAGTCACTATTCTATATTATTCAATCTGGGTACAATTTTCCCTGTTGTTTCCTTCCCCAGACTCTTTATCAAGGCCCAGGCCATCAGTATTTAACTTGGCCTTGATTGAAAGAATGAACAATGACTCTCCATCTGTCTGAAACCACCAAGGGCCTTGAAAAGAAAAGAAGCTTGCCATGTTGTCCCAGTTGCCTTTTAAGAAGCACTCACCTCTGCCCAGTCTGCCAGTGTCTGCAGACAGGTTTCTACCTACGTGGAAAAGCAGGTCTCATCACCCCAGGCTAAGCACTAGGATCATACACAAGGAGCATGATATATTTTATACCACGCCATAAAGCTCCCATGGCCTTGGCAAATGAAATCTGAACTTGATGTTACAAGATATGGGTTTGAATTCCTTCTCCAACCTTAACTAACTGTGAACCAAAGGATCAGAAAAATAGACTGGGGAGAACTCCTAGAAATCATCTCCTCCAACCTCTCCATCTTACAGATAAGGGACCCAGAGAAATAGTGACTTACTTGTCCGAGGTCACAAAGATTGGGAGTGCCTGAACCAGGAACCCAATTACGTTTTGTCACTGAAATAGTAGCACATTTTACTGAACTATATTGTTTCCATGGACTAGTCACTGATTGTCTGCTATTTTTACTCATCAAATGGGAATGGTAATTCTCATTTGACCTGTCCCCCTGTGCCAATGTGAGGAAAGAACGTTTTGAACTCAGACGGAAAAATGTAAATTGTAGAATAGTGACTCATAAATCTGGTCTGTAATAAACAGTATATTACATACTATTGAGTCATTGGAGATACAGTCCTGGATCCCAAGACCTGTACCAGAAATATTACCTAGTAACATATCAGTAACCAAACAGTATTATTTTACTGCTATACATAGGGATAGATGCAGCCATGGAAAGATACAGTGACTCAATTATCCAAGCTGATTCAAACAGTGAGCAATTACAATGTCTGTAAAAAGTACCACCAGAGAGGATGCCCAGAATAATGTCCTGACCCCTGGAGAGGAGAGAATCTGCTTAGCCCTTAGAACTTTGGCCTCAACTGTTTTAATTAGTGGGGAGGCACAAATTAAATTTGCCCTTTATATGTCTAACTAGGCCCAATCACTGGATCAGTCCATATTTCACATCCCAGCCAGCCAAACACCAGGGCTATCTTGCTATCCACCTGTGGTCCCATTCTTCTGCCCAATATCCCACCCCTACACAGTTGGGTTCATATTATAGGCCCACTAATCAAATGAACACTACACAGGAAGGGTGAGTCAATTGACTAGCCTATGATTCAAGTCTCTACACTTATGAATACTCCCTTCCCTGACCACCAGCCCTTTCTTGTATTGTTTGTCACATTAGAATGGAAGGTTCTAGAAGGCAGAAACCATTTTGTTTTTGGTTCACCCAGGCTTGCCATAGTGCCTGGCTCATAGAAGGAATAGGGAATGTCTACCTTTCTCATACACATCACATATCTTCCTTAGTCTCTTATTAAATCATACAGCCTAGGACACAACTCACTTTGATTCTAATTTCAAATTTTATGGTATTCTTATATATCCATCACTATACCTTCCATTTTCACTTAGTCTGAGTTAAATTAATGATAAAGCATATGTAGAATTCAAGTTAATACTGAGATTTTAAACATGTATTAAACTGACCTTCCTCACCCCAGTTCCTTCTTATCTCCCCAAAGATGGCCAACTTTGCTTCATCAGAAAAATCTAGATCCTTTAACCTACATTCTTCACATTTACTGAATATGTTATTTCTCCTAAAAGCTCTCAACTTCCTATTGAAGTTCTGTGCAGAAGAAATTTTTATCTTCCACTATGTTCTGGTATGTAAATGAATGTCTTCATCTGATTGTGTTATTTTTAATTTTGAAACAACAGTATGAGAGGCCACCATTTAAGTACTAACATCAGTGGGTGTTTGGGCAAATATAGCCATTTGTTGCATG
Source organism: Pseudochirops corinnae (assembly GCA_028646515.1). Lineage (NCBI taxonomy): Eukaryota > Metazoa > Chordata > Mammalia > Diprotodontia > Pseudocheiridae > Pseudochirops > Pseudochirops corinnae. The sequence goes on from CM053591.1 coordinate 192,167,271, forward strand.
GTTACCAATAGCCTCTGGGAAGATCGATTTCCTTCAGGCTTATTTTTAACAAGGCTATCATATGAATGTGTGTGCTGTGTGACATCAACAAAGTCATTTCAGTCAATCTCCAGTGCTCTTTCTTAAGAACACACCAGAATGATTTGTGTTCCCTTCAAAGATCATATGAAATTATTTGGCCACATATTTCAAAGTATTCTGCTCAAAAAACTCACTATTCATGTTATAAATTGAATTTTCATAATTATCAAGAAGAAAGAAACCAAACTTTGACCAATATTGTCAGTCAACAATAAAATTTCCTAACGTGTCATTTTTAATACGTATAAGGTACCAACAATGGATATGGAACTCTGAGTACCACATATGATGGGGGGGGGGGGAACATTAATTAAGCACCTATCATGTCCCAGGTGCCATATTAAATGCCTGCCATTGGTTCCTGTCCTTGGATAGGCAACATGTAGTCATTGATGAAGGGTCAATTTTAGAGTCAGAAAGGCCTGAGTATAGGTCCTGCCTCTGGCACATACTAATTGTCTGACTAGGGACAAGTCACTAGACCTTTCTATGTCCCCAGGGAACTATTTAAGAGCCTACTCTTCAGATAAGCTGCCATTGCTTTGACAGAGGGAATTTATGCACCAGGACTTCCCTATGCCAATGAAATAGTAGACCAGGATCAAAATATCAAAACCACCTTGACCATTGTTATTGCAAGGTCAATAACATTCAGACGTAAGAACGAGTGTGCCCATAATAGCTATCCTTTCTTCAGAAAGTCTAAGTAGATATTATTTACTTTATAATACATGATAATGTATAGTACGTCTATATTTATGTATGTATATACATATATACATACACACACATACTTATACACATATACATACATTGTATATGCACACATTACATATGTATGTATATGTATATGTGTATATACATATATACACATACACACACATATTCTTATAAGTATAAGAGACTTTGCAAGTTGCCCTGAAACTGCTCTTGGAAGGGAGAGCAGTGACTTATTTCGTTGATATCCCCTGCCTTCTATTAAAGAATCCACTTCAGTACCCTACAGAATATATTAATACAATAAATGTTGTCAGTGTGCTGGGAGGAGGGCAGCAGGCACAGGGAGGGATGACTAAGCAGCCCTCATTGTGCGCATCATGAAGCTGTACCTTCTGGAACTCCTCTACCTGGTCCAGTGACACTCAGTTTGCAGACAAAATCCTCCAGCGGATTTGTCACCTTCCCATCTCAACACTCCATATGCTTTGTTACCTCTGCAGTTGCATTTCCAATATTCCTTTATTCATTAAGTTTGCTTATCTGAGACCAAAGAGACTCCCCTGTGAAACAACTGAAAATTCATTAACAATAAATCAGCACATACAAATTAATCAGGAGAGGAATATTTGTGCTGCCAAACATCAATGAATCCTGGATTTGTTAATACAATTACGCCCTCCTTCAGTCTATATCATTAGCTGCCCAAGCCTTTCCATCCTTTATGACTCCTGACTATTTCTTTCTAGAAATTCTCTGTAAAGGATCTTCCAATATGCCGGATCCTTTCTCTGCATCTCTTTTACCTTGTTGTGGGCATGAGCGCCCAGCCCCTTAAGAAACCATATTTTTTCTGTGTTTTTTTTTTTAATTGGGGGGAGGGACTACATCTTATATACAGATAAATGGAAATGTATTTCCAAAGAGAGAGTTAGATGACCCATAGATAAGAGTAAAGGGCATGGAATAATGCTAGGTGTGTTGCCCTGGGCAGGTCCCTTAACCACTGTCTACCACAGTTTCATCTCTGTAAAATGTGGGTAACATTAGTACCTACTTTCCAGTGTTTTAAGAATCAAGCGAGATAATAATTGTAAGGTACTTTGCAAACCTTATTATTATTTCCCTGGAATAATTTAGGACAATATGTAGGATTACTTATTAATCTATCCATTCATTTTTGTACTATGTTGATATCATAATAGGAAGCTTTGGTCTGGTGGAAGGAATAAAGGAATTAGAATGAGAAGTTCAGTGTTTGAGACATGCTCCACTACTTAGAAGGGCCTTCAAGTGTCAGTTTCTTATAACAAAAAATGGGTATAATATTTTCCCGACCTGCCTCACCAGGGTGTTGTGAGGATCACTGAAGTAATGTAGGTAAAGCCCTGTGTAAGTCTTCAATCCTATATAAATATCAGCTTTGATTCTTTACGGCACATGGACCGTCTTCCCAAGTGTTGTGAATAGCTCAGTTTTCTTAAATGAGGAAGAAAGGTACAGAAAGATGAAGCCATGTAGAGGAAAGAAGACATGGATCCCCATTTCTTCATTTCTAATTCTGTCCTTTTACACACTGGCTGATATCTGACAAAAACAAAAACCCCATCACTTGTTGATTGTCTACCTTTCTAAGCAAGGGATTGCCAATTCAGTTTGAGTTAGCACAGAGATTTTGGGATTCATCGGAGGCCCGCTTCTATTTGTTGTTTTTCTGGATGCTACCATTAAATGACTGCCATCTTTCTGGTTACATCCCCTCATCGCAGCCAACACTGAAACCACCTAAGGCTCAAATAGAGAACATTCAAATTCACAGGCAGAAGTTTTCCTTTCTTTCATCACTAGAGGAAAAGTCATTATTTTCTCCCAGATTAAGTAGCACTTGGTTACTTTCTAACCCACTCCAAATACACCATTTTATTAATCATTCCTAATATAAACAAAGCTCTAAAAGCTTAACTCTGCCATTCTATTAAAACTTCCTCCTGCACTGAGACTTTTAGGACAAGTACCCTCGAAGAGAGCATACTGGAGGGAAAAGGGCAAGCTTTGGATGACAGCACCTCAGTTCAATTCTCAAACATTTCTTACTTATAGCCTGTGTGACTTTGGGCAAGTCATTAGCATCTAGATCTCTGTAAAAGGAGGGATCGGTGAGAGACTCTGCATGGTTCATTTGCCTTGGGCATTTGGAGCTTTTTAAGCCATCTATTGGACATACTGTGAAATGTTTTTTGCAGAAAAAGAAAAAGAGCATGGAGAATGAGAGTCTAACTCCAACTGCAGGTTTTAACTCCCCAGGGGAGAGTTCCTTCTCCAGATTCACTTTTAAGCACGCAAAGCAGATTTGTAGATCATCTTTGTCAACAAAGTTTATTTCTGAAACCAGACACTTCTCCTGAGTGAGGGATTTAGTTGTTTGACTCAGATTCCTCACTTTGCAGATCGCTGCCTGGGGCTGTTTTAAAACCATTAGGATTACAGACATAATAGAAAGAGACCTTTAAGTCACTCAGTCTAATACAAAGGAATTGAGACCAGGGGAAGGTTGACACTGGACACTCAAAGTCACTGTTAAAATTTCATATATATTTTGTTTGAAAATAGTTCATTCTGGGAGCCAACATGGCATGTAAAAAGAGGGACTTGCTTCAGTTCTTCTCCAAATCTTTCCCATACCTGTAAAAATGACTCTAAACAAATTCTAGAGCTACAGAATGCGCAAAATTACAGAGTGAAACAAATGTCCAGCCCCAAACAGCCTGGAAGGCCAACAGGAAGGGTCTATCACACCAAGCTGAGAGAAGAATGCACTCTGTGTGCTGTGGGCTGTGGTGACATAGATGTGACCAGAGCAGGCCTCAGGTGACGGAATCACTGGCAGCTGTGGCAGTTTCCAGATTTTTCATCCCACAGACATCAAAGAAAGCATAGAAGGTCAGTAGTAAAACTCTGTCAGACCTGGGTGAGAGAGGAATGTGGTCCAACCCCAGGGTGGCAGAGGTGGTGGCAGTGGCAGTGGCAGTGACAGCAGCAGCTGCTGCTGCTTCCGGAGTTCCCAGCCCACAAATGGTGTGGGGATCAAGCGACTGATCACAGGGGAATTACAGGGATCTCTTTGCTGGAGCTGAGGCAGGACTCTCTTGCTTTGCCCTGCTTGGATCAGTGTTAAAGTCCTGGGTGACTGTTCTGGAGTGAGGAAGAGCACTGGTGTGGCAGAGTTTGTGGTGTAATGGAGAGGGAATCCTCCTCACAGTTCCAACACATAAAAGGGTACTTGTGGTCACTCACAGACCAGAGCACAGGACAGGAAAAGAATAAACATTTCTACTTTGATCATACCACCTTGGAAGAGTTGAAAATTTACAGGATCCTAGAAGCATCTCTGAAAACAGTTGCACAAAATCCTTGAAGCATGGGACAGTACACCCACCCCCAACCCCCACTCCCATTGAAAGCAGAGTCCTACCTTGGCAAAGAGTTAGAAAGTATTTGGATGGGAAAATGAGAAAACAGGGAAAAAAAATTCAAACTATAGAATCTTACTTTGATGACAAAGAAGATCAAAACATACAACCAGAAGAAGACAATGCCTCCAAGAAAAATATGAATTGGTTGCAGGCCATGGAAGGGCTCAAAAAGAATTTTGAAAATGAAGTAAGAGAAATAGAGGAAAAATTGGGAAGAGAAATGAAAGTGATGCAAGAAAATCATGAAAAAAAAAAAGAGTAAATAGCTTGCTGAAGGAGATCTAAAAAAATACTGTAGAACATAACACCTTAAAAAATGGACAAAACCAAATGGCAAAAGAAGTCCAAAAAGTCAATGAGGTGAAGAATGCTTTAAAAAATAGAATTTGCCAAATGTGAAAGAAAGTCCAAAAGCTCACTGAAGAAAATAATTCCTTCAAAATTAGAATGGAGCAAATGGAAACTAATGACTTTATAAGAAATCAAGAAATTATGAAACAGAACCAAAAGAATGAAAAAAAAAGACAACGTGGAATATCTCATCGGAAAAACCACTGACCTAGAAAATAGATCCAGGCAAGACAATTTAAAAATTACTGGACTACCTGAAAACCATGATTAAAAAAAAGGACCTAGACATCATCTTTCATGAAATTATCAAGGAAAACAACCCCAATATTCTAAAACCAGAGGGGGAAATAAAAAAGGATTTACCAATCATTTCTTGAAAGAGATCCCAAAAAGAAAGCCCCTAGGAATGTTGTAGCTAAATTCCAGACTTCCCAGGACAAGGAGAAAATATTGCATGCAGTCAGGAAGAAACAATTTGAATATTATGGAAATACAATCAGGATAACACAGCTTCTACATTAAGGGATTGGAGGACTTGTAATATGATTTTCTTGAGGTTAAAGGAGCTAGGATTAAAACCAAGAATTACCTACCCAGCAAAACTGCGTATAATCCTTCAAGGGAAAAAAAAATAGAAATTCAATGACATAGAGGACTTCACATGTTCTTGATGAAAAGACCAGAGTTGAATAGAAAATTTGACTTTCAAATACAAAAAATCAAGAGAAGTGTGAAAAGGTAAACAGGAAAAAGAAATAACAAGAGACTTATTAAAGTTGAACTGTTTACATTCCTACATGGAAAGATGATGTTTTAAACTCATGAGACCTTTTTCAGTATTAGGGTAGATGGAGGGAACATATCTATATTTCTATCTCTATATCATCTATATCTATATATAGGTGGAAGTCACAGGGTGAACTGAATATAAAGGGATGATGAAAAATAAAATTAAGGCGTAAGAGAGGAATATATTTAGAGAAGAAGAAAGAGAGAGATAGAAGGGGGTGAATTATCTCACATAAAAGAGACAAAAAGCTTTTACAATGGAGGGGAAGAGGGTTGAGGGGAGAGGGAGTGATTTGGCTTAGGGAGGGACTAACATACACACGCAATTAGGTATCTTACCCTACAGGAATATAGGAGGGAAGGTGACAAGGGGTGGGGATGATAGAAAAGAGGGTAGATTGGGGGAGGTGGTATTCAGAAACAAACATTTTTTAAAAAGGACAGAGTCAAAGGAGAAAATAGAATACTAGGGCAAGATAGGATGGAGGAAAATATAGTTAGTCTTTTACAGTATGAATATTACGGAGGTGTTTTGCATAACTATGCATGTATAGCCTGTATTGAATTGCTTACTTTCTCAATGAGGGTGGGTGGGGAGGGAAGAAAGGAGAGAATTTGAGACTCAAAATTTTAAAAACAAATGTTAAAAATTGTTTTTACATGCAACTGGGAAATAAAATGTACAGGCAATTGGGTATGGATATCTATCTTGCCCTACAAGAAAGTAAGGGGGAAGGGGATAAAAGAGCAATGCTAGGGTGATAGAAGAGAGTGCACACTGGGGGAATGGGTAATCAGAATGCATGCCATCTTGAGATGGGGGAAGGGGGGAAGATGGGGAGAAAATTTGGAACTCAAAATCTTGTGGAAATGAATGTTAAAAACTAAAAATTAATAAAGAAAAATGAAAAGAAAATTGCAAAAAACATATAAATACATTTAAAAAAAGAAAATAGTTTTTTCTGGAAAAGATCCTTGATCTTCAGAAAACAACTTCTGGAAGACATTGAACTTTTAAAGCTCCAATCACTGTGTTGAAAACAGTTTGTCATAAAAACAGGCCACCTTTACATAATACTTGAAGGTTATGGAGCTTTTTCCATTGAGGTAGGTAGTTAATGTATTATTATTCCTATTTTACAGGTGAGGAAACTGAGGCACAGAGTTAAGTGACTTGCCTAGTGTTAAAATACAAGTAAGAATTGGAGAAAAAGATTCAAATTCAGGTCTTCTAGATCATGCTTAAGACTTCTTCTAGCTTCATGAATAACCATTCTCCTATTAGCTTTAGTGTTCTCATCTGTAAAATGGGAATAATATCCAGGATTGTCAAAAAGATCAAATAAGATAATGGATATAAAGCACATTGTGTAACTGAAAGCATTATACAAAATGTGGGCTATTAGATTTCTAGCATTGTAACTATGCTTTAATATATATTTATATATTCATTAGTTCATTGATTTGTTTACCTACCTACCCATTCACTAATTTATTCATTTATTTATCTTTCCAGGTGAATAAAAGTAGCAACAGCAACAAAACCTGTGATTCTATTCACAAGGCACCCTTATAGTGATGTGGGTAACCAAAAAATGTTGAGGTACAGAGTTAGGGGTGCTCAAGACCCCACAATACCAACACGCCAGGTCCTGCAGAATGAATTCAACTCAAGTCTTCTCTCAGCCAAAGAAAAGCAAAGTTTATTAAAAGTTCTCTTGTGTTGGATACACAGCAAGTCTGTGCTAGAAAATTCTATGGCGCTCTCACACATGGAGGCAAAATGGGGTCTTATATACAGAAAAAGGTTGAGGGAGAAATCTAGGGGTGGTCTAGGGGAGGAGTTTGGGGAGAGTCTTCAGGAGGAGTCAGATAAGTTTAGATTCCAGCAATGACTTTGGGGAGGGTCTTCAGGAGGAGTTAATGAGGTCAGGTAACAGTTGATTTGGGTATAGATATTTTGATAGGCTCAAGGGTGGGAAGTAGATGGACAATGGAGGGCCAAGCTAGTAACAAAGGTTTGGGCAGAGCCCATAATGAAAGACTTATGGCCTCATGCAAATGCCTCATCAAGTGGGAAGATTCAATCAGAGTTCAAGGGGGTTCCCAGAGACTGTACTTCAAGGATATAAGGAGAGCTCAAACGGGTTTCCAAGAGCCTGCCCCTCATCAGTAGGGTCAAGATTCTAGAGTAGTTGTTTTTTTTTTAACCTGGTTTGTGAGTCTTGCAGGATATAGACAAAGGAACAGCTTTGCCTTCAAGCAGCTTCCATTCTACTGAGGGTGTGAGGGCAACAACCAGACCTGACACCAGCTACTTGGCATGGCTTACAAGCTGCAGACCTGCTTCCCCAAGAAGAAATCTCTCCATCTCTTTTTACTGAACGCCATTTCACCTTTTTTTCCACTCTCCACTGATGTTTATATAAAATGAAGATAAAATCCCTGGCATTGGGTAATTCATTTGCTCCATAGAGCTTCAGAAAGATACAGGATTTAGAACTGGAAGAGACATTAGTGCAAAGTAGGAAAATGAAACTCCAGGCAATTGAGATATGCCCAAAGTCAGGCTGTCCAGCCCAACGAAGCAAGAGTTTGAATGTAGCAATCTCTCCTTTAAGGAATGATTTTTCTCCAAAGACACAATGCTCCTGTCACATATTTTTATGCCCAGTCATCAGTTAACCTTCATTATTCTCCAAAAGACAAATGTAATGTTCAGGATCTGTTAGATTACAGAACAATGAGTCAACCTTTGACCATCTCTAAAAATGCAGCACCTTGGAACTTCCAGAATTATAAAGCAGAGAAGTCCCTACATTGTTGTCTCACCTAAATCCTTTCTGAAGTAGCATGATCTAGGAAAACATGTGCGTGTTTGTGTGTGTGTGTGTGTGTGTGTGTGTGTGTGTTTGTTTGTGTGTTTCAAAGGGGAGAGAGATATCTGTGTAGCCATGAAATTCTATAGGGCACAAGTCAGTTTGATCCCATGGCCATTCTTACTGATTTGTAGCTGACTCATTGGTGGGGTACAAGCCTTGATTCTTTTCTCAAAGAAGTGGAAAGCACTATTCAGATGTAGTTGTTAAGGCTTGCTCTCCTCACCAAGAGCTGCTGGAGTTAAACCCACAAAGGGAAGGAAGACCTTGCTGGTTGGCCTACAAAGTCATGGCTTTTCCTCATATTAGCACAGATGCATTTTTTAGATTATCTAATATCATAGAGGTTACTTCAGAAAATACAGGAAACTGGGGAGGTGATATCTGGTTACAGAGATGTCTTCAACCAGGTACACTAAAGACTCAAATGTGAGTGGGGGAGACAATTCTTATAGCTGATTTAAAAACAAAACAAAACACAATAACCTCTTTATACTAAATACAAACACTCAACAAAAATATACATACAGGGCCCCACCCATGGAGACACATTCAGATGATTAACAATGACCACCAGAGCTTAAATAGTTTGTCATATCTAAAGAGTACAGCTCTCTATTTATTATCAATTTATATAGAAGTCAGCAAACTATGGGACTGAGTGCATCTAGCCTATCCCTTTCCTTGGATGGACAAAAGTGGATGGACAGCCAAGCTAGTGCTCATTGCCATCATGAGATTTAAGAGATTTCACTCAATCCAAAGCTGATATTCACATCCTGAACTGGGTGACATCTTTCTTACCGGAAGAAAAGCTTTTGACGTCACTGTGATACTAATCGAACACTAGAATAAAGAATTCCATTAGTACAAAATACTCATTAGACAGTTTTTGGATCCACAGTGTTTATTGCCTTCTTTTTCCTCTCCCAGCCTATTTGTGGCTTTCTAATGTTGGTTTGCAACCAAGGAAATGAACACTTAGGCCTAATTAATGAAAATAGGTTTAATCACTGAGATGTATAATTTCTAATGATGCATTGCAAATACTTTTGTAAACTGAAGTTTATGAAAGGAAGGGGAAATAAAGAGTATTTAGCAAGTTGTCTGTTCTCCAAGCTCGGGTACTGTTTTCATTAAAACAGAAAATCAAGCATTGATTCCAGTCTAAATTCTTCTCATTCTTTGGCCTTTGTGCTTTAGGGAGCTTGAAGAAGTGATTAATCTAAATTCACAGTCTGTATGTTCGATCCTTTCAGGGCAAAGTAAAAAACTCATGTTAAGCATATCTGAGAACTGCGTTTTAAATTCCATTAAATCTCCTTTTGTCAAATGGTGCTTGTGGGCATGGGGGACACCTAGTATAGGAGAACAGAGGCAAGATTGAATACTGTGTGTGATGAACAGTAACGAAACTAGTTTGGTTGAATTGGGCAGTATATGAAGAGCAGTAAGAAAACTGGAAAGGGAAAGTGAGAACAGGTTTTGAAGGACTTAAATGTCAGATATAAGATTTTTTCTATTTGATGCTAGAGGTAATAGGAAACCACAGGAGGTGATTGAGAAGGGAAGGTGGCTTGGTCAGACCTGTGCATTAGGAAAACCATGCTGGTGGCTGTTGAATAAAGGATAGATTAGATTGGGGAGAGACACAGAGGCAAGGAGACCAAGTAGGAGGTTATTGTAATAGTCCAGCAGAAAGGAGTAGGTGGCCTGAACAGGGTGCTGACTCTGGGAGTAGAAAGGAGGGGTGGGTATTATACAAACACTGCTCTGTAGACAGAAAGAAAATTGGGTGATTTGTTGGAGATGTGGGTTGATTGATAGTGAGAGTCTGAGGATGATCAGATTGTGAAGTTGGACAATAAAAATGGTGGTGGTGAGTCTGTCAGAAACAGGGAAGTTTGGAAGGGGATTTTCAGGGTAAAATGATGCTCATTGTGGGGCAGCTAGGTGGTGAAGTGAGTAGAGCACCAGCCCTGGGGGCAGGAGGACCTGAGTTCAAATGTGACCACAGACACTTAACACTTACTAGCTGTGTGACCTTGGGCAAGTCACTTAACCCTAATTGCCCAGCCTTCCCCACTCCAAGAAGACCAAAAAAAAAATGCTCATTGTCTTTGAGAGTAACAGGATTATTGAAAATTCTAGGTAATTTCCCAAATGCGATCTAGGTTGTACTCTTACTACTGCTTTAATTCTGGTTTCAACTCTGATTGCACACATGGTCCAATGGCAGTATTTGTCAACTCTCTTTGTGGTAGCGCCTGGTCAGCACCTGACCCCACTGTGAGTTCACACTCTGTCTGCTTTCCTAGCCTGAATTAAGGCTGCCCTTTTTAATTAGTTCTTTCCAGCTATGTTAGAAACCCTCTTACAAAGAATTTGCCCAAATAATGCAAATGATGAATCGGTGTTTGGCAAAACTGAGGCACCCACAAATAGAAATCAATCAATGACAGTTGCTGTCAATAAGCCCAGGCCTCCATCATTGCTTTCACCACTAATTCGTACCCTTTTGCACAAAGTACACACTATTAGACATACACAATACGGCCAAAGTGGTTGTTACAGAATTCAGGTAGCCACGGCCCACTAATAATGTTGTTGCCATTTTCTCAGTTACAAGAAAATATAATTTGTTAATAACAAATAAGACACCATCTGTTATTGTAACTCCTCCTCTAAAAAGGAAAGGCATGAAGCTAAAGGAATGTGTCTAAACTCACATGGTGGCTGGAATAGGCACTGCAGCCAATTTAGCATTCATGCTCATACTTGAGGACTTACCTTATTTAGGTCATGAAAAATACAACCACTAATGTTACATATTCCTTACTTGGTCTGGTGAAACGTAATCTTAGAAGATTGTGTGTGTGTGTGTGTGTGAGAGAGAGAGAGAGAGAGAGAGAGAGAGAGAGAGAGAGAGAGAGAAAGAGAGAGAGAGAGAGAGAGAGAGAGAGAGAGAGAGAGAGAGAGAGAGAAAGAGAGAGAGAGAGAGAGAGAGAGAGAGAGAGAGAGAGAGAGAGAGAGAGAGAGAGAGAGGCTGGCAGAAGGGGCTAGAGGGCTGGACTGTGGGCCAGGAAAAGATGTGTTTAAAACAGAGAGAAGATAACTAAGTGACCATAAGTGACCATAATAAGATTTTTTTTTTTAAATGTGAACAAAAGATGAATAGAACATGCAGAGGAAATCAATGAAATCATCAGAAACTACCAGAACAACTATACACAAACAAAACTGACAACTTAAATAAAATAAATGGATATTTAGAAAGATACTAAAGTGAACAAAATAGAAAACTGAGATTCTATCAATGCAAGCTCAGAAAGAGAAGCCAAACAAACAATAAAAGAATTTCTGGGCCAGAAATATGTATAAATCAGTTCTATTAGACATTCCCTTAAAAAACTAAATCTCTGACACTAATATTTGCTAGCATGTATATATTGCTTTAAGAATTGCCAAGTGATTTACAATCATCTCCATTTATCCTTACAATAATGTTGGTGTTGTATTATGCCCATTTTACAAACCATGAAACTGAGGCAAACCTAGAGGGTTAGTAACTTGTTCAGGGACATAACATAACTCTGGCATGTGTCTGAAGCAGTATTTGAACTCAGGTCTTTCTGATCCCAGGCCCATGGATCTGTACTCTGTGGCACCATCTGACTGCCTCCCATGTTTAAATAGCACAGGGTCAGGCACATAGTGGTGCTTAGTAAATACTTTTTCATTTTTTCAAGAAACAAGAAAAATCTATCATGTACAATTAAAACAATTTCATCTTCATCTATGCCAAGTGATTGAGGAAAGTACATGATACAGATTAAAATAATTCAATTACAGGAGCCTAACTGATGGAAATCAATGGCCATAACAATGAGATTGAAAGAGACTGTATGTTTTTAGCTCTTTAGTAAATGCTTGATTTACTTTCCAAGCAGAGAGACAAGGCAGCCAAGGACAACATAGATCAGAAGGCAAACTCAGTTGCCAACTCTTATGAAGAAGGACCGTGAAGAACATAAGAACTATATGAGTGATGTTTGGTTCTCTTTCTTCTTTCCCATTGTTCACTCCATTGGTTACAACCCTTCCATACAACCAGACTAATGTGCAATGGGAAAGTATTTGCAGATCCTATACTTGATTGCATGCCACCATTCGGGGAGGGAGGGGAGAAAAATTGAAACTCAAGGAATTGTGAAACTGAATCTTGTAAACTAAAAGTAAATAAAAAAGTCAATTAAAAAAGAAAAACTATATGAGTGAGTGAGTGAGTGAATGAAATAGCCTTCAACAATAATTTTTTATCTGCCCAGTTTTGTGCTGAGTGTGAGTGATAGAAATCCAAACAAACAAGGGGATCTTTAACACCAAGGGACTTAGTTTGTGATGGAGGAAGAAAACCCAAGTGGAACGGTGGTCAGGGAGGAGGACTTTGGCCAAGAAGGTTGGGAGGAATGGTGATTGGAAGCATTGGAGACGTGATTGACATAGCCATTCCAGAATGGCTGTATGTACTGATTTTATTACTGTTCTCAAATTTAGAGTTGGGAGGGAATTGGGGAGACATGAGATGCATAGGAAGTAGCATAAATATTATGTTTAAATCTTAGTATAATTATTTTTGAGAACAGCTGGGTGGCACAGTAGATAGAACACTGGGCTTGATATCAGTAAGACTCATCTTCATGAGTTCAAATCTGACCTCAGACATTTACGAACTGTGATCCTGGGCAAGTTATTTCACCCTGTTTGCCTCAGTTTCCTCACCTATAAAATGAGTGGAGAAAGAAATGACAAACCATTTCAGTATTTTTGCCAAGAAAACCCCAAATGGGGTCACAAAGATTCAGACACAATCAAACAAAAACATAATTTTAAAAATCCCTCAGGATCTACCAAAAAATCCAAAGGGAACACTAAATCACAATACTGAATTCAATTATTTTTTGCTCCTCTCAGGGTGACTACAAAACACAATTCAAAAAGCCACATGTTCTGTTACCCTGGATTGAAGAAGTGCCTGTCACGGAGGCGTTCAAATGACCCAGAGTTCGGAGATGCTCAGTCATGCAGAGATCACCACGATGGCCTGACATCTCATGTGGCTGACGTGGCTGTCAAATGTTTCCTAAGATAAACTTTCCCAGGGTCCTTATCTTTGGGGAAATAAATGCACACTGCCGGGCCAAGGTTAGTAGAACATTGGTCTTTGGGCTGAAGAGGTGGCATTATCCTGCTCAGCATCTTCCCTTCCTTTCCTTCCTTATCTTTGCTGCTTTATTCATTCACATTTTTCTCTTTATTTCAGTGAAGAAAATCAGAGGGAGAATGTGAGTAAAAAATAATAAAGCAATAAAGCAAAGCAATTTGTCCATAAAATGGACAGGAGGATGACTTATTTAATCAGGTTACAGTTGGAAAAGTTTTCAGTTGATGAAATATTTAATGCAAGAGCACAGAAGGAAAAGGACTAAAACCTCCACTTGACAAATGATTAAAAAGGTCTATCAGGAATTAAATACATTAGTCTTCCTTTCTTCCTTTAAAAAAAAAACCCTCATATTTCTAAAATAGGGCCACAAACTTTCTCTGTGCCACAGATCCCTCTGGCAGTCTAGTGAATCCTATAGACCCTTTCTTAGATGAAATACACAGAGGGTTCGAAAGGAAACCCATTAGATTGAAATGAACATGGAATTTTTCCCATCCAAGCTCAAAGATCCATTGAAATCTACACATCCCAGGTTAAGAAGGGCTGTTCTCTGCTTAAAGAATCTTTTTCTTTTCTTTTGCTTTGAAGACATTCGGTATCTAATCTTGAGGCATGAGAACTTTTATTTAGTAACATTTGGACCCATCTTCTTGTCTTTAATTCTCATGATTATTCTAGTTACTGTTCAAAGTTAGAGATCAGGTCTAGACTGTACATTCCAGTAGACATCAGGAAGGCCTGAGGATCAAATTCTATTTCTGGTACATACTGGCTATGTGATCCTGAATAAATCACTAAAATGATCAGCGATTCATGCATTTTTCCAAGATTACAAACTACAGAGAAGCTATTGATCTGCACTGGAAGAGGGAGTTTTCTCACTGGGAGTCCCCTAGATCAATGAAAAAACAAGTTCCATTAAAAAGAATAAATTGTTTCCTGATATTGATCTTTAGTAAATTCTTGATTTGCTTTTGAAGCAGAGAGACAAGGCAGCCAAGGACAACACAGATCCAGAAGGCAAGCTCAGTTAAACTTCAGTCTTCTGAAGAAGGACGAGTTTCTGGATATTGGTCATCCTTGCAGATTCAAGATTGTACTCAATTTGTGGAATTATTCATCCTGGACAAATTATTGTTCCTCAGTAGTAAGGTGGGGAAGGCAGAATGGTATAGGGAAGGATGCTGGGTGTAGAGTCAGAGGGTCTATTTTCCAGGTGTGTCTGCCTTTGCTTCCAGTGAGACCTAGGGCAAGTCATATCTTCTGGTCTTAATTTCCTAAAATCAGGGTGAAGTAGGGAGGGAGTGTGGGAAGGCATGGATGAGCTCAGAAATTCCTTCCCACTCTTCATTGAGAAACTCATGAATATGTAAAATTCTAAGTAGGGACAGCAGACTCTCTAAGTGAGTGGCAGGTCAAGGAAATTTCAAGTTATTTGTTTGATTAAAAATCACAAACCAACCAGAAGCATTGGAGCACACTTTCCCACAAACCTGAGGGGAGATGAAAACCGCAAAGGTAAGCAGCAGGTCATGAGGGAGAAACAGCTGGCACTGAAATTGAAATGATGAAGGTTCAATACCTGACTGACAGATGAGCAAGGTGATGAGGAATAAATCCCTGCACTTGCCATGGGTCAGGGGACTCTCTAACTTGCTTCTCAACCTTCCTAATGCCATGGCCTTTTAATACTTGTATGTAGGCGTATCTGCATGTGGGCGGACCCGCCTGGAAATGATAGAAGAGCCCTGTCTCAGTTCCTAAGACCATCGGAAATAAATGTTTTCTGATGGTCTTAGGCGACCCCTGTGACTCCTGTGAAAGGGTCATTCAACTCCCAAAGGGGTCGCCACCCAAAGGTTGAGAACTTAGATGGTCTAAGGGGATGAATTATGCATGAAACACTGAATATCAATTTTGTAGCTATGCAGGGGATGGATTAGAGAAGGAAGTGATGAGGAAATAGTTCAAATAGGGAGGAAAGGAGGAAAAGAGGGAAGAAAAGAAGGAAGGAAGGAGGAAAGGAAGGGGAGAAGGAGAGGAGAAAAGGAATGAAGGAAGCAAGGAAAGAAGGAAGGAAGGGAGGGAGGGAGGGAAGAAGGAAGAAGAGATAGGAAGGGAAGGGAGGGAAAGGAGAAAGGAAAGGAAGGGGGAAGAGAGGGAAGGAAGGGAGACAGGGAAGTAAGAAGGGAGGGAGGAAATGAAAAAAAATCACAAAGTGAATTAACATATTTTGGCAGTTGAGCCTTATCACACTGGATTAGTTCTGTCATGATAGACAGAGTGGACAGACACAACGTCTATATCAGCTTCCTTAGTACCTTCATAAGCTTGTACTTGATTAGCAGCTTGGTGTCACAGAGGAGGAAGTGTTAGACTTGGAGTCAGGGAGATTCGAATTTGAATCCTGTCTCAGACACTTCCTACCTGTGTAACCTGGGACAAGCCACTTGACCTCTGTCTCAGTCTTCTCATCTGTAAAATGGGAATAATAACCATATTTATCTCACCAGGCTGTCAAATGATATACTATTTGGGAAAGTTTTGTGCAAACATTAAGATGTTATATAAATGTCCGCTATTCTTTTTAATAGAATTTATTTTTTCTCTTATTTTCTATAAAGGCAATGTTTAATATCTATTTTTACCAAATTTTGAGTTCCAAATTTTTTTCCCTCCCTCTCTTCCTCCCCTCCTAAGTAAGCAATTTGATATAGGTTATATATGTGCAATCCTGTAAAATACATTTCCATATTATCTATATTGTGAAAGAAGAAACAGACCAACACACACATACACACACACACACACACACATACACACACACAAATAAACAGAGTGAAAATAGTATGCTTTTATCTATATCCAGAGTCCATCAGTTCTTTCTCTGAATGTGGAGACCATTTTTTTTTTATGATGAGTCTTTATAATTGTCTTGGATCAACATATTTCTGAGAAGAGCTAAGTCATTCATAGTTGATCATCCCCTAATGTTGCTATGCCTGTATACAATGCTCTTCTAGTTCTGCTTATTTCACTTTGTATCCATTCATGTAAGTCTTTCCAGGTTTTTCTAAAATCATCCGGCTTCGTCATTTCTTATAGCACAATAATATTCCATTACGTATGGAATATTAACATTCCATTAACATAACATTCCAATACATAAAACCATACACCACAGCTTGTTCAGCCATTCCCCAATAGGTGGGCATGCCCTCAATTTTCAATTCTTTGCCACCACAAAAACAAACAAAACATCAAATCAACACAAAACAAAATACACTAATTGCTACAAATATTTTTGCACATCTTTTTATGATCTCTTTGGGCTACAGAACTAGCAGTGGTATCCCTGTGTCAAAGGATATGCACAGCTGGGCATATTTCTAAATTTCTCTCCAGAATAGTTGAATTAGGTCACAATTCTATCAATAGTAATGCCAGTATTAATAGAAGAGACTTTGAAAAATGAATGCTACCTGTGTATTGTGTACAGAAGATGCCACATAGCAGTAAAGCCATTCAAGTCAAGTCAACAAGATTTTATCATTTTATCATGCAACTACTGTGTAACGGGCAACGTGCTAAGTCCTGGGGATATAGAGAAAGGCAAAACCAGTCCCTGCCTTGAAGGAACTCCCAGTCTAATGAGAGCTGGGTACAAACAAGTCATAGACCAAGTGGAGAGGGTGTCAGAGGAAGGCACAGCCGTTAGGGGGGCTGGAAGAGGTTTCTTGCGGAAGGTGGGATTTTGGAAGAGATCTGGAGGAAGCCAGGGAAGGCGGAAGCAGGGATCAGAACGGGAGAACACTGTAGGCAGGGCGGACTGCCGGAAGAGCGCCCAGCTGGCGCCCCTGTTCTCGTCCTTGCCGCTTTGTCTTCCTGGGTCTCCCCTTCATCTTGCACTCACACCTTGAGTTTCTTCTCCCGGCTGTTCGGGAAGATCCGGGCGCATTTCTGACAGTGCTGTCCGGCTCCCCTGGAAACCCGGGCCGTTGAGTGGAAGGAAGGCTGGCTTTAGGCTGCAGTGACTTGGCTTGAAGAGGAGATACTATCTATGTTTGATCGGATGGTTTTCATTAAATATTTCCCAATTATATTTTAACGGTCTGGAGTTGGTTACTAAGGGTGTTGAGGATCCGCTGCCTGTGTTCGACTTCGCGGCTCCAAGGATCTGTCCTGAGCCCTCTTGGCTATCTCTCTTCTCTACCTTTACTTTTAATTTTCCCATCGGCTCCAATAGGCTCAACCAACATTTCTATGCAGAGGGTACACCCCCACCCCGCAACTGTCTACCTAACCCTAATCTCCATCGTGAGATCTGGCTCTGAATCACAGCCTACTGCCCACTGACGGTGAGGCCCGGCGGTCCCTTCAGCATTTGAAAACTCCACCTGTTCAAAACAAAAGCCTTTGGCTTCCCACTAAGCGCACTATTTCTTCCAAGCTTCCCTATACTATTGTGAGTATTACCATCTTTTACCATAGTAAATTATAATTTACTACCGTAGTAAGCTAGGTGTGCGACCTCGGAGTCACTCTTGGCTCTTTGCTTCCTCCCCTCTCCCCCCCCCCCCTTTCTCCCCTCTCCCCTCTTCTCCCTTCTCCCACCCCCCACCCCATCTTTCTCCTGTAATCTCCTATAATCAATTGTATGCCAAGTTTGGCACTTCATCCTTCCCAGAGTTTCTGCTCTATTCTCATCTCTCCACTCATACAATTACCACCTTAATTCAGGTCTTTATTCCCTCATGTAGAGACTATTGTAGTAGTCTCTTGATGGGTCTCCTGCTTCTAGTTTGGGACAGTTAAGCAGTGCCTTAGTGGATAGCGATCTAGGTCTGGAGTCAGGAAGACCTGAGTTCAAATCCAGCCTCAGAAACTTACTAGCTCTTCCTGGGCAATTTATTTAATGCCATTTGCCTCAGTTTCCTCATCTGTAAAATGAGCTGAAGAGGGAAATGGTGAACCACTCTAGACTGTTTGCACAGAAAACTCAAAATGGGGTCACAGAGAGTCAGAAACAAATGAAACAAGTGAACAACAACAAGCTTCTAGTCTAAGCTCTCTCCTCCATACATCTACCAACACCCTCCACCCAAAGGTGGACCTTGTCTGACCATGTCATCATCTGGTCAACAGTATTCAGTGACTCTTTATCATTTCTAGGCTTGGCATTTAAAGCACTTCATGGACTGACTCCATCCTACCTTTTCCTGACTTATTTCACATGACTGCCAAATACATATATACACACACATATACACATGCACATGCGTATACATATATACATACATACATACACATATACACACTCATACACACTCATACACATACACACGTGTATTGAAAACACACCATACATTTCAATCAAACTAACCCACTAGCCTGAAGCCAGGGTTTCATTGGGTGGTCCTCCAAGGAGGAAATTAATCTCCTCCTCACTTCCGTCTTTTGCAATCCCAACTGCCATCAAGCCTTGGTTCAGGTATCCCCTCCTAAGAAAAACCTTTCCTAATTCTGCATCTTAAAGGAAGGGACTATTTCATTTTGATTTTTGAATCTATGATGTCTGGCATAGTGATTCAATAAATGATTGGTGAATTTCTTGATTCACGGTGAGGGGAAAACATCACAGGGGATGTAGATTAGAATTGATCTGTGTCTTCAAATGTCATATCAACCTATGGTTCTGAGACAGCTGTGAGTTTTATGGGTGCCTTAGGCGATGACCACGTCCTTCATCTAATTGAAGCAGAGGCTGTAGCATCTAATTGAAGTGCTCATCCCTTGTTCACACCCAACAATCAATTTGTGGGATGTGTTCTGAGATGTAACAGTGAATCCCTGGCCCCTGTAAGTGGAAGTTTTCAACTCTCAGATTTCTCTTCTATTCTTGAGGTGTTTAGAGGATGTTTATTCTACACCTTTGACTCATGCCTGACTATGTTTTGTTAATTTTAGGGCTCCCTTGAACCCCAATTCCATTCAACTACTTAACATTAGTTTTTACAAAGGAATATTTTCTTCAAAAGTATAGTAAAAATAAACATAGAAGTTTCTTTCCCCCAACTCTTCAGGGTTATAATCATCCCTTACACTTCATTCTTTGTTGAGGGGAGGGGGATTAGGGTCGCAATTTATCTCAGTTCCTATATAGATAGCATCAGTGTCACTGAGCTCCAAGCCCCACCTGGACTCATAGCCACACTTTGACTTTTCAAGGCTTCCCTGCTGGGCTGGTTACAGGCTGGAATTCTGCCTCAAAGGTCTCCCCAGCTGAAGTGCTCCAGGTCAGGGAAGTCCATTGCCTACATCTGGCACTGAAAAGAACAAATAAAAGGCTGAAACTCCAAACCTATTTCTTGAGGTCCCAGCACCTAAGAGGAAATGGTGGGAGGTAAGCCACCTCCCATTCCCTGCTCCGTGCATGGTGCTCAAGCTTCAGGTAAACAGGACCTGGATCCTTTGATGTTTCAGGAAAGAGAAAGCATTGGTCCCGCAGTCAGGTAGTTTCAAAGATTCAATCTGTTTGATTCCCAAAAGAAGCTGCTCGTGAAGGTGAGGTAGGAGGATGTCCACTATAAACAGGTTCCTGGCCAGATCATAGATGATCTGGGCAAGTACAAACCCTGGCTACAAGTGGATCAGGGTAGAGTGACTAGGATGACTCAATTACCCCTTCTCCTTATGCTGTTTAGTCATATCCTACTCTTTGTAAGTCCATGAGGTTTTCTTGGCAAAGATACTGGAGTGATTTGTCCCTTCCTTGTCTAGTATGTCCCCATTTTACACACTAGGGGTTAAGTGACCTTCCCAGGGTCACATAGCTAGTAGGTGTCCGAGGACAGATTTGAATTCAGATCTTCCTGACTCTAGGCCCAGAGCTCTATGCATTGTACCACCTGATCCTGTACATTACTATGTGTGAAGTAGTTGGCTTAGCACTGCATTTGCAGAAATTTATGAATAGTGGCTCTATACCCCATGTCACTTCCTTCCTTCCTCAGTCACCAGCTGTCTTATCTCATTTATAAATAACCTTCCTGGTGAAGGGGCCAGGAACTAGTTAAGTAGAAACTTCATGAACTTAAGATAGGAGTCAAGAAACTGGCCTAGAATAATTTGCTTATTTTTCATTTGTTTTTCTTCTTGGTCAGTATGCCCTGTGCCCCTCTTTGCTTACTCTACAACCCCCTACCTACAGATGTAATCACAAACTCCCCCCCTTGCCTATTCTTCATTCTCCTTCTTGCTCAGTTGTCATGTCCTGTACCCCTCCGCTTACCCTACAAACCCCACCCTTGTCTTAGCAACAGCTTGCTTGCATCTATATAGTAACCTGCTTAGTAACCAATTGTGTTAGTTAGATATGTAAACCTAGAAAACTATATAAAGGGTTCTTCACTCCTGAACTAGGGGCTGCTCCCTCCCTTTGAATTAGCATGGAGTAGCCCCAGCTGGTAAATTAAAGCTCCTTAAAACTTTTTATTCGGATTCTGTGGTCACTTTGTTAAGACTCCTCATTTCATTGGGGCTCAATTTACTTTTTTGTCAAGTCAGGGGGTTGGACTAGCTGGCCTGTGAGGGTTCTTCTGCTTTTATGACTATGATCTTAGAAAACTCGTCTTTGGGCACTTTGGTCTTTAAGCTAATTTTCTTGTCCATACACTATTAGAATGTAAACTACTTGAGGGAACAGATTGCATTGGGTGTGTGTGTGTGTGAGTGTGTGTATGTGTGTGTGTGTGTGCGTGTGCACGCGCGTGTGTGTGAGCACACATGTGCATGTGTATATATGTATATATACACACATATATCTGTCTGTCTGTATGTATGTATCCCCAACACTGAATATTATGCTGAACAAATATTAATTAAACATTTAGCAAATGCTTTTTTCTTCCCTTCCTCCCTCCCTCCTTCCTTCCTTCCATCCTTCTTTCCCTCCCTCTCTCCTCTTATATTCAGACTGAGTTCTGTTTATTAGGAGGGTTAACAATTCTAAAGCCCTCTGAAAGTTACATGGCAGAATTCTTTCTCCTCTTGGTTACAGAAACATCTTTTCTTGGTAACCTAAATACCTTCCTTTGATCGGGTAGCACTTTGAAAAACCAACAGAATGAACAGAAATACAAGGGGGTTCTGCTACAGGCATGAACTGGAGATATCACCCCCATGTCTATAATTTTCCTTATCTTTCCCTCCCAGTGTACTGAAGGAAAAGCAGATGCTCAAGGCCAGCAGGACATCCTTTCCTCTGCAGTCTAGAATGACTTGCTGTTGTGACTGACTTTTCAAAGCCTAAAGTCTACCCAGAAGAAAAAAAAAAAAAGCAACCAGAAACACATCCAACCCCTGATTAGAATTTCCCAAGCCCTCTCCCTCCTTGACAGGTGACTAGGACATGATCGTGACCACTCTCCTATCTGTATTCTGGAACTCCCAAGGCTGCCTCTCTCATCTGCTTAAGGAGAGAGTTCAGAGAGATCCAGATATAATCTGAAGATTTGGACAGTGCCAGTATTATTAGCATCATTTGGTTGATGTGAAAACTGACAGTCAGTTGACAGTGTCATCTCCATGACAGCAGAGATCTTGTCTTAAAGCACACAGTAAATTCAGTTGTGGGGGTTGAGGGGTGGAGACAGTTGGCCACTGCCTTATGATGAGAAGACAAAGACCTCAGGACACTTCCAGATTACTGCTGGGAGATTTTCATGGGAGGGAGAGAGGCATTATGGGTCTGTGATTGCCAAGGAGTGGGGAAGCATATGGTATGGTGGCTTCCTATTTTAACCTAATTTTCTTGCTGATTAGAGGCTAAGCTTGCTATTAAAGGAGGATAAGCATGCAAATTTCAGTGATCTGGGGCATAATCTCAATTGTCCTGTCTTGGTCAGTACAACTTGGTCAACTTCTTGGTTTTGCTTAGTTCTTTCTTCTGTTGAAAACTATTAGCCTTGGCACCAGGAAGATGTGCATTTGAATCCTGTCTTTGATGCTTCCTAGCTGTGTGACTTTCGAGAAATCACTTAATCCTTAAGCCTCAGCTTCCCCAACTATTACATAGGGATCTAAATTGAATGAGAACTTGTAATTACAAGCGTTAGAATGACCTATGCTTATTCCCCTGAATTCTGGCTTTAGAGCACCTTCCATATCAACCTTTATCTCCCACAATGTTTCAAGACTCCCAGAATCACAGGTAAGCTAATGTTTAAGCCTCCCCTCCTAAGGTCTCTCTTTGTAGACCCTGATTTGGAGCCCTGAGTTCAGGAACAGGGTGGAGGGTGGATAGGCTAGGGTGCTTCAGCACTTGGACATTCCTGCAAGATTCACCAAGTCATACTCCTAACCACTAATCCAACCTGCTCTACTTCCTGTGACTTAATATAAATTAAAACCTAATTTCAGGCACAAATGAAGAGTGGACATCCCAAATCAGTGATAAAACTTGTTTGCTTTGTGCTGGGAGCTAGAAGAAAAATTATGTGGCTGAGAACAACTGTGGCTTTGTAAGGGAAGGCTGGATGCTGACTTCACACTTGGCTTCTTGTGCCATCTGTGTGACCTTGGACAAGTCACTAAATGTTAACAAACCTCAGTTTCCTCATTTTAAAAGGCATATGGGATGGGGCGTGGAGGAAGGGACTGGTACAAAGAGTCTCTGAAGGCCTTTCCAGCTCTAGAGCTATGGTTCTAAGTATAAATTATTAGAAATAGACTCCATTTGGGGGTTTTATTGAATCATTCTATATTTTAAGTAACTTGTACTCCAAACAAGGAGGCAGCATAGTACCTTAGACAACACTGAGATTAATATTTATGTGACCTTCAGAAAATCTCCTGACCCCAACTCTCACCCACCTACCCACATTTAATTTCCTCAGCTCTTAGGAGAGGGTTGGATGAGATGACCAGTCTTCTGAGGGTCTTACCCACATTATAAATACTTTGTACAGTGTTCCCCTGGTTCTGCTCACTTCGCTCAGCATCAGTTCATATGTCTTTCTAGGTTTCTCTGGAGTCCCCCTGCTCACCATTTCTTATAGCACAATACTGTTCCATTACATTTATCTACCACAGCTTGTTAAGTTATTCCCCAATTGATGGGCATCTACCCAATTTTCAATTATTTGTCACCACAAAAAGATCTATAAATACTTTTGTCCATGTGGATCTTTTCCCCATTTTTATGATCTATGTGGGATCTAGACTTAGCAGTGGTATTGCTGAGTCAGTGGGCATGTACAGTTTGATGGCATGCTGAACAAATGCTTATTGGCCATCACCTATTTGCCAGACCCTGTGCTCAAATAAGGAGACAGGAATTAAAAAAAAAAATCAAAACATTCTTTGTTCTTGAAGGGCAAGATGAGAAGAGGGGAATGGGGTCGGGAGGGTAAGATATTCTGCACACAGATACACAAACAAGCAAACAAATAAATAGTACAAAATATAAATGACATAAATATAAAACCACAAAAGAAAATATTAAATGAATGAACAGATGGATAATTAAATAAATGCAAGCTAAATTCAAACTAATTTGGGGGGAGGTGAACAATCACTAACCACTGAGTCTTCAAGGAAGCAAGGGATTCCAAGGGAAAGGGGGAGGAGAAAGAATACTCCAGGCTTGGGGGAAGAGCTTGGACCAGGGCGTGTGCCAGTGGTACATAGATGTTCTATGTTCTGGGTCATATGGTCCCAATGGAAAGGTAAAGATTTGGCAAAATCGAGTGAGGGAGACACAAGGCAAAACCAACAAACAACCAAAAACCACGAGGTTTTATCCATGGAAACAACCAGAAAGAAGCTTCCTTCCCATCTGCTTTTCTGCTCCTCCAAGGCCTCCAGGTCTTCCTATACCCCCTGCAGCTGGCCCTTTCCCCTGCTAGAATGTGAACTCCTTGAGAATGGGTCTGTTCTGCTTTCCTATTTGTATCTCAAGTGCTTAGCACCATATTTCGAACATAATAAGTCTTTAATAAATGCCTTTCTTTTCATTCATTCAGAGATAAGAGCAAACCCACGTGCTTACAATAAGCACTGATGAGGGCACCTAAGTGCACAGAGTGGGACCTTGCATTAAGAAAACCCGAATTCAAATCCTGCTGCAGACATTGACTAGCTCTGTTACCTTGGGCAAGTCACAGTTGGTCTCAGTTTCCTTAATTGTAAAATGAAGACAAGAGTAGTACTTATTTTTGAAGGCCATTGAGAAGACCAAAGGAGGTGATGTTTGTAAAGCACTTTGTGAAACTTCAGGCACTTTGTAAATACTAGCAATTATTAGGTCCCAGCTCCCCCATGGAGCATGCCCAGGTTGGTAGCCAGAGCACCCCAAACAGGAGGGAAGAGTCTGTCAGATCTGAAGAGCTAGAACCTTTTCTTGGCTGTGGCTTACAGGGAGTTTTTGCTCAGGTCAGTTAGCAGAGCAGGCACAGTTCTATCTATTTGGAAACTGAGCGAACCACCCATGTCTCAAGAACACGACCACATTATTGCTCTGTTTGTAGCATTATCCCTGGTCTCTATATTGAATAGTGACCCGGGCACGTCACACAAATTTCCCATTTTCAATCAGTTTGTCGGGTCCAAGACCTGGGAAGAGCATGGAATTTCCTACTGAGCAAAGGCATGAAGCAGACTAAAGGTAGACGTGAAGGGCACTGTGTTAGTCAAGGACCACCAAGGAACTCTACAAACCTGTGCTGACAGGACAAACTATCTGGTACATAAAGAAAGAAATGAACTTGGGAGATTACGAGGGCTGGGAAATTTCCAACTGCAAGTTTTATTTTTCTTTTAAGGAAGAGGGGAATAAAGATGGCCTCAGACTCTTTTTGCCCATGGTGCAAATCCCAACAGGATGGTTCTCCCAGTGTGAGAACTGGCTGTGGATGGATTTATCAGCAGCTGGTCCCACTTTGCCACCTTGTCCTAATGCCTGAAACAGCCTCAGATCAGAGCACATATGGCTAAATATCTGCTTTCCAGTGCTTGGCAGAAAGCTGGCTTTGGTGATGGCTGAATGTAGGGTAATTCTAAGGACAGCCAGGCCTTTGGTCTGTCCAGTGGGGTCTGGGGGAGTAACTTCTGCCATTTTGTACTTTTCCAGGATGAAAAGGAGGCATACTGTCTCTTGGAAGCTCTGCCTATTGGCCTGGAATCTTTGGAGAGCACACAGTCAAATGTGGAAGACAGTAACAACATGGCAGAGGAAGAAGATCACATTGGAACCCAAAGTCCTGGGTGGGAATCCTGACTCTTCAATCTGCTTCCATTGAGACCTTGAGAGTCACTTACCCTCAATTGTCAAAGGAGCAGATTCTTCCTCTGAGAAATAAAGGGGTTAGACTAATTGACAAGATGTGGTCCAACTCTAAATCTTATGTTATAAGTGAATGGAGGATTTATCATTTCAATTCAACTGAATTCTGTTCAGCAAATATTTATCACACACATATGCCAAGCACTTTACTAGGCATTGAAGATACCAAGATGATACCGAGAAATGTATGCCCTTTGTAGTAGGCAGAGGGAGTATAAACCATTGTCCAAATAATTCAAGTCAAAATCATTATTGTTTAGAAACATAAAGGTCCTAGAATTAAGATCTGGAAGGGCTCATAAAGACTGTATATAGTGTGGCGGTCCTCCTCCACCTTCTTATAGATGAGAAAAACATTACCAAAGTAGTTCATGGCCTTAGGTTATTTTGATTAAGGAGATGTATGAAGCATATTCTCAAAAGAGGCTAACTCTCCTTACATTAGTATATTTCAATCTCTTAACTTAGAAGAATTTTTTTTGTTTTACTTCCTCAAACAAAAAAAGAGGGTGTGTCATTTTTAAGTCAGCTTTCCCCTCCCAGAAAGTTTGATTATGTTTTGTACATAATTTAGGGTTTCATAATAAAACACTAATTCTTTAACAGTCAAAAATAGATTTTTATAAAGCAGTGCCAACTGTAATATTCTTGTTCAAATCCTAGGGAATGACATCCTCTAACCAGGTTGATCCAACTTGTATTAAGTTTAGTAGGTGCCAGGTGCTGTCCTAAGTGCTGGGAATACAAATTGTGGGGTGGGGTGGATTTTGTATATATGCAGAGAGAGATACAAATAGAGGGGGAAATTATATATGTAATCTCCCCTCCGTTTCTCTCTTTGTGTATGTATGTATATATATATATATGTGTATATATATATATATATATATATATATATATATACACACACATACACGCTCATATACACACATAAATGTATATGTATGTGTGCGTATGTGTGTGTATATATACACACACACACACACATATATATATATATATATATATATGTACATACACACACACACACACACACACACTCTCTCTCTCTCTCTCTGCCCTCATGTGCCTTACATTCTCATGAAAGAAGATAAGACATAAAATGAGTTGAGAAGCAGAAGGGAGATGTTACCCACTGGAGGTCGAGTGTAAACATCCTGAGAGTCAAAAGTAAAACCAGATGAAGTCAGCATGGATGATCTGAGAAGTTCAATAAATGACAGTCCTGGGCAAGACCTCACCAATCAGAAGAAGGGGCTGTATTGTGGTAGAGGCATTTCCAGGGTGAACAGGCTACTGAGGAAAGGTAAAAACCCTGAGGATCTACGAGAGAAGTAAAAGGACTCTTGGTGTACCAGGAGGAAGAAGGGCCATTAGAGTTCATCCAGTCTGACTTCAACATTTTGAAATTGAGTAAACTGAGGCTTAGGGGAGTTAGGTGACTTGCCCAACATCTCCCAGAATGTGTGTTCAGGCTTCAGGTTCCCAGCATATGGTTCATTCTGTTCTAATACTTTTGCTTTTGAATGACCAGTTTGTGAACCTTAGCCTCACAAGGGTTTTTCACCCATCTTCTGGTGAACATTAAAGCCCTGAAGCAAACTGGGGAAGTCTTGACATGGTTATTTTCCACCTGATAAGAACATTCAGCGTTCAGGAACAAAGATTCACCTCTGTTTAGAATTAGCATGGAAAATAAATGGTGGTTAGTGTCAAGATGCTCCTAGATTCAATTTTCAAATAGATTTCTTTGTAAACGAAAACATCAGAGAAATAAAGAATCATTTATAGCCGTGGAACATCAAGTGCTAAGCTGAACACTGCCATGAGTGAAAAATCACTTTAGGGAATGAATGTGGTAACGTCATTGGTCTCAGTTTAATTCTAGACAAAGATATTAAGATTCTCTCAAAAACTACATCTTAAAACAAGTAATACAGGAAATCATCCTTTATACTCCTCCTGAATATTTTCACAATGACAACAATAATGCTAGTTGGCATTTATGTGAGATTTCCAAAAAGTACTTGGCAGGCATTAGTCTATTTGATTCTCACAACAACCCTGTGGCCTAGGGGGTATTATTATTCTCATTTTTTTTTGTTATTGATTTTCAGTCATTTCAGTTGTGTCCAGCTCCTTGTGACTCCATTTGGGGTTCTCTTGGTGAAGATACTGGAGTGGTTTTGCATTTATTTCTCATTTATTTTACAGCTGTGGAAACTGAAGCAAGCAGGTTTAAGTGACTTGCCCAGGGTCACACAGCTGGTAAGTGTCTGAGACTAGATTTGAATTTAGGTCTTCTTAACTCTATGTCTACTGCTCTATCCATTGCTCCACCTTGCTACTTTGTCACCATTTTACAGATGAGTTAACTGAGACTCAGAGAGATTAAATTGAGTCTCTTAGAATCATCACATAGTGCCTCAGGTAGGATTTGAATGATTGTACCAATTTCTCTAATTTCACTTATTAATACACAAATTCAAGAGTACTATGGGGTAGCCAGACTGGCAGGAAGGAATAGGATCCAGGTCCAAATCCAGTCTCTGACTTCATTTTGGTGTAACTTTGTGTAACATTTTGTGTAACTCTCAGTCCTCCACGAAAGGCTCTAACACTAATTCACAGACAAAACGTCTGTCTATCAGCCTCGGCAGAGGTACGGTCTACCAAACACCACGAATTGGCTTTTGTGAAAACTTGAGGATAGGCAAAGCTGTGTTTAAAGCATAGATAAGTATAAAGCAAGGAGTTTTTCATCTCGGCCCCATGGACAAATTTGGGCAGCTAAGTGACACCCATAGTATATAGAGCACTGGGCTTGGAATCAAGAAGACTCATCTTCTGGAGTTCAGTTTTGGACTCAGACAATCATTAGCTGTGTGGTTCTGGTCAAGTCACTTAACTCTATTTGCCTCAGTTTCCTCATCTGTAAAGTGATCTGGAGAAGGAAATGGCAAACCATTCCAGTGTTTTTATCAAGAAAATCCCAGATGGGGTTCTGGAGACTCTGAAATGATTGAACAACAACATGGATAAATTTTGAGAGGTCCATGAACTTTGACAAGAAAATAACATCTTTCTAATACATTAGCAATACATTTTATTTTATATGTTTAAAAATATGATTCTGGGAAGGGGTTCATAGACTGACTGCTAAAGTCATTTTTCATAAAAAGGTGAAGTACCTTGGTCTAAATGCACAAAGTTACAAATGAACAATTTTACAAGAGTGTCCCAATAGGGATCTGTGGCTTTATCGTCAATCAGTCAGTCACTTCACATTCATTGAGTAATAGGTAGGGGTTACATCATTGTGTCCTATATTGTTGCTGAAATTGGCCAAGAGTATGTCTAACTGGAGCCAAAAGTAATTTCCAGGGAATAGTTTAAGAGAATATTTTGGAAAGAAAAGTAGGAGGCCCTTTGTGGGGGATGGGAAAGGCAGATTTTGATGGAGAGAGGGACAGATTGCTAAGTGCCGAACATGCACCTGTGACAGATGGGGTCTGGGTCAGAGCCAAATTTGCTTCCTGGAAGCTTGAAAGAATAGGACCAGCTAGGTGGGAGAGTGGATAGAGCTCCCGGCCTACAGTCAGGAAGACTCTTCTTCCTGAGCTCAAATATGGCTTTAGGTACTAGCTGTGTGACCCTGAACAAGTCACTTAACCCTGTTTACCTCAGTTTCGTCATCTGTAGGATGAGCTAGAGAAGGAAATAGCAAACCACTTTAGTATCTCTGCCAAGAAAATCCCAAGTGGGGTCACAAAAAGTTGGATATAACTGGAAGAGAAATGGAAGAATATGGCCTGGGTTGGAAGTTAAGATATAGAGAAAGATCCAGGGCCGAAGAGATCCACTGAGTCGTCTTCCCTTGGATTGTCCCTGCTGGTGTATATCTGGAAGATATAGCAGGGATTAATTGATGCCTTTAGATCAGGGGTTATTAACCGTTTTTGTACCCAGGCCTCCTCTGGCAGGCAGTCTTTTCAGAATCATGTTTTTTTCAAATGGATAAAGTAAAATAAATAGGAGTAGAAAGGAAACCAATTACATTGAAATATGGTGATCAAAATACATCTTTTTATAAACTGTGTTCATGGACTCCAGGTTAAGAACCTCTGCCATAGAGATATGACACTTTCTCTAAATGTGGGGAAAGAAAAATTACTGGAAATTTGAATAGCTCGGGTGGTATACAAGTTATTTTAAAAAAGTTTTAGACTCATTTTGTTGATGTTTTTCACTTGTTCATTTTTATCAAGAAAATGAGAACCTACAGTCCCCCTCCCCCACCCCCAGTAAAACTACCACTAAAACCTCTTTTACTCCCGATGAAGTCAAAAAGGTATTTAGTTAGTACCTACTACATGTCAAGCACTACAGTAATATGTGCTGTAGCTGGGGGTGGGGGAACCCCAACAAGTAGGGTTAAAGCCACACAGCCATCTGTCTTATCTCTCCTTGGAGTGACTCATTACGACTTCAGGCCACACAGCCTTAAATTACTTATCTGAACAATGATGGAAACCACTTGATGCTGCACTAAGAAGAGCCTGGAATAAATTATTGTTCACTGAGTCTCCATTTGGAATCTTCAAATCCAGTTACCACAGGCAACCAGTCTGTTTGTATAGAGAAGGACGATTTAGACACAGAATTTAGTGCTTACATTTCAGGTGAGAATTCAAACACTGCTAAACACTTCCTCCTCATGTTATTCAAAGCTATTTCCAGTAAGAAATTGAACTGAGGAAATAAAGGCCCAACTATCAGTAAGAGTCTTAGGATTTGATTTAGAGGACCTAGGTTCAAGTCTGGACCCGATCTATCACTTTATTAGTAACCTTTTGCAGCTTCACCTTTCTAATGTGGGAGTTGCCTTCCATAGAATGATGAAGTTGGACCAAGTTATTTGTCCCTTCCGATTCTATATACTGTAGCTCAGGAAACCTGACCTGATAGCTTGGTTCTTTTTGACATTTTCCAGAAATTTGTCCTATAAAAGCACAAAGAGAGAACAGAGTCAAAAGAAAAAAGAAGGGAAAAAAAAAAGGCATCCCCTGGACCTGAAACCTATTCACAAAGGATATCTGGATCAAAAAGAAACGCTACATCCTCACTCTCAACACAGAAATCAGAATGTTACTTGTTAAGTTGCTTTTGAGTTTTCAATCACTTATTAATTTATAGTGAGAAACAAGGATCTCCCCAGTTCAATCCATCCTTCACAGAGCTGTCAAAATGATTTTCCTAAAGTTCAAGTCTGACCAAATAGTCACTCCCCTACTCAGTAAACTCCAGTGGCTCCCTATTACCACCAGAATCAAGAATAGAGTCCCCTGTTTGGCATCTGAGGCTCTTAGAAAGCTGGCCTTTACTACCCTACAAGGCTTCTGGCAAATAGCCAACCTGTCCCATTTGCTGTGCCTCCAAAGGACACCCAGAGCCCCTTAATGTGGGCATGCTTTTTAGGTTGAGTTTGTTTGTTTGTTTTATAGTGGGATATCCTCAGGTCATGTCACAGAAGTTCCATTCCACCCCTCCCTTCTACTAGAATCAATCATTTTGGGGTATATTAAGTACAGACTTCCTTATTCTGATGTGTGTTCATGTGTCACTAGTTGCAGCAGTAAAGAGACTGATGAACTGAAGGTCAGCAAGGTTTGAATTCAAATCCTCACTAAGATATTTACTATCTATCTGACTCTAGGTAAGTCACTGGACTTCTCCTTGCCTCAGTTTTCTCATCCTTAAAATGTGAATGATAATAAATCATACCTTACAAGGTTTTTGTGAGGATCAATTGCGATAACATATGTAAAAAAAGCTTATAGCTCTCTATAAAGGTTAGCTATCATCATCATCATCATCATCATCACCTTTATTAGCTGACTTCCTACCTTCAAATGCAGCTAAACTTTCTCAGGAAAGGTAGGGAGGGGAAAAGAAGAAGCCAAGAGGGTCTGTTCTCCATCCTGCCCAGAAACTGCCAACTAGAACCATTAGTTGGCTCAACCACCATTAGAATGCAAGCTGTAAAAAGCCAAGTTATTAATTTTTTCAAGAGCAAGGAGATGTCTGACCCTTTGGCTGTTTATATTAGAAATGTAAATAATGAAAAGGCCAAAGTACAGAACAGAGAGTCAGCAGCTTGGAGGTCCCAGCCTTCAAAGAACGCTCAGGGATTCTGGGAACTCACCCTTGCTCTCCAACATCCTTCTGCAATTTTCTTCCCCTTTATGGCAGAGACACTTTATGAAGGCCTGGCAATGCCACCCACATCCCTGGGACTATGTAAAATCTGGCCATAAAACATTTTGAAGATAAAAAGCAATTAAGTGCCATTATGGGGGAAAAACCTTTTTCTTGAGAAAAAGCAGATGTTGATTTTGCTTTCACACTTTAAGCCCAAGCATAGCCCAGTGAAGGCTCCAGGGTCTGCAGCTGATCTGCTGCCCCCCACCAAGAGCGCTCCATCTAGAAGCAGAGGATCCAAGTCCAAGAACTATCTCTGCCATTCCTTCCCTACGTGACCTTTGCCAAGAATATTCACCTTCATCGTACCTTTGTTTCCTCATCTGTTAAAGTGAAAAAGACTGGAAGAAGCAGACCCTCAGGTACCTTCTAGACCAAAACGTATTTTAATTTTTTAAAATCTTATCTGTATTGATGTCTTTTTTAAATATTACTTTCACTTCCAACTCAATCCTCCCTCCTCTGCTCAGCGAGCCAGCCCTTATTCAGAAAGTTGTCTTAACTGTAATCCAATGTATTATCACACATTCTAACAAGTGGCTTCCCTTACACATATTGTGCACATGGCCTCTGAGGTTCCTTCCAGCTCTAGAACTGTTGAGTCTACGAGTGGAACCATAAGGATCGATGCCCTCTTTCCAATAGCAATCAGAGTAGTGATTTTATTATGGTTCCAGGACTGGAAAACGTATCATGGAGGAGACAATGAGGCAAGGCAGTGAGGGGAAGTCCTGGGAGTCAAAATGCTTATTATTCATCTCCCTCTTCCCTTGTTGACCTTCTGTTCTTCCCTTAAGGTCCAGTTCAGCTTTTACTTCCTCCAGGATGACTACCTTGATTCTCTCCTTTCCCTCACAATTTGGTAATGGCCTTCCCCCTCCACCCTCACAGGGTATTTTGTTTTGTAAATCTCAAAGGACTTAATTTACCCAAGTGACAAATCTTTCAGTATTGTATATAATAGCTCTCTGAATGAATGGACTTCCCCTTTACCACCATTCCTATAAAGACCAGGACTGTATTTTATCTTTCATTTGTCTCTCACTGCCTAGCAGATTGCCCAAGTCAGTGTCAGTAAATGTTTGCTTTATTTACTGTATTACATTTTTATGTGTGGCAGCTAGGTGATACAGTGGACAAAGCATAGGTCCTGGAGTCAAGAAGACATATCTTCCTGAGTTCAAATCTGACTTCAGACACTTACTAGCTGTGTGACTCTGGGCAAGTCACTTAACCCAGTTTGCTTAAATTTCCTCATTTGTAAAGTGAGCTGGAGAAGGAAATGACAAACCACTCCAGCGATTTTGCTAAGAAAACCCCAAATGGTGTCACAAAGAGTCAGACATGACTGAAAAATGACAGCAACAACTGTATTTTTTTTTTATGGCCTTGGTTGGTGGAAGGAAGCCAACACCAGTGAAATCATAGGTCTTTGAGTACTGAAGGAAAAACTTTATTGCAAGGCTAAAGTTTGTGCCTCAGTTTCCTGAGGAGGAACTTAATGACTTTTACTTTGTACTTTACATAATTTGAACAATAGACCTTTCACTATGAATTTCAATGGTATTTAATGGCAGAAAATCAAAAGACTTAGGTTTAAATCTTTATTGTTTCTATGTGTGACCTTGCGGAAATCCCTTTTTCTCTATCTCAGAATCCTCACACATCAAAAGGGCATAATTATAACCCTACCCTAAAACTTTCCCGTAATAACCAAATTAAATGCTATATAAAGTGTTTCATAAGCCATAAACACTCTATGAATACCAGCTTTCTTTAATGTTACTATTATTTCCATTAGTAGTAAAAAGTAATAGTAGAATCCAACGCAGGAAAAAAAATCATCAAAAATTGTAGCAACATAACAAGAATTACATAAAAGTATAATAGAAGGTTAAAGTGTTTTATAAAAAAAAAAAATCACTTGCTTGAGTGACAGATGTAAGAGTAAATCTCTGCTCAAATCCCTGATCACTACTCCAAGAAGACCCTTCTTTGATTTCTTTTGGCAATGACCTGGTTCTCGATTGCCACCATGAACCACTCTGTTTATGATGAACCAGAACATTCTTTGTTGACATATGGTTGGTTGCGCTCACGCCCATTTTGACTCTATTCCATGGTTGTATCTTACCTAGTTCTTTTTGCTGTTGTTGGTTTTTTTTGGGGGGGTGTATTTTTTAAATTTTATTTTATTCTAAACTTAAGAAATAAAAAAAAATCAATAACAGAAGAGAAAAAAAAGATAATTGTACATGAAACTGGTTTCATCCATGAGTAAATACTCTTTCAGTTCCATTCAAGAGTGAAGTGATGTCTGCTGGTTCCAAATGTCATTATATATGCTTTTGACCTACTTATCTTGAGCTCTAAGGATATATATCATCATCTTCCTCATTTTTGGTGAGGAATTGTTCATATTTCTATAGCTGCCTTGGGTCAATGGGTCCTTGTATATTGCATAGTTTTTTGGCAGAATCTTTCCAGATCTGAAATGGTCTCCTTTGTACTTCCAGAAGTGTACATCCAAACTGGCTCTGCAAAATGTTAATAGTCCTAAACGTCTCATTCACTTTTGATTTCAAGATGCCATGACGTCTCAATATATTCAGCTATGTTTTACTCTTTGATGGGTTTATGCTTATGGTGTCTTGGCTGGAGAAAGCCAAGGTACTTGTAGACATTGCCATCATCCACTGGTTCAAGGTGACCTCAAGATTCAGGTCTCAGTTTCCATCTTTCCATGGTATATTGTTACTGTTATTAATATTGTTTTGGTTATTAGGAGGAACAGTAAAAAAGATCAGTACTATAATCTGAGAAAAAAATAAACCCCTCAAAGGTGGTACCATATTAAGAGATATCTACAACTCCATTTGGGGGACAAAATGTTATGAAAAATCGATTTACCTGCCTGAAAGATATCATCCCACTCTCTCTTTCCCAAAGGCAACGGGCTTCTCCCCTGCATGTTCCCTGCCATGTATGGTAGATATCCTGATGTTATTCTAAGAAAACTCCCTGTTCTTCTTATCTTCCCTGCCAGTGAACCCTAAGGACATATGGCCTTTTGCATTTACCTTGTACCTAAATAGATGTTATCTCCCTCAGTGTGGGAGCTCATTGAGAACACTGATTGTCTTCTTTTTGCATGCTGGAGGAAGTTAAGTGGTGCCATAGTGCACTGAGTGCAGCAGAGTCAAGACAACCTAAGTTCAAACACAGCTTCATACCTTTATTAGCTGTATGATCCTGGGCAAGTCACTTAACTTCTGTCTGCCTCAGTTTCTTAACTATTAAATGGGGATAATAATAGTCCCTACCTTCTAGGAGTTTTGTGAAAATTCAGTGTGATAGTATTTGTAAAGTGCTTAGTCCTGAACATGGAATGGAGTAGATACTTAATAAATATTTGTTTTCCCTCCCTTTTTCCTTCCCTCCCTTCCTTCCTTCCTTCCTTCTTTCTTTCCTTCCTTCCTTCCTTCTTTCCTTCTTTCCTTCCTTCCTTCTTTCCTTCCTTCCTTCTTTCCTTTCTTCCTCCCTCCCTCCCTCCCTCCCTCTCTCCCTTCCTTCTTTCCTTCTTTCCTTCCTTTCTTCCTTTCTCTCTCCCTCCCTCAGCCCTTGACACAGTTCTAGGAACATTATTCAGTTATTCAGTTTTGTCTGACACTTCATAACCTCACAATGGAATTTTCTTGCCAATGATACTGGATTGGTTAACCATTTCCTTCTCCAGTGGATTAAGGCAAACAGAGGTTAAGTGACTTGACCATTGTAACAGCCAGTGTCATGGCACATTGGTTGGTTGTTGTCCTCCATTCTCTAAGAGGACCAAAATGACATCACTATGCTAGAGTCAAGTTTTAGTGTGTCCAATTGTGGCTGATCAGAACAATATGCTCTACTACAGGTCAGGCACAAATAGTCCATGTGAATATTTGGTATGAATTCTCGAAATGTGCACATCTTGCATTTCCTTTGAGTTGTTTCAATTCTGCATTGCTCATAGAGCACAGCACAATTTCTGATGTGAGCATGCCATGCTGAGTGTTTCTGTGCCAGTGTCTCCCATGTCACACAATCAATTCCAAAGTTCTTAAGAGAGACCTTGAGAGTGTCCTTGTATTGCTTCTTCTGACCACCAGGTGAATGCTTGCCCTGTGTGAGTTCTCTGTAAAAATAGTCTTTTTGGCAAGTGTACATTTTGCATTTGAACCCTGTGGCCAGCCCATCAGAGTTTCACTCTCTGAAGCAGAGCTTGAATGCTTGGCAGTGTCTGGTATTTTTTCCTGTCTGGTGATCTTCAGAATCTTCCTAAGACAATTCACATGGAAGTGGTTCAGTTTCCTGGCATGATACTGGTAGCCTGTCCAGGTTTCACAGGCATACAACAATGAGGTCAGCACAATGACTCTGTAGACCTTCAATTTGGTAGTCATTCTAATACCTCTTCTCTCCCATACTTTCTTCTCTCCCACACTTTCTTTTTGGAGCCTCCCAAACACCGAAGTAGCTCTGGCAATGTGTGCATCAACCTCATTTTCAATGTGCACATCCTTGGAAAGTATACCACCAAGGCAAGTGAACTTGTCTACAGCATTCAAAACTTCTCCATTTGCTGTAACTGATGATTCCATGGATAGATGGTGGCTTGTTTTGTCAAAAGCCAAAAGACATCAAAAGACACCATCAATCACTTCCACCAGTCTTAGCACATAGGAAGCACTTAAATGCTCATTCATTTATTCTCAAAGCATAATTATGCAAAGGTTTCTTTTACTATCATCACTGTAGGAAATTCCTATGTCAGAGACAGATCTTTGACTTAGTAGCTATGTCCTAGAGACATTCCTGAAGCACATAGTGTTTAACTGTCACATGGCTACTCAGAGACAGAGACAGAGACACAATTAAAGCCCATATTTTTCTTGATTTATAACCGAGTCTTCTATCTACTAAGCCTTCCTGTCTCAGACACACTATTGCCCCCTGTAGAAATATAAAACTTTATAACCTAAACTAATCCAGGCTCTCTCTGAACACTTACAGTGTCTGAGTACCCCCAAAAAGGTCTCCCATTTCATTATTAGGCAGTTGTCAATGTTGGGCAAATCTTTTATTGAGTTAAAATTGACCTCCTAGTAACTTCTGTGCATTGGCCTTTCCCTGAATATTAGTGAAAATGTTTCAGATAAAAAAATAACATTTGATCCCATTTCTGGAACTCTACAAATCTTCTTGAGGTTTTATAAAATAGCGAGAGTCAGTAATTGGTTGTAGTCATTCTGTTAATAGAGCTTTGGTGGAACTTATGAACAGAAGCCTGCCTTTGCCTGATTTCCTGCCATTGATAACATGGTCATCTTGTGCTCCACTGTTCTCCATTAATGGCCTCTGAGAGCATCCAGTTCAGGTACAATTGACCTTAGGAAGGTCAACAACCTGGAAGAGATAAAAAAACAGCCATCAATAGTAGAGTACAGAAAAATTTTCCATGTTATAATGCTCAATGCTTATATAGGCATTGAGAGGACTAGGGGGTGGGAAGGAAGGAAGGAAAGAGGGAATGAGCAACTACTATGTACCAGGCACTGGGCTAAATTTTTTATGAATTATCTCATTTGATCCTTATAACAACCCTGGGGCAGGAGGGCATGTGCTATTATTATATCCATTTTACACATGGGAAACTGAGGCAAAGGGACATTAAATGAGTTGGCCCAAGTCACAGGGCTAACACAGATCTGAAGCCAAGTTGGCCTCAGGTCTTCCTGGCTGCGAGCCCAGAGCTCTGCCCCACACACTACCTCGTCGCCTTGATAGAAATGGATGAGGAAAGTTGGATACCCTGCCAGAAATGATCCACGTGCTGCTTTGTTTGGCTCAACAGGATTTTGTCTTATTTTGTTTTCTTACAAGGGAGGTGCTTGTGGGCAACCATTATTGGGGAGTCATAGTAAGTGAATAATGTAAGTGACACATTTGTAAAATGCAATTAAAAGATGCTCTGGCTTGACGTTTGCAGCCCTCGATCCTTTCCCATGCAATCCCAGACTGGAGGTGGAAGGGACTGGGAGGCCATCACATCCAACCCTCTCATCCCTTTGAATTGAACTGAATTGTTTTTAATTAGCAGACATCTATTTTTCTTACTCATTGAAAAAAAAAAGACAAACAAAACCCTTGCGGCATATATGCCAAGGTAAACAAACCCTGCCATAGTCCATCACTTCCCACCTGACCGCTCAGAATGGCTGGCATTTCTTTCTGAAGACCTCAGAACGGACCTTTAGGCATTATGTGCTACTCATTTTACATTGTTTTAGTTCTTAACTTCCAGGCGTAATGTGCTTGTTATTTAGAAAGTCAAACATTCAGCAACAGAGTAGGAAAATTTACATTGGAAACATCAAAATAACACCCAAGTCTAGGCACAGCACAAATGACCAAAGAAAAGAAAAGCGCAACTCCCTCTGCCCCCACCCCCAGCCTCTATTCCTCTTCGTCTGGCTGTACAAGTCCTCTTGGCCAAGCCCACATGAGTCACTGCAGCTGCTGCCTTCCTCTCTTCCCGACCCCCACCTGCCTTCCCAATGACCTTTCCTTCCATCTCCTCGGGGACTTCTGTCTGCCTTTGGGTTTGATGCAGACAGGGCTGAAACTGAGAGGATCCTAAACACGGCAATCTCTGAGAAAGGGCTGGAAACAGCTGAAGATTGTCATGGAATCCTTAGTCTTCTCCAGGGCACACCGAAGTCTTTCTCAAATCCCTATCTATGGTTTTCTCTCTGATTTAAGTCTAACTGATTGCTTACTTATCCAATGTATTCATGGCTATTTTCCAAAATAAGCCAAAAATAACACATATTTGTAAAGGCTAGGGAAATACCTCAAATGAATATTGAACAAGAATAAAATTTACAATTTGATATAGGCTATGCACTGTAGATTTTGTGGGATGTTTTTGGAATAGTACCTAAAATGACCATTAGTGCTTGGCAAGTTAAGTTCTGTAACAGCTGCCCAAATAACAAAGAACAAAATGATGTTATTCTTTTATTAATTAAAACATTGTACAAGGCAGACCAAAAGCATTTTTACAGAGAGATGAAGTAGGATTAGTGAGTGGGATACCTGAGGGACATCTCAAACTCAATGGATCCTAAAGAGAACTCATCGTATCTTCCTCTAAACCTTCTCCTCCCCTGATTTCCCCTTTTCTTCTGAGGGTACCACCATTCTTCCAGTTAAGTTCAAAATGTTAGGGTCACATAGACTTTTCCTAATCTTCTTCCCTCTCCAATCAGTTACCAAGTCTTGTCATTTTTCCACAACATCTCTACCATCCATCTACTCTCCATTCACACAGCCATCTATCATGTCAAGGCATTCATCACCTATGGCCTGGAATATTTGCCCTCATAATACCCTCATAATTTGTCTCCCTGTTTCTAGAATCTACACAACCCAATCCAAACTGATATTTCTAAAGCATGGATCTGACCATTTTACTTCCTTCCTCAATAAGATCTAAGGGGCTACCTCTTATCTCTAGGATAAAATGAAAACTCCTTTCTTAGACATTCAGTACTGTTCACAACTTGGCTCAAGCCTACCTTTCCTGGATTCCTGAACATTACCCTCCCTCACATATTCCATACCCACCAAATGACATCCATTTCCCACATTCTTGCCTTCACACAGGGGGACCTCCTTGTCTTCAATGTACTTCCTCCTGCTTCACAGAATTCCTAGCTTCCTTCAATGTTCAGATCAAAAGCTCAAGTACCTCTTTCTAGGCCAATCTATCCTGATTTCTGTCCTTTCTTTTGCCTTCCCTACCCCAAATTACTGGTACTTAACTGCACATGTCTGATATTTATTTATCTGTTTTCATGTTGTTTCTCCCCATAACATTTAAATTCCTAAAGAGTGTCAGTTGCTTGGTTTTTGTCTATCTACCTACAATGCCTAGCATGAATGATTGGCACATAATAGGTGCTTATTAAATACATGTTGGATAAATGAATGAAGTGTTCTTACACAAAGAGGTTCAGTAACTCGCAATCAATATAGCATTGCTTTGAGTTATGTTCAGGATGGTGTTGAATTCTTTTTAAGCCACCCATCTTTTTTCATCCATTTCTATTTTTGACCCACAAGGTGTATTTGCTCAACAGTGCACTAGGGTAAATCTGCATGTGGTCTAGGACTATGAAATAGGACTAACTGAGCCACTCATCTAGTTAGAGGGAATTTTACTTGACCAAATAACCTTTTGAAAAATTGTCACTGCATTTTAAGTGACCTTCCCCTTCCTCCCTTACTTATGTCTTTTGGGAAATCCTCAAGATTTCAACTAATACTGATAGCTGGTCTTCCTTGAAAGATCTCCAAAAAGAACCTGTAGAAGATGGGATCTTTTTTTAGATTTTTTTTTATCAGTTACTACTCAGAATCATGGAATTCTAGAGGTGAAAGAGAAACTTGGAGATAACCTTGTTTATTGTGTATTTTATGGCTTAGGAAACTGAGGCCTGTAGCAATTGTGACTGACACTTTGGGCCTAGAACCCGTGTCCCCTGATTCCCAGATTGCTATCCTTCCCACTGCTCAGAGCTGCTTGAGAAACCCTGGGCTAAATATTTCATTAAGTGATGTTTCTATGTTAGCCTGAGGAGGCAGAAAGAAGCCAGGGACATTAGCAGGCTGATTGACAGAAGTAATTTACCAGGAGCCTAATTGTTCTGCATTCTTGAGAAAGATCAAGAGGAGACAGAAGCATATTCAAGATTCTTCCAATGGAATCTGCAGAGGAAGGAAATTCCAAATAGGCCAAATATGTTTCCTACATTTCAAGTTCTATTGTAATAGGACCTGCAAATCTTGTATTTAAAGGGAGACCCAGCATACAGTCATTGAAAAATTTATCTATTTATTAGTTTGTTAGCTGCACCAAAATTGTGATTTTATTGCATCAGTTAACTCCTGGTAGGGCAGGTGAGTAGTGGAATGGATAGAGTCAAGCCTGGAATAAGGAAGACTCATTTTCCTGAATTCAAATCTGGCCTCAGACCCCTGGACAAGTCACTTCACACTGTTAGTCTCAGTTTCCTCATCTGTAAAATCAGCTAGAGAGGAAAATGGTAAACCACCCCAGTATCTTTGCCAAGAAAACCCCAAATGGGGTGAAGTCAGATATAACTGAAATATCTGAACAACCACAAAACTCCTGGTAAGGAATTTTCCCAATATTGCAATTATATCTTTGAAGATTTGCCTAGAGCAGTGAGGTAAAACTCAAATCAAATTGGGGACATGTACCTAAGGATCTCTATGGGTCACATATTGGATTTGTTTTAACATATGTGAAGAATTCATAGAAATGTGGGAAGACCTATATGAACTGATACATAGGGAAATGAGTAGAAGCAAGAGAACAGTATGTCTAGTGGCTGCCATATTGTAACTGAAAAGCTCTTTAAAATGAACCTGAACTCTGAGTAACATGGAAAAAGCAATGAAGTTCTCAGAGAAGAGTCAACAAAGCATTTTGTTTTCCCTTCCGCACTGGCCCTCCCTTACAGAAAGGCTTTGGCTCAAGGAGAACAGAATCTTGTAGACATTAGCACATGCAACCACACACTGTTGGATATTTTTGCTTATTTGTTTTCCTTTGACAAAATGGAGGCTTCCAAAAGAAGAGTGTAAACGTGAAGGAGAGAAGTAAATGGATAGACCAGAAAAGGACTCATCTCTAAGGTTCCTCTTTCTGCTGTCATTTGAACACAGAAGAGAGCAGATGTAGGGCTCTCACCTCACCTCAGGACAATCAACTAGCCTTTACTCAGAGATTTCTACTTACTCAGCACTGTGTTACAGAGAGCTAATAGAATCATCGACTCCTGTAACTGGAAGTAGTCTAAGACTATCAAATCCAGGGCTTTTTGCATTTTTACTTTCTTGGGCCATGGGTTGGGGTCCCTTAAGGGTCGATTATATACATAAGAGACTCTTAGAGATTCCAGTTGTAATGGCAAGTACAAAAGTACTTCATGGCTCATTTCAGCTATTGAATTAACACCTTGTTTCAGTTCAAGTTTCTTTTGAGCCTTGTACCAAGTCTGTTAAGAAACAGAATGTGTGAACCCCACAACTTGTCAACCCTAGAAGTTGTGAACTCCTGGGGAGGAGCTAATGACCATATATAAGGAGAACCCCAGGCTGCAGACAGCAGAACAGAGAAGAGGACTCTTGTGGTGGTAGAGTCAAGAAGGAGAAAACTTGTGGTATCCTGGTACTCTGCTTGTCTGCTTTGTCTGTGTTGATGTTTGTTTATTTGTTTGTTTATTTATTTGTGATACTTTGTACAGAAGCCCTGGAACCTTATTGGAAGCTCTGAAAGAAAGAGGATTTTCTGGTTGTATGTTTACAGAAGTCCTAGAGGAGGGTTTTGGAGGTCCTGGGACTTTACTGATGATTTGTGCTGACCTCTTGGACTTGTTTGTGGGTCTGTGTTGATTTCTATGTCGATGATTAGTGTTGAGTTCTCAGACCTTGTTAATGGGTCTGAGTTGACTTTCACAGGAAGATAGTGAATTGATGATGGTACCGGCCATGTGCATGAATATTATTGTGGTTCTGTCAAGCTTTGTATTCCCAGAAACAGGAAATGTGAAGGACTTGAGGGGGATTGGACACTGTGAACTTCTATATGGAAAGAGAAATGGACAAGGAGCTGGACGAGGAACTGCCTGCCTTTGAACCCAGGCGACAGTTGGAGCTAGGACCATGGAGAGGAACCATGGAAGCTGAGAGCCAGCTTCAAGTCAAGGTGAAAGAAGACTTTACTTGGATACTGTGTACTGACTGAGAAAATTATGATTTACTGTGACCTAGAGGTGGAGAACTTTGACTATTGTACTTTGTGATTGGATTAAGGACTCTATGATTGATTAAATGAATGTACTTTGTTTAAAAGTATGTGACCACTTTGGTGAAAACTATGTGGCCACTTTAGTGATAAGTTGTTGAGTTGTGATATGGCGAATGCTGTATTTCGATTTTCTGTGATAAGTCGTAATACTGTGAATGCTGGACCTTGATTTTCTGTGAATGTTTTGCTCTGATTTGTTATTGAACAAATAAAGAATTTGCTATACTATGTAATCAGAACCTTGAAAGCTGTTCACAGCAGTAGTCCTCTGGAAAGCTGCTCATGCTTGGCTTTACACCAGTGTAGAGGGTTGATTTTGATTTTTGGTTTTAGTAGAATCCAGGATGTGATATCCACAGGATGTGACACCCACTGGATGGGAGGAGGGTGAGGCTTCAGTCCTGGAAGCACAACACAGCAATAGAGATGGAGGAAGGAAAAATCTAGAGCTTTACTGTGCAGTGGAGTAGACCAGCAGAATCATTAAGGGCCTGGAGGGGAGTGGCCAAAAGAGGTGTCTCTGGAGAGGAAACATTAACAGCTGCCCTGAGGCCAATCCCAGTCTCTTCTCAGACACTTTTCTCTTACCTTGGCCCTGCTTATGGTTATAGACAAACTCTGTTTGGAAGTTCTTTATTCCTGTGACATTGAGCTGCAGAACAAGTAACTTCTTAGAACTAAAGGGATACTTACTTCTTGTTCTCTGTAGAATTGAAAAAAAAAAACCCTTGTATTTTTGAATTAAAAAGTTAAAAAGCACCCAGAAAGGTGTGCATAGGCATTATCACAAGCACAAAGATAATACACTTGTATTCTTCTCATTTTTCTTCAGTGTGTTTTTCCTTCAGGGGGAAGTTATTATCTTTTGATGAACTATTGGCTTGTCAGCTTTGCCAAGAATTAACTTCAACTGGCAATAAAAATATGCAAGTTCTCATGGTTTGGGGATCTGTTGCTGTTAGGTGAATGTTGGGTATGGAGTCCAGAAGACAGTTCAAATCCAGCCTCAGATACTCCCTAGCCATGTGATCCTGAGCAAGTCACTTGACCACTGTTTGTTTTAGTTTCCTCAGCTGTAAAATGGAGATTTTATACCATCATCTATCTCTGATTGTTGTGAAGATCAAATAATATTGTAAAGCACTTAGCACAGTGCCTGACACACAACAGGTGCTATAATAATGACAGTGATGATGGTGATGATGATGATGATGATGATGATGATGATGATGATGATGATGGTGATGATGATGATGATGATGGTGATGGTGATGATGGTGATGATGATGATGATGATGATGATGATGATGATGATGATGGCTATAGTCTAGGTGCAGAGGTCAGACTCAGGAGAGTGGATCAAGTGTGAAAGAATTCACTTAGATGGACATTCTCTTTAGCCATGGCGAGCTTTTACTTGCACTAAAGGAGATGAACCTTTACTGTACATGGAGCTGAGTAAAGATGCTGCTATTTGTGGAGGATTAGGGTTATATAGATGTTCAGGATGATTATATAGTTTTACAATTTTTATGGTGGTTAAAGATTAAGGACAGGAGGCGGGACACAGGATAAGTGAGACAAGAGCAATTCTTTGGGTACAAGTTAAGGAGAAATTTTATGGTAATTCAAGATAAGGGGAAAAGGACTTTAGGATGCTCTCAAGTTATGGGATGAGCTGCAGAATGAGCCTCCCCCTCCCCCCAGGAAAGGCCTCACAAAGTAAAGGAAGAGCAAACATTAATATTCTTCTTAATCCCTAGGATACCATTTGTATCCACATTGTAACTTAGATATTAACTG
The DNA here is from genome assembly GCA_028646515.1 of Pseudochirops corinnae. Lineage (NCBI taxonomy): Eukaryota > Metazoa > Chordata > Mammalia > Diprotodontia > Pseudocheiridae > Pseudochirops > Pseudochirops corinnae. Next base: position 192,212,131 of record CM053591.1, read on the forward strand.
ATGATGATGATGATGGTGATGCTTACAGTATATTCTATGTTAACTTCTCTTTCTTCTTTTCCTCTCCCTTCCCCTCCCTCCTCCCCTCCTCTTCTTCATTTTCTTTCCTTTCCTCTCCCTTCCCCTTCTTCCTTATCATCATCATCATCACTGCTCCTTTTCTTCTTCCTCCTTTCCTTCACTTCTTCCCAATCCTTTCTTTTTCTCCTCCTCCTCCTCCTTCTTCTCCTCCTCCTCCTTCTTCTCCTTCTCCTTCTCCTTTTTCTTCTTCTTCTTCTTCTTCTTCTTCTTCTTCTTCTTCTTCTTCCCCCCCCTCCTCCTCCTTCTCCTCCTCCTCCTTGTCCTCCTCCTCCTCCTTCTTCTTCTTCTTCTTCATCTTCATCTTCATCTTCTTATTCTCTTTTCTTGCTCACATTAAACTTTCCCTGAGAGAGTGATCAATGATGAGTCAAAATGAAACAAGATGCCCAGTCTAATGTTTTCTGTCAATGGGTTTATTCCCTAGATATCATAAGATATTGACTTCTGCCCATTCTTACATCATTAAAATAATAAGATAATGGAGGGGAAGTTGGGAGGTAGAGTCAGAGAAGAAACCTCAACTCCTTTGTACCAAAATCATCTAGACCAGACATATCGTTTTTCCTTTTCTTGAACTTCTAGTGTGAAGTTGACCTTTATTGGAAAGACAGGACCGAGAACAGGTATGAATGAAGTCTGCTGTTATGGCTTTTATCTCTATCTTACTCCCGAGTACTCAGACAGAAAGTTGAGAATGACCTCTGACTGTGATCCTTATCATCAAGTGTGAAGATCTTGATCCTAAAGATATAAGAGATACTAAGGATGGAGGAATTCAATAAACTGGTGCCTAAGTTGGCAAATAAAATAGAAATGACAAGACTGACAGCACCTACTTAACACTTTAAATCAATGACAAAGTATGAAGAAGCATATGAACAGCAATTTTGCTGTTGTCTTTTCCTTCCTTCCTTCCTTCCTTCTTTCTTTCCATTTTCATTCGAGTTTTCTTACACAAAATGACGAGCATGGAAATGTTTTACATGATTGCACACACACACACACACACACATACACACATATATACTCCTCAGTTTCAATGAGGAGAAATAATCTATGGAACTATTATATATGGTTTCATAAAGAATACTCTGCTCTTAGAAATGTTGGTTGGTGCTTGTCCTTTGTAACTGAACAGGAAGAAATTGAAATCGCAATGCTGAGGTTGATGTACAGTGTGTCCAGCTGTGGCTGATTAGATCAATATGAGCTCAGGAGGTTCTACCATAGGTTGGGCACAAACAGCCCAGCAAATATTATCTCTAAATATCTCTAGACCTCTCTCTAAATGTGCACATCTCATGAAGAAGAAAGAAGGTAACAATCCTTCTCTCCTCTGAATTATTCAGATCATAACTGGTAACCATGTTTTTGTAAGGATGTTGACGAGCAGCAATATGTCTATCAGAGAATAAGTACAGTGGTGAAGAGACTAGAAATCTTGTTATCCAAGCTGTAGGAAATGAACACGTTTAATTTGGAGAAGAAAAGACTTTGGAGGGACAGGATTATTATTCTTAAATATCTAGTGGGTTGTTACATGAAAGGGGTATTGTACTTCCTCTGTTTGTCCCAGAGTAGAGAACTAAGATCAATGGTGAAGAATGGCAGAATGGCAGATTTTTGTTCATTACAAGAGCTGGCCCCAAATGTAATGAACTAGCTTAAAACAGGAGCATGTCCCTAGAGGTCTTTGAGTAGAAGTTGGATGATCAGAACATATGAGGTGGGGCAGAGAGCAAGAAAGGGACTAGATGTCTTAAGATTTCCCTTCTAACTCCAAGATTCTTTAGAATTATAATTTAGCCTTTAGAATTTTTAGGGTCTTAAAAAAAGGAATATAATTAAGACAAGCTTCTTGGTTTGTTTGTTTTTTGTTAAGGCTTATAAAAATTCAACGACAATGATAACCTCAACTTTTGGTGTCTTTCAGATTTTTTCCAATTGGAAAATTCTGTGATGTTCCGTAGGACAGAGGTCTAAAACAAAGGAAGAAAAAGAAGATTGTAGAGTTACCAGTGACCTTCAAGTTCATCTAGTCCAACCCCATCATTCTATAGATAAGAAAACTAAAGAGGAGAGAGATGAAGTACCTCTAGGGACACCCAGGCAGTAAATATCTGAAGTGGAATTTGAATTCAACTCTTCCTGTCTCCAGATCCATCACTCTATCCATGCCACGCTGTCTCTCAGAAGGAGAAATTGGGGGTTACTAAGACATATCCATTTTTTAAAGTGTTATAAATATCAATTAATTAAGTACCACAATTACCATGATCTTTCAAGATTCTTCCAGTACTAAGGAGGAATTGACAGAAACATCTTTGAAAAGTCTACCATTCCACTCACTAGAGGGCAGTAGTACCCACCCACAAGGAACAGTAGATTAGTCAATTTTATCTGGCAGAACTATGCTTGCGTTAGTAAGGCAGGATGGGTGACAAGCCTGAGGATATCATTTATAAGTAAGGCAAGGGCATCAGAGTGATAGAATGCTTCCCAAATTGACAAGTAGCCAGATACACTGATGCTTCCATTAATGAAATCCCTGGAAATATAGCTTTAGTATATGAAGCCGTTCATGTACAGAAATACAGATCTAAGAAATCATGCAGAGCAGAAAGGTTTCTCTATCTATAACTGCATTTAAAAATGGGCACGGTGGTCAGCTGCTGTGGGGAGCCTTCCTTTCCCTTTTCTACTTCCAAATGGGCAGGGGTCAGAGAGGAAGAAGGAGGGATCTTATCTCCAGCTGTTCCCCACAAGTTTCCTTCAGTCTCTTGCCTAAAATGTCAGCTTCTTGGTCCTCCCCACTTTGTGCCCTCTTCCTCCTCTCTTGAGAAGTTAGCCCTCTCATACCACCAGCACTCAGTGAGTGTGCCCTTCAGCTCTCCTCACCCACTTCCCCATCATACCAGGAAAGAGCTGTGGCTGATAAACAGCCTTTTAAACTCATTTGCTTGATTGACTGACTGACTCATTAGAATTTCAGAGAAAGGAATTCATACTAAAGGATTAGCTTGGCCAGGACTTTTTGTCTCCAGTTGTGAAAAGAAAGGCCTTTCCTCAAGGTCCAGCGACTTCAGCTTAGCAAGAAAGTAGCTGGGAGAATAGGGAAGAAGGATTTAGGGAGAGGCCATGAAAACAACCTAGGCTTAATGGCCAGAATGCTGAGTTAGTTATTCGATGGTGCTTGTGGAGATGAGGATTGTGTGTGTTTGAGGGTAGTGGATGTGAAAGATATGGTGGGGTAGGGGTGGCTAGGTGGTGCAGTGAATAAAACACCAGCCCTGTAGTCAGGAGGACCTGAGTTCAAACCCGACCTCAGACATTTAACACTAGCCGTGTGACCTTGAGCAAGTCACTTAACCCCTATTGCCCAGCCTCCCACCTCCAAAAGCAAAAAAAAAAAAAAAAAAAAAGATTTAGTGAGAGTCCCCCACATGAGAAAACATGGGAATGAGGAACTTAATTCATCTTATGGTCAAGGGATGAAATGTCTCATGGTCAAGGGATGAAATGATATATGATTGGAAGAAGTTTATCAAAATGGCAGGTGTTTGGATTCCAAGTTGGGGGATGCTGGGGCCTCAGATACCTTTCCCATGCTGTATTCTGCCTTATACAATGAAGATTCAATGTTCACATGCTGTCCTATGAGACAGCTGGGATGTCCACGTTCTCGAATGGAATACATGGCTATGGCAAGGCCCTTATTATAAGATTCACTATCTCTCCTGGGAAGAAATGTACATATATGTGCCCATCAGCCGCCACTAAGGATGTGCCCAATAGTAAGAGAAATCCAGCTGATTAAGATCCACAGTAGGTAAGTGAAGATGCCAGTGGGGAGGAAAGGAAGTACCTACATCTGCCTGAAGGTGACCTTGGCAAGGAGATCGAACAGAAGTCTGATCTCGTGGAGAAGAGACATTGAAAATTGTCAGCCAGTGGCCCACTACGATAGGGAGGCTGCTGTTCCAATGAAAGTCACAGCAAAATAGTTGACATCCAAGCGGTTGGTGGCTGTAGCCTAAGCCCAGGTCCAGAGAGGCCTTCCTCTCCTCCCCCACCCTGGCCTCATGTCTACTCCATTTTCTTGATGTTTGATTTTGTTTGCATTCTTCCTCTCAGTCCTGATGGCCTTCCACCTCTCTTCCCTTTGAACCAATTTCCTATCTCCTCCAACCCTTCAGAGAAGATAGGAGCAAGGCCTTAGTACCACAAACATTCCCTTCTCTTCCTCACCTCTTATTATAGCCCTGGTGGGGAAGGCAGACAATAAATGGGGCTTCTTGAAGTTGAGAGGAGGTTTTTTTTTGTTTGGTTGGTTTTCTGGGTGGTTTTTTCTTTTTTGTTTTTTTTGTCTTTTTATTATTCAGAATAGAAGCAGTTAAGCTGTGGATTCTGGATTCTGACAAAAGCCCTCTCTCCCCTTTTCCTCCTTATCCTACCTAGCACTCTGGTTCTGTATATGTCAGCCAGCACCATTCCCTCCTCTAACAGGGGACAGATTCCTTCCCCTCATCTACCTACATCTCTCCCAAATCTCTCTAGTGAGAGAAGAGATGGGAGTGAGGAGGGACCACATGCCCTTCTCAGGCATTCAGCAGGTTCCCCTGTGTCCAGGATTTCCTTCCCTCCTCCCAGTTTTCTTCCTGATACATTTGTTAAAATCAAACCTGAACAAGCTACACATGAATATGATTCTTTCTGAGTGAAAGGTATAGAGGAAAGTGTCTAAGGCATCCTTTAAGCACCATTTGGAATCAGGCATTTTATTCAGTCACGAAGTGATTTTAAGGAACCACTGAAGTAAAAAAAACATACCAAATAGTATGTTATTAAGATAATTTGTGCAGCTGTGGTTAAAACAGATTGGAGAGACTTAGATGGAACAGGAGGATGGGTCCCAGCTTAAACTTCATCAACCAATCAATCAACCAGGCAACAAGTATTCATTAAGTGCCTACTGTGCACCACTCACGGTGAGTCTTGGCTGAGGCAGGCCTTTGCCTCTACAGTAATGCCATGCTATTTCTTCTCTAACCTAACAGATGAGTCTTCACAGGGTTATTCAAAGCTCAGGGAAATTACGTATCTGTGGCCACAATTCTAATAAGCATCAGAGGTGGAATTGGAACCCAAATCTCTCCAATTCAAACCTAGAACTTTATGCTTTTGACACAAGAGAGGGGTTTCAACCTTTGGAATGACAGAGTTTTGGCCTTCAATGCCCCAGGATTGCTAGAAGAGTCAGTGTGGGGCTCCAGGTTAAAAAGCATCCTCGGTTGAATGATCTCTTAGGCCCCTACCTTCTAACTTCTAACAATAGGACTCAGTGCCAGGCCTGGCTGCAAAAAGATTCACTGGAAGGACAGCTTACTATTCCAGAGGATGCAATGGAAGAATCTAGAATATCCTGGGAGTTTGCTCTTATCCAAGGGAGACAGGCTGGAGGAATGGCCACAGTTCATTCTGGACTTCAAAGGCTGGAAAACTGCATCTCCAAATCCTGCCTCAGTCATCTAAGAGCAGGGGAGGCCATGGCAATAGTGGCATAACCAGGGAGTCTAGTGGCTCCGTCATACCCTAGGGACCATGCATATCTGCTGACACAAAAACTTTCAGCAAATGGTTCATTATAATTTTACTTTGAGGCAAGAATTGCACTTCTATCTCTATGTTCCTTACCTTATACATAAAAACAAACAGTTCCCCCTCAACTGGTGCAGATGTGGTCCCTCAGGGCTTCTGCTCCTTCTGTTCATTTCTCTAGGCCCCAGCTTCTTCGTTTAGGATGGGAATAATAATGCCTATAACACTTACCTAACAGAGTTATCCTTTTTTTTCTTTTTTTCCACCAATTTTTAAAACATTTTTAATTTAAAGTTTTGAGTTCAAAATTCTATCCTTCCCTCCTTCCTTTCCCTCTCCCCTCCCTGAGAGAGTAAGCAGTCAAATATAGGTTATACATGTGCAATTGTGTAAAACGTTTCCATGTCAGTCATTTTGTATAAGAAGACTCCGATAAAAGAAAAAATGCAAGTGAAAAATAGCATGGTTCAGTCTATATGCAATCCATTCTTTCTCTGGAGGTGGATAGTATGCTAAAATCCTTAGTTCCTTGGGTCTGTCTTAGATCATTGTATTACTGAGAATAGCTAAGTCATTCACAGCTCTTTGTCGAACATTATTGCTATTACTGTGTACAATGTTTTCCTGGTTCTGTTCAGTTCATTTTACATCAGTTCATGTAAGTCTCTCCAGGTTTTTCTGAAATCTCCTGCTCGTCATTTCTTATAGCACGCTAATATTTCATTACAATCATATAACACAGCTTGTTCAGCTATTTCTCAATTTATGGGCATTGCTTCAATTTCCAATTCTTGGCTGCCACAAAAATTTTTGTAGATGTGGGTCCTTTTCCCTTCTTTGTGATTGATCTCTTTGGGATGCTGACCTAGCAGGTTTGATTTCCCTTTGGGCATAGTTCAAAATTGCTCTCACAGAATTATTCTGATGCTCAAATGGGACATTATATGCAAATCACTTTGTAAGCTAAAAAAACACATAAATGACAGGGATTTCGTATCACAGCAGCTGAGGGTCTCAGAAAACCACTGAGATACAAGTGCATGGGCTTGGCTTATTGAGAGAAGAGATGGAGATTCAGTCATGCCTTGGGGATTCATCTTACCTTCTCCAAGGGAGTTTAACATAGCATCTCAATTGTTTTCTGGGGAGGTCAAAGAGGGAGAGAGAAAATGTTTCTGGGAACATTTTTCCTCTCTCATAAAATGTTTATGAAAATCCATAAAACAGCATTTAACGTCTCCCAGGGAGAAAATCTCCCAGTGAGCTTTCAGACAATGGGAAGGAGCTCCAAAGTCAGTGCAATCGTGAGGGTGTGGCATTCAGGGCAGGCAAAGGTATTTTCATGAAATCAACTTCTACTTACTCACTAACAGGCCCAGACAACAGATCTGAGCTGCACAGACAGCTGACCTGGCTTAGGAAGCAGCAAGCACAGAGGCAGACAAGCTTCTGCTCCCTGGCCCAGAATCCTGGGGTCAGTGGTAGCACATGCATTCAGTCCATGTACCTCGGCTTCTAACTACTTTGGCTTCCATTCTTCCTCTATGTGTTGATTGTGGAGTTACTTCTAGAGGTCCCTGTCTCTCCCCTGTTAGAGCATGAGCTCCTTGTGAGTGGGGATTGTTTACTTCTGTCTATTTGTCCTTGGGGCATGAAGCCCAGTGTCTGGCACCTAGTAGGGGCTGCAGAAATAAATACTTACTGATTGATGGATTACTTCTCTTTGTCACTACAGTTGTTTGTTGGGAACTATGGAGCCTGAGAGGAAACTCTTTTACGTAGCTGGAAATCTCTTTATTTCAGGACTGAGATCAGATTCAGTGTTCCACCAGTGTGGTGAGACTTCCGAAGCTAACCAACAATAACACCAATTGGAGCATTTCTATATTGTTTTTAAGATTTACAAAGTGCTTTACAAATACTATGTGATTCTCATAACAACCAGGAGAAGTAGGTGCTATTATTATGGTCATTTTACAGATGTGGAAACTGAGGCAGAAAAGTTTAGTTTATGCCCAGGGGATACACAGCTAAGTGTCTGAGGCTTGGATTTGAATTCAGATTTTCTTGACTCCAAGGAAGATGCAACTTCCAGGCATCTGACCCTACAAACACAACCAGTATTTCACTGTAATGCATTGATTTGACAGTGAGGGTGAGTAAGATATTGGGAAAAGCATAGAAAATGAATAGTAGGCACTTGGCAGTCATAACTAACTAGTCTTATGTACACAGCAGTTGTCAGCCAAGTCAATGAGCATTTATTAAGCACCTCCTAGGAGCCAGGTGGTCAGCTGGGTGATGCATTGAGCAGAGCCACAGGCTTGCAGTCAGGAAGATTCATCTCTCTGAATCCAAATCTGGTCTCAGACATTTACTAGCTATATGACCCTGAGCAAATCACTCAACCCTGTTTGCCTCAGTTTCCACATATGTAACATGAGCTGGAGAAAGAGATGGCAAACCATTCCAGCCTCTCTGCTAATAAAACCCCAAATGGGGTCCTGAAGAGTTGGTCACGACTGAAAATGACTGAACAACAGCAATCCAAAGAGCCAGGCACTCTACTGCTTAGCACTGGGAAAACAAAGAAAGACAGTAGATAGGCCCTGCCCTCAGAGAGCTCACAGTCAAAGAGAGGAATGAACATGCTAACAACGATGTACAAAAAAAGATGGGATGGACAGGATAGATTGGAGAGAATCTCAGAGGGAAAGAATCTAACGAGAGTCTAATAAGACCCCTCAGAGGGAGAAGGGATCAGTAAAAGCTTATTACAGAAATAATTATATTTATTACGATTAATAAATGATGAATTTAAACCCTGGTTCAGTTACTTACAACTGGATCAGAGATCTGAAGATTTTAGATGTTACTCATGTGGTCTAATTACTTTACTTTATGCCTGAGGAAACCCAAATCAAGAGGTTAACCAAGAGGTGAAGAGATCTACCCAAGTCACATAGTAAGTGACAGATCCAGGATTTCGACTTAGGTCTGTTGACTCCAAGTTCAAAACTCTTTCCATTGCATCACAATTCTCATTCATGTGACTTTGGGCAAGTCACTTGACCTCTTCTGCCCCTCAGTGTTTTCATCTGTAAAATGGGAGAGCTAGACTAGCTGTTATCTTGAGTCCCTTTCACCTCTCACTTCTCTTCCTTCTTTTTTGTCTGTGTCTGTTTCAGAGTCCTGACCTATGGTTTCATCTCAATAAGGACTCACCAATATGTAAGCCCCTCAGATTGCTGTGTATTTTCTGTAACTTATTGTGTTAGACCTTTGCCTGGGGCATTGGAAGGTTAAGTGATTTCTCCATGGTCACCCAGTGGGTGGGTGACTGTCTTCCATCGCAGTTCTTTACTTAAGTCTGGCCCTTCATGCCGCTACCCTCCACAAACCTCCAATGAGAGAATAAGAAATAGCGAGGCTGACTACTGTGGGCTTTTTTCCTTTCACATATGTGTGTTCTTGACATTTTGTTTTTCATTTCCATTCTTTTAATTCCTCAAATAGAAAGAAATCTGAGCTAGAACAGAAAGGAAAACAAAACAGGAAAAGTTCACAGGGATTTCTAAGACTTTGTGGAACATTCACGTGGAAAAGGGAGTGGTTTTCTAAGCAAATACCACTTTTCCCCCAAATCTCCTGCAGACACATTTAGATGAGCATTCCAGAGACACAACTGAGCACTGGAAGAAAACAAGGTCTGTCAAGTTCAAGGTTAGCACGATTTTCACAAATTCTCATTCAAGCCTTTATTTCATTCCATTTTTTTATAGATAGTTAGCTAAAGACCAAATGACATCAACCCAGCAGCCACAGTTTGTTTCACTTACACTTTTGTGAGGGAGCTTCGAATGGTATGTTCAATTGGAATCCATGTCAGGAAAATCCATTTCTCAGTTAAAACTGATCTTAAATTTTGTTAATGTCATGTTCTAGAGTCATGCTTCTTTCCAATATACTACAGCTGAAATCACGCACTCTTTTTGGACTAATTGTCGACAAAGTTTGATGATAACAAATTATAACTTGTAGGGAAAAAAAAAGCAGAGGATGGTTGTTTGTAACCTGACAAGTTTAATTTGGTGTGGGATGTACTCGAAAAAGAGAGTTTCAGCTCTGCTCAGCATTCAGTGGGCAAAACAATGAAATGACTTTATAGTTACTCGGTGAAGGAGAATGATTATATCCTTCATCACATGAGATGGTGCTTTGCACACCATACCGTATGGTTTATCAAAATGTGCTCTATTGCACTTCTTATATTTAAGTCATAATATAAATTTCTTTATGGACCTGATTATGGCTTATACATCTCTAAGGACCAGTTTAGGTAAATTGGGAAGGGTTCGTTACCAAATTGGTTGAGAGGTGTTATATAATATTCAGCCCTAGCAACTCTCGAAGTCTTTTTACCAAGCCATAGAAGTATTCAGGTCTTGTCTATGGAGGGATTACACACATTGATTAAATCACAGAACCTTGTATTATTGAAGTGTTACAGGACCTCACTTAGCACAGTGCCTGGCAAATAGTAGGTGTCTAATAAATGTGTATTGAAAAGAAGAAGAAAAAGAAGAAGAAGAAGAAGAAGAAGAAGAAGAAGAAGAAGAAGGAGAAGAAGGAGAAGAAGAAGAAGAAGGAGAAGAAGATGAGGATGAGGATGAGGATGAGGATGATGATGGCAATAGCTATCCATCAAGTACCATCAGAAAAGGTCTCATGTAGAAGGTGGCATCTGAACTGAGTTTTGAAAGATACTACGAATTCTAAGATTCAAGGGAAGAGCACGTTCCTAAAAGGGAATAATATGTAAAAAGTAACATAGTATATGAGGGATTGCAAGAAGGCCAGTTTGGCTAGACCTTCAAATATATGAAGGTGGGTGATGTACAAGATCAGAATGGCTGGTTTGGGCCAAGTTTTGAAGCGTTTAAAATGACAATATTTTTAATTTATGTTAGGGGTTAGAGGGAGTCACTAAACTTTATTTAGTGTGGAGCAACATGATCAGATCTGTGCCTTAGGAATAGGACCTTATTGTTTTGTTTTGTTGGGTTTTTAATTTAATTAAAACATTTTCAATGATTAAAAATCTACCTTCTCTCTATTCCACTTCCCTCCACCCACTCTTATTGAAAAGAAAAAAAAAAACCTTGTAAAAATATCCACAGTGAAGCCAAATAAATTCCTTCATTGCCCATGTCCCCAAAACATATGGCTCAATCTGCACACTGTGACCATCACCTCTGTCAGGAGGTTGGGATCATATTTCATCATGAGCCTTCTGGAGTCACGGTTGATTAGCATTATCATTTTGGCAGCTGTGTGGAGGATAGATTGAAGAGGGGAGAGGCTGCAGGCATAGAGACTACATAGGCAACGATTTGACCAATGTCAGTAGGATATACATTTTCATTTGTCTTTCCAGCGACAGTGATAAATTATAGTGAGTTTCCTACTCTCTCTTTTGCCCTTGTGACCAATAACATGAATTTCTAAGACAGCTGGCCAGGCTTAAGGTTACAGTCTCTGGCTATATATCAATGTTTTCTCTAATTCAACTACATGAGAACTTAACCTACAATCCTGGGTTCATTAGCCACTGAGTTAACCAGCCCAGAAAAAAAGGAGAAAAGATGATGTGGCAAACAAACACCTTCTAGGAGATCTCATTGACAGATCAACTTCCTTTCATTCAAGTGAAGAGAAAATGAGGAAGTGGAAGAGACTCTTGTAGAAAGCAAGGCATTGTCCAAAGAAGAGCCCCTTTAAGAACCGCCATTTTTCCTTGAAGTGATGAAGTGATATTGACCAATTGGGTTTTCCTGGAGTTCAGATGAATCAGAGCTTTCAGTTTTTTGAATCTACCAATGGAAAGTACCTGCTTGAAATCAGAACTTTTCCTGAGACATTCTTCTGGAGCTAATTGGCCCTTAATATGATAAAATCCTAGTCAGGCAAGTTGGTTCTGGGTTCACCCATGGAGGGGCTAGAGGAATGTTACCTCATCTAAACCTTTATTAATTTGTTCTAAGAATATTAGTTGAAAACACTATAAAGCTTATGATGGAATATGTTCTAAGCAAGGGAGACCCCTTGGTGAATGCCTAGGTGTGCGGGGCAGAAGATGAAATGTTGGTTTCAGTGGGTGCTGGGTTCTGTAATCCAGTTCTATTGGAATGTGGAGTCATGAAAAGAGGCTGGGAATGTAGACAGGTCTCAGACCATTGAGGGCCTTGAATGCTAGGCTTTCCATGCATTAACATGTTACCTTACAGTCAAAGAAAGTGAAGTAGGCTAATGATCGTTGATTGACAGCTGGAAAACTGGAAAAATAATGTCTTTCTCTCCCCAGTTATTACTAGTGATAATGAATAAAAATTTTGTTAAGCAGTTTTCATAATACTTTTAAACACCTATAATCTTCATCTATAAGGTATCTGTCTCTTAAAAAAGTTTAATTGATATGTTTTGTTTTAACATTACGAATGCTTACAGATTACCTCCCCCCTTCTCACAAGAGGTCTCTTGTAATAATAATGAAGGTTAATCAAAACCAGATACAATGCCCTGATCTGGAATTGCCTGCAGCATTCCACATGTATAATGCTCTTCCATATCTCTATTTGTTAAATAACAGAAAACTTTTAAACTCCTTTCCACCCCACCTCCAAATATAAATATGTACCCTTACACTGACATGCAAGTAATCAAACACACACACACACACACACACACACACACACACACACACACACACACCAGAACCACACAGATAAGCACAAACCCTCCACAAACACACATGAATTCTATTACTAAGACTTCTAGTGTATTTTCTTAAAGATGAGACAAATTTTAAAAATTCCCCGGTTATTATGTTGGGTATAACATTTGTAATGGGATGAAAATTTGGTTCTTCTTGATCCAATATTTCTAATTAATTCTGTGTGAAGTTTCATCTTCAAAGCATCAAACTTCCTCATCCATTAATAATTCCGCATACCTCCTGGGATGCATGGCAATGTATAAAGGACACAATTTCTGCAAATTTCAAATTTGAGTTTGGATCCTTCATTTCAAAGTCATTAGGGAAAATGACCTCTGCTTTAATTCACATGCTTTTAATAATGAGATAACTTAGGAAAATATTGGGCTGATTAAACCACATCACTTCTTGTTTTCTGCTAGTTCATGTATTTCTTAGAAACATATCCTGTGAAATATGTCTAAATACATGTACATGCATATACACATGCACATACATGCATATACATGTACATATATGTATATGTGTGTATACACACCATACTTCCGATACAAATTTACTGAGAATTAGAAAAATAATTCACTCCAAATTTCCCTTCCAAAGGTATATGGCTATATATAGATACAGATGTAGAAGTATAGAGATATATATTATAAATGCCTTCTTTCTTTACATCACAGTCATTTAATACCACCTACCACTACCACCTCTGCCATCTCCAGCCTAGAGGGTTTTTTTTTTCCTGTTTTTGGTGACAGAAAAAAACACTTGAGTAAAAATATCAGAAAACTGTTATTATATCTGCCAGTGTATACAACATTCTGTCTTAGTAAGCCCCTACCCCTCTACATGAGGTCAGAGGCATGTTTTGTTATCAGTTAATTAGATATTTTTTATTTTCAGTGGCTCAGAGTTTTACTTCTTTTCAACGCTCTTTTCGTGGACTCCATTGTCATCTCTATCTATCCATCATCTTTCTTTCTTTCTATTTATCTATCTGTCTATCTATCTATCTATCTATCTATCTATCTATCTATCTATCTATCTATC
>CM053591.1:192226134-192260242 GCA_028646515.1 Pseudochirops corinnae
TATCTATCTATCTATCTCTGTCTATCTGTCTGTCTATCTATAGTCTAATCTATCACCTGTCTGTCTGATAGTTCTTTGTACATTAAATTAAGTGCTTGTTGGTCAAATACTTCCATCAGTATCATTTCATATTTATCCTCTCATATTTCTTTGAATTCCTCATGTTTGTATTTATTTTTATTACACAATTATATTCCATCACAGTCTCATAATTTACTGTCATTTATAAAGACTCTCCCGCAATCATCGGCCACCCAACTTGTTTACCACTTTGCCACCATAAAGAGTATTGTTATCAATCAACCTATAGGTATTTCTCAACTGCCCAGTATAGTACTGTGATTGGTGTTGGCCACACAAAAGAGAAAATTGAAATAGTCCCAGGCCTTAAGAAACTTTTGTTTTAGAGGTGGAAACAGCACATGCATGTGTGGGCACTTAATCTTTGCCTTAGATACAAGGCAACATGGCAGAGGAGGAGGCAGCAGCAGGTGGGAATCAGGAATCATGCATGAATCGAGCTTTGAAGAAAAGTAGGGAGTCTAAGAGGTAGAACTGAGGAAGAAGGACATTACAGGAGAGGAACACAGCCTATGCAAAGGCCCAGAGATGAGAGAGAATGGCATCTCAGGAAGAGCCAGAAGGTCAGTTTGGTTGGACCATAGATTGTGTAGAAGTGCAGTGAAATAAAAGAAACAAGTCTGTGAAGTTCCCTTGGAGTATGGTCAGGAGGGCCTTTAAATATCCAACATTGGGCTTTGTATTTGATCTTTGAGGTAATGGGGAAAACCTGGAAGATATTGCGACAGTTTTATTTCATGATGTGGTCAAATCTGGGCTTTAGGAAAATTACTTTAACAATTAAGTATAAGAGTGATTGGAAAGAAGAGAGACCCAAGGTAGGAAGACTAATGAGATGATCAGAATAGTCCTGGGGATGGCCTCAGATAGGATAGTTTTTGTATTAGTGGAAAGAAGAGGAGCAATTTGAGAAACAAGGAGACGGAAATGATAAGACCTGGCATCTGATTGTACGCGCAGGGAGAAGCAGTGAGTGATTGGAGATTGGGACAAATAGTTTGGTATAGATTAGACTGCTGCTGCCTTTGACTTCCTTCAGCTGTATGCTCAGCAGTGTGAAGGATATGGGAAGCTGAGTTACTTTTGGTGAATATTTTCATATGGCTCCTGAGAATGGTTGGATCCATGCCCAACTCCACCAATGGTGTCTTAGTTTTCCTGTCTCCCTAAAACCCCTCCAGTAATACCCGCTTCTGTTTATCACCATCTTTGCCTGTTTAGGCGGATGTGACATGAAGTCTCAGACTTGTTTTCATTGGTATTCATCCTACTATTCATGATTAAGAACATATTTTCAGGCGGTAATTTGTAGTTTATAATTCTTCTTTTGAAAACCTTTAATATATGTACATATATACACGCATCTAAGTACATATACATATGTGTATGGATGTATGTGCAATGTGTTTATACACATTCCACTTATATATTGAGGAATTACTCTTTTTATGGATTTGTGGCAATGGTATATACATATACACATACATACATAATATATACACATATGTATCTTGAATATCAGACTATTATTAATTTTAATACAAATATTTTCTTTATTTTCCCTTCTAATTCTACCTTTATTGAATTCTTTCATATAAAGACTTTTAATTCTGTAAAATGAAAAAGGATTCTTTTAGTTTTCATTATTTTCCTTATTGCTTATTTAAGCCAAACGCCTCTGTCTTGTCCTAACTCGGAAGCATAGCCCCTCCTGGTTCTTCCAGTTCTCTGATGTGGTGACATTTTGTAAGAAGTCCCATGTCCCTTTCACACTTGTGTCATTTACTGTAACATGCTGCACTCCACTGAATTTTTGCCAAACCGCTCTCCAGTTTTTCCTGTAGATCTTGCTAACCAGGGAGTTGTTCCCCAGGAATTCCTGTTCTAGGCTTATCAAGCACTGGGCTGCCAATTCAGATTGCTTCTCTTTCTTGCTTATCTGGTGTGTTCCAATGCTCTATTTTTCCAGCCTTTTAAAAATAAACTAATATTAGATCCAACTAATTTATTTATTTTTCAAGGATGTTATTTATTAGTTAGCTGTTGATCACTTTAGGATCTGCTTTTAAGTGTACTATTATTATGGCATTTTTCATTCATACAGTTTTTTTCATTATTTCCTTGAAATTCTAAAAGGTTTTTCTTCCAAATGAATTTTAGGATGATATTGTTTAGTTCAAAAAGAGGGAATCTTTAGATAATTTGATTTGTCTAGAACTAAATCAATAATTTAATTGGAGTAGTAGTGTGATTCGCTCTATGATTATCATTGTTTGCTGTGTAGATATAATGTTCATCTTTTTTGTTTTTTCCCTGATTCACATTATCTATTGAGTTTTTTTTTCCTACTTCTCTTTAGTTGGAGGCTTTAGATTTGAACCAAAACATTCAAATGTCAGATGTCCCTGCCCTAGCTGCTGTGGTGAAGCTTTCATGGGCTGATGAGTGGGAGCCTCATCGCTTTCATTAGAAGAAAACTTCCCCAGAAGCAAACCCTATCAAACCACAGTGACTGGGCACCAAACAAGGAATTATGCAAATTGCCAAAGCCAAGGAATTCTAGTTGAGTAATGTGCATTTTTATAGTTCTTTATGAAGGATGAATTTGCATATCTTTTTTCACTTATTTTTCATTCGTTTAGCACATTATTAATTTTTCAAGGCAGCATGGGAGATTGAGAAATATAAGTGTTCTTTAATACTTGCATCTACAAGTCAGTGAGATCTTTGTTTTGTCTTTTGGAACATCATATTCCACAACTGTATCTGCTTTGTAGTTATTGCTGCTTTAAGTACTAGGCTGGTTCTAACCAAACTCTCACCGTTGTTCACCTCCCCTACACCAGTACATGTGATGTATTGTCCCTGAAGTAACCACAGACCGTGATTCTCTACTGACAGAAACACCAATGAACACCTCTATACATTGCAGGGATGGTGCAATGGGCCTCAGGACTAGATAGCACATGGGCACTGCATTGGCCCTCGCAGGATCAAATGTTCTCTCTCCAGTGGTTACTTCATTCACTCACCACATTGCTGATTTATCCCACATCTTCCCAACATTAGCAATAGCTCACTCATGGCCAAGTCTAAGCTGATCTGCCTGTATCCGTACTTCCTGGGATCTATCAGAGGGTTAAAGTAAGGTTCTTGGCTATGTCAAATCAACTTAAAGGAGCTGTTTATCTGGAGATGGGAAGTTTTAGAGGTGATAATGATTCCTGTGTTCAAATATTTGACCATCTTTAGTCACCATCTTGAATCCTTCCACTCTTCTCATCCTTTGGGTGTTCTTTAACTCTTCAATTCCTTTCCTAAAAGGTGACACATAGAACTGAATAAAATTTTCCAGATGTGTTTGAAACATAGCCAACAAGTGTAGACACTTCCTTCTTCTAAATGCTTTGTTCTTGTTTAGTCATTTTCAGCTGTGCCCAACTCTTTGTGACCCCCTTTGAGGTTTTCTTGGCAAAGATCCTGGAGGGTCTTGTCATTTCCTTCTCTAGATCATTTTGCAGATGAGGAAACTGAGGCAAATGGCCTTACATGTCTTGCCCAGGGTCACACAGAAACTAATTGTGTATGAGGCCGGATTTGCAGAACTCCAGGGCCAGCACACTATCCACTGTACCATCTAGCTGTTCTCTACTAAATTTTATGTGTATCTTAATGCAGCTGAAGTTTGCATTCACTTCTTTAGTTAGCAAAGTACAGCCCCAACATGGGTAGAACTTGCACTCCATGAAAATTTTCAGAATTTTTTTAAAGAATTGACTACCTGCCCCCTCCATCGACCTCTATATGCAAAGTTGATTTTTTAAAACCACTCAGGTAAAGGAGACAGCTAAGTGACTCAGTGGCTAGAATACTGGGCTTGGAGTCAGGAAGACCAGAATTCAAATCTAGCCTCCAACAATAGTTGTGTGATCCAGGACAAGTCACTCAATCCTGTTTGACTCAGTTTCCTCATCCCTAAAAATGAGCTGAAGAAGAAAATGGCTAATCACTTTAGTATCATTGCCAAGAAAACCCCAGATGGGGTCATAAAGAGTCAGATGGGGCAGCTAGATGGCATGGTATAGAGAGTGCTGGACCTGCAGTCAGGAAGACGTGAGTTCTAATACAGTTCCAAACACTTACCATCTGTTAGACCCTAGGCAAGTCACTTAACCTGTTTGCCTTAATCCTCTGGAGGAGGAAATGGCAAACCACTCCAGTATCTTTGTGACAGAAAACCCCATGGACTGAAAGATCTATGAGGTCAAGAAGAATCAGACATGACTGAATAACCAAGTGCTTTACATCTATCCTTACTCAAATATACTGTATTAGCTCCATCTTCCAATTCTGTGCCTTCATTCAAATAACTGGTAAACATATTTGAGAGCAGAAGGCTGTTCTAAGGATAGACACACCGGGCACTCTGGAAGAGTGCCATCAGTGGTAACATCAGCTTAGCGACTGTCATCTTGGAGAAGAGAAAATTTGGAGGATGAGGATTGTGGTGGTTTTCAAGTATTTGCAGGGCAGTTCTGTGTCATGGAGAATATTGACTATGCCTGTTGTTTGGTCCTTGGTGCAGAACCATGAACAATGGACAAAAGGAACAGAAAGATAAACTTTGATTTAGTGTCCAGAGAACTTTCTAAAAATTAGAATCTTAAAAAAAGGAATAGATAGCCTCAGAAAGTAGTGTGTTCTCCCTCACATGTGATCTTGAGCACTGGACCTGGATTCAGGGAGATTCGAGTTCAAATGTGACCTCAGGCACTTACCAGCTCTGTTACTCTGGGTAACTCTCTTAACCTCTGTTTGCCTCAGTTTCCTCATCTGTAAAATGGGGATAATAAGAGCCCCTGCCTCCCAGGGTTGTTGGAGGTCAAATCAAATGGTAATTGTAAAGTCCTTAGAACAGGGCCTGACACATAGGAAGCACCAAATAAATGTTGAAGGCTGAATGATCATTTTGAGAGGGTATTATGAAACAGATTCTAATTCAGCTGCGTTTTACTCTTTAGTCTCTGACCCTGTGTCATGCTGTGGGTCATTAAAGATTGTTCTTCAGGTCAAACTGTTCAGCCAGTTCTGAAATGATCTAATTGTCCTCTTGCCAAGCTAACATCTTGACATCTCTTCCATAACAATGACATGAGGAAGTCTGTCAAATGCAGTGCTGAAATATAGGTAATTTATAAATAATTGTAGACATGGAATATTACTGTGATGTATGAGTCTAGTCATCCTGCCAAAAAGGAAATTATAGTAGCCTGATGTGGCCTCTTCTTGGTGAGAACATACTGGTACTTCATGATCACTGCCTCCTTTTCTAAATATTCGTCAACCATACTCTAAAGAATACATCCTATTTTTTAAAATTAAGTATCTGCATAGAGCTTTAAAGACCTTTAGCCATTATATTCCATTTTCTTCCCTCTGTTGAAAGTAAGAAACAAACCAAGCAGCTCCCAAATAGCTATTTTTATTCTCTCCTTTTCAGATCAAATCTCTTTGGCAGAGCAACGAGAAACAAAATGAAAGGGTGGTAGATATAGTTTCTTTACTTTGGCAATTATCAAGGAAAGCTGAGTGTATACCTTCTTTCATCGTTCTTCTGTGTTCAATCAGCTTAAAAACCCACCTTTTATTGGTCCCCCAGGACTTATGGTACAGGGGAACTAGTCACTTGACCCAAAATTGAATGAGGAAAAAGAGACCCATCTGAATTAGAGAAAGAATCTGCAGGGTGTACTCATGGAGATGGCTCTGCCCATGAGGCAATGACAGCTGTTTTGGTAATATCACACTCTGAATCATTCCTTCTCCTCTCTGATATGCCTGTGACAGAGGCTGTAGGACGTGACAGACAGTGGTCATGGGATCTTGACAATATCTACATTATGTCATATCTCCCTAGTATGCAACATGAAATAGCCTATTCTCCTAGTTGGCCCTTATCTCAATACCATGTCACTCATGATATCCTTTCTTCATTCTCATCCTTGCAATAAAAAGATCTTCTCTTAAACCCTCTTCCTTTCCAAATCTGGCCAATCCATCAAAGTCTAGACCAGTGGCTCTCAACCTTCCTAATCCTGTGACCCTTTAATACTTGTATGTGGGCGTATCTGGGTGTATCTGCATGTGGGCGGACTTGCCTGGAGATAGACAGAGGAGCGGTGTCTTGGTTCCTAAGACCATCAGAAATATGTGTTTTTCTATGGTCTTAGGCGACCCCTGCAAAAGGGTCATTCGACCTCCAAAGGGGTCGCAACCCACAGGTTGAGAACCGCTGGTCTAGACCAAATCCCATCTCTTCCTAGAGACCTTCCCCCCTCCTGCTCCTGGCCACATCCGTGCAATCAGCCATGTATCAATTATGTCTCCAATTTTGTCCCTTACTCATACACTGCCCTGTGTTGCTTCTAAGTTGTCTCTATGCATATGTTTTATCTCCTTATCTAGTTTGGGAGCAGGGAGTATGCTTTATTATTTTGCTTTTCTCCATATCTGCACCTTGCAGAGTGATATGGACAGAGGAGATATTGAATAAATGAAGAGATCCTTCCATGTTTGGGAAGCTAATAGCGAAAGAAAGTTTTCATGGTAGAAGAGAACCCCAGACTATGGACCCAGAATTTGCAGCAGTTCAGATAAGTTTTTCAAAGGATATAAGAGGAAAATATTAACAAAATAATAAGATTTTTTTCTTTCTTTTTAGATAGAGAAACTAGGTGGTACAGTCACTGGATAGAGCATAGTGCTTGGAATCAGGAAGATTTATCTTCTCACCTGAGACATTTATTAGCTATGTGACCCTGGGCAAGTCACTTAATCCTCTTTGCCTCAGTTTCCTCATCTGTAAAATGAACTAGAGAAAAAAATGGAAAATCACTCCAGTATTTTTTTTTTGCCAAGAAAACCCCAAAACAAGGCTGCTAAGAGTCAGACACTACCCAACAACAAAGATGTTTTCAACTCTTGATCTTAACTTGGCTTTAAAATTTTGTTTTGTCTTTGGGGATCAAGTAAAGGTTTGCTGTATGCCAATCCTAGACAATCATTAGTACCATGGCTAAATGGAGCCAGGTCATTGACCCTAGGTATTGCAAGTTCCAAAGGTTATGTTAGCCTGTGCACAATATCACTTCTCTTCACATCTCATCAAATTTTAGTGTCCATCATGCACCTACCAAATCCCTGTCCCCTCCAGACAACAAATCAACTCATGATTTTGCCCGGACTTTCAGACCAAACCATTCATACTTGGATGTATTTTGAGGTTTGAATCTCAATATTTCTACATAGGTTGTGAATTTATTCATTTCTCCCTAAGTCAATACTAGGGTGAGGGAGGGGAGGCAGAGCTGGGCTGTAATAAAGAGAAACAAATCACACTCCAGCCTTAGAGCTGACCTGTCTTTAGGCTGAGGGCCAAAGTGGTAGCTGGTTATGGTTCAGTGTTTCCTCTAAAGTGGAAGAAAAACAGGCTTTTAGCCAACTGGGATCCAAGTCACAACACACCATATGCAATTTTCTTTTGGCAGATACGTTGTAAAAGAATAGTCAGCCAAATCCCTAGGTAACATTAATTGACCTATAAATGCCATTATTGATAGATTATGTTTCTGGAAACAGTTCTACAACTGTAAAGTGCACATGTGAATATCTGAAAGGAATTCACTGTTGGATGTTGAGTGTTGAATTTTTTTTCCTTTTCTTCTCTTGGTTCCCAAATCCCCTCCAGCACATTTTTCCCCTCAGCCACCCAAACAGCCATGCTGTCATATTCAATCTTCTTCTGGATGGCTGAAAGTTTTGTTGTAAAGTATGACATGGGAAGGGGTTGCTGGCTGCAGTTTCTTCACTGGGCCACAAGATCATTCATGTTGGTGGAGAGGTTGTTAGGGGATCACAGATTTTGTCATATGTCAGTTTTGAGGGAGAGTTAATAGTCAATCTAAAAAAAAAAGGGAGAGGAAGTGAAGAAATAGGTTTTGCACTGCCAAGCACCTTTTCATTTTGAAAAATATGGCATGCCTTAGGGCTTAGCCCTTTCTTTAAGAGAGTTTGCCTGCTTACAGTCACTATTTAAACATGTCACACAAAGACAGCTTCGGATGTCTCCCTGTGTCCATCTTTAAAATGTGAGCATTTTCCTTTTAATGTACAAAGATTTTCCCAAGATTTGCCCCCACTCAATGATCATGATCTCTAGAGGAGAGCTAAAATATAATTTAGTTTATAGTAGTTGCTAAACCCTAGAGATACAAATAAGAAAAGGTAAGACAGCCCTGCCCTCAAAGGGCTTACAATCTAGTGGGAGAAGACAACATACAAAATAACCAAAGCTGTCACAGATCTTGAATCTCCCTTACACAAAGTGAAATTTGTATTATACAGCTTCAAAAGGGATGAACAATATAGTTTTTTTCCTTCCCTTCCCAGATATAGGGCTAGTATTTGCTGAATGTGTGTGTGTGTGTGTGTGTGTGTGTGTGTTTCAGTTAGCTACTGTAAACCAAGCTTCTCTGGGAAATTCTTGGGTGACACTGAGTCCTTTTCTTTCTTAGCTGGTGGGATGGGGAATGAGAGTTGTATGGTGGCAGCCAGGCTCCTATATCAGGGTGGGGAGCTGTACTCATTTACCAATACACATATGTAGAAAGTAATGGCTCTCTGCCCTTAGTGCATTTGTGCCCTTAGGGCCAGTGTACCAGGACAGAGAGCAGAGCACTGGATTTGAAGTTAAAGGACATGAATTCCAATAGCACCTTTGCCATCTAACTATGTGGTCTTCAGCAACTCATTTTACTGCTCTGGGTCTCAGTGTTCCTAAATGTAAAATGAAGGCATCTGGCAAGACAAGCACTAAGTTCCCTTCTAGCTTGAATCTGTGCTCACGCTTCCTCTGTACAAAGCAAATCTAGTTTCCCAAACCCAAAGTTGGAAAATTAGACTTCTGTAGATTTTGAAAGAAGTCTCTACAGCCTAGGGAAGTGGTTCTCAACCTTCCTAATGCCATGACCCTTTAATACAATTTCTCATGTTGTGGTGACCCCCAACCATAAAATTATTTTCGTTGCTACTTCATAACTGCAATTTTGCTACTGTTATGAATCGTAATGTAAATATCTGATATGCAGGATGTATTTTCATTGTTACAAACTGAACATAACCCACAGGTTGAGAACCACTAGCCTAGGGTATGCCTAAGTATTTTAGACTGTCAGGGTTTAGGGATACCTGAGTTTATGTAGAATTTCTTACTTGCTGAAGTACAGTCCAAGACAGCTAGATGGCTCAGTGGATAGGGTCAGGGAGATTGGAGTTCAAATATGGCCTCCAACACTTACTAACTGTGGGACTCTGGGCAAGTTACTTACCCTGTTTGCCTTAATCCACTGCAGAAGGAAATGACAAAGCACTCTAGTATCTCTGTCAAGAAAACCCAAAAAGAGGTCACAAAAAGTCATTCACAATTGAAATGATTAAACAACAACTTACAGTACACTGGAGGAAATCATATCACCTCTATCAGGTTTGTCCATCTGCCCAATGGAAGTATTGTGGAAGGCAGGGTTTGTACTCAGACTTAGCTTTGAATGGATGCTCTGCTTCTGTGCAGGCTTGAATTTATGACTTGCCTGGTTAGGATGAAGGGATTGAGATGTGCATCTTGAAGAGGAGAAAGTTCAGGACATCCCGATCACTGACTTCATGTATTTAAAAGGCTGTCTTGTAGAGAAAGGATTCAATTTGTTCTATTGAGTTTTGGGGAATAGTAGGAGCAAAAGGTGGGAATCACAAAGAATCAAACTCAGCTGATGTAGTAAAACACTACCTGACAATAGGAACTCTTTGCAAGCAGGCTGGGCTCCAGAAGGAGGCAAATGGCTTGGCCCTTACTTCAGGCAAAGTCTGCATGACCACTTGGCATGAATGGCAGAGGTTGGAGTATTGGTTAAGATAGATGGCTGCTTCCAACTCTACAATTCTCTCTGACTCTGTGACCCCAGACAAATCACTACCTTATCGCTAGGCCTCATGTCTAGAGCCCAGAGAGGATGTAGTATAGATATCAACATGATCCTTATATATATGATGAAGTCCTGTGACTGTACCCGGTTACTGTGGGAGTCAGAAAAATGAATGAAGTTTTTTTCTATCACCTGAGGAAAGGCAGCTTGGTGTGGTGATCTTTGTTTTGTGGAAGACCAGGCAGGGCTCAAGCCCCATCTGTGACATATACTGGCTGGGTTACCAAAGACATATTACTTAACCTCCAAGTGCCTCCAGATAATTCAAAGGCTGTGCATTACAGAATAGGTACTGATTCTGCATTGGTAGAGTGAGCTTCATCATCTTTAGGAGCTACTTATACCTGTGAAGTACTGAGTCTGTTCCTAAAAGATCTAGATGTAAAGGCAAAGCTATAGATAAAGCTATGGCTGTGGCTAGATTATATAAATCTCATGATACTGATTATGTCTCATGGGGGAGGTAGGGAGGATTCTCTTTAAAGAGTTGTTCACAACCATTCTTTCATATATTTGTTCATACTTATCATGTGACCTTTAGCCACTTTTTTCTTCTCCAAGTGGGTTCATTCTACTTATTTTAACTCCTCTTCAGTTAAAAAAAAAAGTTTTTTTTAAAACAAGGATTACCTAATCTTTCTACAATACTTTATAAGATATATTGCATTGCAAGTGAACAATTCAACAAGTCAGGCATTCAATCTAAAGAGCCATTCAATCCATTTTGCTATAGTAAAATGATGTTGTAATGAATAATCTTGGGAGTTATTTCAATTAAATATTTTGAAGAGCCAAATGGAGAAAATAAGCTATCTCAAATTTATCTTATTTTTATTTCCTAAAAGTACTTGATAAAGCATTCCTAATTCATGTAGGTGAATATGTGCTTAAAAAAAGATTTTTGATGAAAGAGCAAGTTATGGGTATTTCTCTTCCATTAAGATCCTATTCCAATACATCACCCCATCTTGTAAGTGACCCTGGGCATCTGCAGAGCACAAACTCAGAGGTTACTATGATGAAATTGGAAAAGTTTGAGTTATGATCTCAGTTGCAGAAGCTATGTATGTTGTCCTTGAATCATTCCGGCTAATTTCATAAAGGTTCACTGGGAGATTGGTACAATATTGTCTTTTTCGTTGTGAGTTCTCAAACAATACTATTTAACTTTTATCAGAGGGGAGAGGGAGGTTAATGTTCAGCCAAGTATATGTCAATAAGAATAAGCATGAGGACTTTTGGGGAGACGCTGCTAAGTTTATCCATCAAGGATATATTAATATGATTAATAGATTTGGCAGCTAAATGGCAGAGGGGTAGAGCAAAGGACTCGGAGTAAGACAGACTCAAATTCAAATCTGGCCTCAGTCACTTCCTAACTACGTGACCCTGGATACTTCAGCTCTATTTTCCTCAGTTTCTCATCTGTAAAATGGATATAATAATATTCCTACCTCTTAGGGTTGCTGTGAGAATCAAATAACATATTATATATAAATGTATATTGTTATGTTGTGTTGTGTTGTATTGTATTATGTTATGTTGTGTTATCTTATGTTCTTTCTAACTCCTAACAGATGATCAATGAAATCTCTCATAATTTCTTTGTTTGTCATGTGGGGAAATCAGCATGTCTAACCTTTGTTGCCTAGAGAGCAGAAGAGGATCAGTACTTCTTTCAACTCCATTCACCAGAAGACGGGAAGATGTAGACTAAGGGAACATTTCTTCTGCTTTGTTTTCCACCATGAATGGAAACACTCAGAGAAGCTCACAACTCTTTACCCAACAGGGAGGAAAAAGAGAGAAAAAGAAATTGGATTCCTCAAGTTTCTCCCACTGCAAGTTATATTCTAGTCAGGTCACATTCACCTAGTCATGTTCTTTCTTGCCAGAACTTGTTCTGCTCCTCCCCTTTAAGAACTGAGGCCAGCATCATAATTTCAACATTCTGAGCTCTAACAAGTCTACAGGTCACTTTAGGGGTTCCCTTCCCAAGAGACAAGGTAGTTTTGAATAAAAAAATACCCTACCCTGTTCCTCCCCAGAACGTTGTCTCTTAAATATAATGAACATGGCTTGTTGGGACCCAATATTTTTATGGCTAGAATTGAGTATGGGAGAGGTCAGCTAAGTCTCTTCCCCAATCCATGTATCTAGAAGGTATCATGTTAACAGTTAGAATTTCAATGTTGCCAAGGATGACTGATGAAGAATATCCTAAAGAAGGGATTGAAGAAACTGTGCCACCATAAATGTAAATTAAAGTCAAGATGAGGATATGATTTGGAAAATTTGACACAATGCCAATCTTTGCCTCAGTGACTGTGACAAATCCGTTGAAAATGTTGCATTTCAGAAATTACATGACATTTCACTCTATCAATATTGAAATGGGCTGCTATTTGGACCAATGCAATTCCCTCTTTCATTTAAGCCTTGTTTGGAGAGCACAAATCCCCTCTCATGGGTATTGCATCATTTGTGTAAATTGTCTCTCACATAAACATAAGTCTCCTAAGAGTTAACAAAAATATCTGTGTGCTTTTTTCTTGGAAGCTTTTAGCTACTTAAAAAAAAAATCAGATTCTTAGGTTAGACTCAAACTACGTACAGAAGATCCAAACTTTTATTTTTTTAGACTGAAAATAAATGTATTTCCTTAATTATACACCTAATTACTTTTGCTTGAAAAACAATATAAACTTGGATAAAATAGGTTGGCAATTCAGGATTCTGAGGTATTGAAATTTGAATGAATGAATGAGAAAATACTCAAGAGGAAGAGCATTAACCAAGAGTCACTTAGTGGGAAAATGATGAAGTTAGCCCATTAGTAGCTACATTTTGGATAGGTGCTAAAGGAAGAAAATAGGCTGAATCCAAGATTGAACTGAGGGAAACAAAGTTGAATCAAACAGTCTGGTGCTCCTCAGATTGTTATTTCTTTAACTGTCACTTCTTTTCTCAGTAGATCTTTTTCTTGGTCTTTGTACTTTTGTAGTTTTATAATTCTAGGTTTTGGCAAGTCCACATTTGGATTTGTCCCTTTTTGTGTCCTTTATATTCTCCTAACTTATTAGAGTGCTCTCTGATATCACTCATTGTGAAAACTTTTCTTTTATTTGATATTTGAATATAATGCCAAGCTGCCACCCCTTCAGTATCCTACCCTCTGGAAGTCTCATTTTCTTCATTTGTAAAAGTAGAATAACAACCTGAGGTTGTTATGAAGAAATTAGATAACGTGTTTTCTTTCTTTCTTTCTTTCTTTTTGGAGGGAGAGGGCAGGGCAATTGGGGTTAATGATTTGCACAAGGTCACACGGCTAGTAAGTATTAAATGTCTGAGGCCATATTTGAACTCAAGTCCTCCTGACTCCAGAGCCAGTGCTCTATTCACTGTGCCACTTAGCCACCCCAATTTTCTTTCTTTTTAATTTTATTTTGTTAGAAATTTTATTTATTTGTTTTTAGTTTTCAATATTCACTTCTATAAGATTTTGATTTCTAAATTTTCTCCCCTTCCTTTTGATTTCCCTTACCCAAGATGGCATGTGATTTAATATATGTTATACATGTACAATTATATTAAACATATTTCCACATTAGTCATGTTGTAAAGAAGAATTAGAACCGAAAAGACAAATCATGAGAAAGAAGAAACACAAAAAAAGAGAGAAAATGGTCTGCTTCAATCTGCATTCAAACTCCATAGTTCCTTCTCTGGATGTGGATGGCATTTTCCATCATGAGTCCTTTGGAATTGTCTTAGATTCTTGTATTGCTGAGAAGAGTTTAAGTCTATCAAAGTTGGTCATCACACAGTGTTGCTGTTACTACATGCAATGTATGAGAAAATATTTTTGGAGAATTTTCAAACTTTAAAAATGATAGCTATTATTAAAATTGCAAAAATAAAATATGGCAATGATAGGTATTGGGGAGGAAGAAAGTTCACTTATACACTGTTGATGCAATTGTGAATAAGAATAATCTTTTTGAAAAGCAACATGTATTATATTAGGAGGTACAAAGCTGTCCACACTCTCTGACTCAGTAATCCCATCAAATCTAGGTGCTAAGTATATTATTGATGAAAAGGAGAAAGATATATCTGTATGGAAATATGTTTGCAGTATTATTTGTAATATCAAAAGTCAAGGAATAGGTGAACACCTTATAGTCAATGAATTTACAAAGCATCGTTGTGGCATAAGAAGAATGAAATGTGAAAAGCAGAAAAAATCTGGAAAGATTGCTGCAGAGTGAGGAAGAAAACCTCATTTCTTCGGAAAGTCAATGAACCCCACCAAGAAGGTCCTATAGCCTCCCGACTTTGATGCCATTTACACAATATCGCCTAATTTATCGATTGTTGGATGGCGGCAAAGAGACATTTTAATCACTAGATTCCTCTAACCTTCCACTTCTTTGTTGAAATTATATGAGATTCCTTGATAAATGATGGTTTAACAATTTCCTACTGACCTATTCTTCCTTCAATGTGGCGCCTAACACATAATGAGTCAATAATACATAACAATAGATAAGATCGTTAATAACAGAATTTATATATCACTTTAAAGTTTGTGAAATGCTCCTCTATAAATGTATACATGGATGCACACACACACACACACACACACACACACACAGAGTTATACTGCTTGTAAGTATGTGAGGCTGGACATCTTAGCACTACATCCTGTTCCTAAGTCCACTGCCCCTCTTTGCACATAGTAGGCCCTTAATAAATGTTTTTTGCTTGGTTACCAATATTGAGCAAGTCATAAAGTCAAAAAACATATGGTCACCAAAGTTATGCTACAGGTCATGGAGGTCTGATTCCAATTCAAATGTCAGGAGATTCCCCACAGATGAGAAAATTCTCTAGCTTCTATCTGTGAAAGATCTGTTAGGTCTTAGGTTCACATTTTTTCCCATATATTTTCCTTTTCTTTCAAGAAACAAAGCAAGATATTACTGTATACTTGCCCACAATTGTGCTTTATTCTTTCTCTGATTCACTGAATTGTTAAAGCAATCCCATTGCCCATTTTATTTTGTATATCATTTTGTTGTTAATTTTTGAGATAGGCATCAAGTAGGATGTAAGTTCTTTGAAATCAAAGAATCTTTTTTTGTTTCTGTCTTTATATCCCCAGTGATTGGCACAAAATGAATGCTTGTTAAATGGATGAATGAGTAAGAATTCTGAATCTGCATCAGTTTAATGGAATCTATTTCCCACACCTTTCAGAAGAAATCTCATCAAATTTTTTGGGTCAACATGAACTGTCATCCTAGCACTGACAGTTTACTCAGAAGAGCAGCTATGTCAATGACTCGACTCAGTGAAAAACCAGGTCATCAAGCGATCATTCAGTGACTGAGCTGTTTAGCAAAGCGAAACAACCAAAGCTGATAATCGATCAAACATGTATTTCCCGAATCACAGTGATTTCACAGGTTATGAATTCATTTGACCAGTGATAGAGTCAGGTCATATAAATCTTGGGACATAATTTTCAAACAGCATAATAAAAGTGTGAGCTAGTGGGCAGACGGCCAACATTAAAGTCGAGGGACATGGGGTCAAGTTCTGCTTCTTCTGACGTAACTATATGACCACGGACAGCTCACAACCTCCAAGTCCCCCCAGATGCCTCTCTCTCTATAACACTATAATTTATAGTGTGGAGGGTGGATGCTGAACTACATTGGTGGAGACAATTTTCCTACTGGAAGTTCCCTAAGTCAATGAAAGCACATGTGGACCAATAAATAGAGAACAACAGAAAGTATATGAGAAGTTGTTATTTTGCTTGAAATTGGAATTGTAAATGTTAACTGTTATATTTTGTAATTAGCAAAATTGAATCAGTGGTGGTATACACAATGAAGGAAGGACTCACACCTCTCCCATTTTGTTTTTGGTTGTAGTGTCTTATCTTAATAATCATATTATATTTGCTTTATTCCTATGGTTCCTAAATTAAAATCTGAAACAACATTGTTGGGCCTCTATTCTTATCGCTGCCAAATACACTTCATTACAGATACAGAAGCATACAATCTCAGGCTTGGAATAGACTTTAGTTGTTACCCAGTCTAAGCTCCCACTCAGTATAGGAATCCCTTCTATGATATGACTTACAGAATACATTCAACTTGGATTGAAAAAATTATAAGCTTTTTTATGGTTAGGAGAGAAATAGGCATTTGTGAATTATTCATTTAATAAATATATTTAGTGAAGTCACTCTATGGCCCCCATTAATGGTAGGGATCAAGAATTATCACTTCCAGTAGTGGTAAATTGTAAGAATGAAATATATGACAGTGGCAGAAGTCAACTTTCACTCCCAAGCCCTCTCTCTGCTGCACTTCCTTATTTACTATTTAGCTCACCTTTCCACTTTCCTTGGTGTTTTTCTGTTTGTTTGTTTTTACCTCTTCACTGCCTTTGACTTTTAACTCTTCCTTACCTCAGCTAGTCTAGTCAGTTGCCAATTTTACTGTTTCTGCTTCTACCACATCTTTTACAGTTGTTTCCCTCTCTCTATTCACATCATTAACTGACAGGTCTATTCCAGTGCCTTCCTAATTGACCTCCCAGCCCTATTTGTCCCCATTCCAATTCATTCTATGTATAGCAGCTAAATAATTTTACACAGAAATATGACCATTTTACTCCCCTACTCAATATATTCTAATGGGTCCCTATTGCCTCTAAAATAAACTCCTATGTTTGTCTTTTAAAACCCTAGATAATATGGTGCCAAATTTGCAGTCTCATTACATATCACTCCTCTGTCTGCTTTCCATTTCCCAGCTTAAATGACCTTCTCTCTGTTCCTCATAAATGACAATTGTATCTCCTTTATCCTGGCCATCTCCTACGCCTGGAACGCACCCCCTCATCACCTTTACCCAGGGATGTGCCGGTATATATTTAATACCCACCTCTCTGGAAAGAAAAAAAAAGTCCATATGAATTCCTTTTAAATGTAATTTACATTATCACCCTTTATTTACTCAACAAGAACAATAAACCAAGCTCTGATTTGTAGCATTTGTTGATTTCTGAGGTGTAAATGCTCACAATGACAATTTAACCATTGGTTCACTAAATTCATCACTTTTTCTCTCCTAATAAAACTTAAATTCCTTGAAAAGAGGGACAGTTTGATTTCTGTCTCAGTATTACTAATGGTAGGCACTTAATCAGTGTTTGATAACTGACTGTTCTATCCTCCTGCCAATAGCAAATAGAATATGGTAAGATATGTTAACATGGTGCTGTAGTTATGTCTTTACTCATAAAATTCTAAATATGATTAACACCATATTAGAGGCAATAGGGACCCATTAGAATATATTGAGTAGGGGAGTAAAATGGTCATATTTCTGTGTAAAATTATTTAGCTGCTATACATAGAATGAATTTTATACCCTCTTGACTCATCCAGGAAAACTCTGGATATATCCTTATTGCCAGCAAAGTTAAGTTCAATTTGATACAATCTATACTTATTATAGGGCAGCTAGGCAGAATAGTGAATACAGTGCCAGGTCTGAAGTCAGCAAGACTCATCTTCCTGAGTTCAAATCTAACCTCAAACACTTACTGTGTGACCCTGGGCAAGTCATTTCCCCCTGTTTGCCACAGTTTCCTCATCCATAAAATGAGCTGAAGAAGGAAATGGCAAACCATTGCAGGATCTTTGCCAAGAAAACCCCAAATGGGCTCACAAAGAGCATGACATGATTGAAATGACTGAAAACAACATTTATTAAGTGCCAATGGTGTCAGACACTATGCTAGGCACTAGGGATACAAAGACAAAATGAAGATGTAAGGAGCTTATGTTCTACTGGTGAGAGACAATTGTTCAGCAGCATGATGTCATGTGAGTAAGAAGTGAGTGCTAACAGAAGAACCCAGAGGGCTTCATGGAGGAGGTGGTGCCTGAGATAGGATTGCGAAGAAGGTAATGATTCAGAGGCAGACTTGAGTAGGCAAGGTAGGCAGCTTGTGTGAGTGTGTAGAGGCAGGAGACTCTAGTTAAGTTCAGAAAAAAGTTACATCAATCAGCTGGAAGGAAAGTAATATGAAATTAGTCTGGAATGCTGGGTTGGGAGGACTTTAAATATCAGGCTGAGAAATTTGCATTTTATCTTGAAGGAGTAGGGAGCTGCTGAATATCCTCAATTTTCTCAGAAAGATTATTTTGGCAGCTGCGTGGATCCTGCTTTGGACAGAGGAGAGACAGAAAATCAGGAACCCAATTATTGGGCCATAAGTATAGAGATTATTATATCAATTTCAGTTGATGATTTTGTTGTACCTTAAGGATGGTTAAAATTCTTTGCATCAAAGAGAATAATGTGACTTTCCAAAATAGTATTTAATTTCCTGAAATTATTGAGGGATTTTGAGTGGACTTTTATTCATACCAGAAAATCAATTCTAGCATACAGTGAGCCCCAACACTATTTTCTTTTCCCTTCCCCCACTATTGGCTATAGACAGTCTCCATTTTCTGTGCCCTTTGATCATAGTAACCTTCCAAATTCTGTTTTGTGACTCATTTCTTGGCAAATGTCTCCACTTTCTGAACATGGGGTAGAAGCTTTGCCAAGCGGGGTTATTGTTGTTTAAGCCCAGCTCATACTGTTGAACTTTTTAGCCAAAGTTTCTAGCAAGATTCTGAAAAGAAAGGTTGTTAAATCTCAAATCACTGGAAAGGTAGAAAGATGTGAGTGAGAGCTTGTTTCATTTTCAACCAACTAGTAGCAGAGTTTTATATTTCTTTGATCAGAAGGTCTCATGTCTTAAAGACCCAAAGAAGGTTTTGAAGGATTTTTATACCCTCTTGACTCATCCAGGAAAACTCTGGATATATCCTTATTGCCAGCAAAGTATACTGAAATGGAGTCCACACTTGCAAGCATGGTTCACAACATTACAGTATTTGTATTAAAAGAAAGAGAAAACTAATATTTTTAATGAACAACCAAAACTTTATGTATCTATCTATACATATAGTCCGTAACAGAAGAGCTTACTTGGTTGAACTCCCCCAATCCCCACCAAGAGGTTTGTATTTTCCACCTATTCTCTATCAATAAAAGCAGATTGAAGAGTACTTTATTTATTTTCTCTCTTTCTCTGTCTCTCTGTCTCTGTCTCTGTCTCTGTCTCTGTCTCTGTCTCTCTCTCTCTCTGTCTCTCTCTCTCTCTTCTCCTCCTCCTCCTCTCTTCATTGAACACATATAGATAAGAAATATAAAGATTCCTATAATAGGACCAAAAACCACAAACTAGGTTCCATGAAGAAAAGTTTATATAAAGAGTAATTAATCTCAATCATGTTTAAAGGACACTTGTCACCAATAAAAGCAAAAGAAAAGATATTGAGAAACTTTCTAATGTTGCAAAATTCAGGCAGATTTTAGTTAAAAGGTTCCCTTCTTGCTTGTTTAATTCCTATATCTCTAACAGAAAAAAAAAATAGCAAAAGGGTACCAAGCCTTCTAATAAAAGTTAGGATACATACTTTATTCAATTCAATAAACATTCATAGGCACCACTGTGCATGTAAGACAGTGATGGGTTCTAGGGATACAAGGTGGAATATAGAATATCTCTTGATCTTAAGGATCTGATACTTAAGGAAATGTTTTCATGTGTAACTAAGGGATACAAGATGGAGTGGGACTAGGATGAAAGAGGGCTACAAAGTACATCCAGAACATTTGATGAGGGATACCTCCCTTTCAGACAAGGGACTTATGGGCATATAAAGGAAATATCATCTGAGTAAGATCTAGAATGAAGCAAAGTATTTTGATAACTAGAGAAAGGAGAAAGCATCAAAATGGATTTTATGGCTATGTAGAAGTGGGAGATAGAGACCAGGCACAAAGATCAGTTATTAGCCTGCTTTGGGCAGAATATAAACTGCAAGAGGAAGAGGAAGACTTTTATAATAGTTTAAGAGAAAAGCAATGATGAAACATTGGGAAGAAGATAGTGTGATTGCAGAAGAGGAATGAGATTATAAAGCCATGAAAGTGGTATAGGTAAAAGTTGTAAACTTCTTGTCCCACAATTAGCCTAGTGATATACTTCTGTAGGTAGTAAGCTTCCTTTCACAAGAAGGGATCAAGGAAAGGATGAGAAATTGCTTGGCAGGGATTTGGAGAAGGAATTCCTGGTCAGGTACATGCTGGACCTAGAAGGTCTTTGAAATGTCATCCCACTCTGAGATTTGTCATAGTAGAATTGAGAGCCATAAAACATCTTAATGTCCTATTCAATGTCCTATTTTTGAGTGTGGAGAAACTGTGTCCAGGGAAGGTAAAGTGCTCTGACTACCATACCCATGTGGTCTTCCATCAGCTTTGACATAACAAGAGAGTGTCAGAATAGAAGATGGCTGATGTTTTGC
The DNA here is from genome assembly GCA_028646515.1 of Pseudochirops corinnae. Lineage (NCBI taxonomy): Eukaryota > Metazoa > Chordata > Mammalia > Diprotodontia > Pseudocheiridae > Pseudochirops > Pseudochirops corinnae. The sequence goes on from CM053591.1 coordinate 192,246,715, forward strand.
TCTTGGGTTAATGGAATGATAACAGTGACATTAACAGTATTAGGGAAGCTGGAAAAAGGGGCCATTCAGTGGTTATTGCAGAGTTTCAGTCATCTTCAAAACTCCTCCAAATTCTTCTGTTTTTGTAGCCTTGAAACTATAAGGACTGAATTTTGGTCTTTCTCATCTAATTTTCACTTCCACAAGCTTTGGTCTCTTTTCCCTAATTTAGTTAAAATATTGAAATAGTTGCAAATATTCATTGTGAAATTTCACATCCTAATTATAGTTTTCAAATAAAAATTAGGGATGACTTTTAATCACCTTCTTAGGCACAATATTTTTTGTTTTAATCAAACTCCAAAGCAACAGCTCAGGACCAGGACCACAATTCAAAAACACATGGGATCATAAAGAGCAAATTAATGGTGGCTAAAACTACAATAAAGAAAAGATTTGAAATGTGTACATTTAAAACATGGATTTAAAAATAAGAACTCAAAATTGCTATCCTAATACCAGAACCAGTACCTCTAGGAAAGTCACTCTTTTTCATCAATAATTTTCCTTTTTGGAATGGAATCTTTTGGGAAGTATTTTAATGAAAATCAGATTGATCATATATTGGGGATTGTATAGGATGGCGTAAAGACAATTCACATACCCACTGAGGAATTGTCATATATCAGAGATACATGTAGGCTCATCACCTCTCAAGAGTCTGTGAAAATGGTGGAAGGGGGCAGGATGTTTTCCTTTAAATCATTTCAATCAACTTTTGATCAGCACCTGCTCTTTGAAAACTGGCATCAGGTTGAGGAAAAGTTGGATTCAAGACCTGTTTTTGTCAGTGAGGTGTCTCAAGGCAAAGCTCTTTACCTCCTGGTTCCTCATACAAGTCTATAAGACTGTAAGATGTAGATCAGTTGCTGATATGGTAAGATTCTCACCTGTAGCTTTCTATGTTGATGAAATGGCAGATCCAGGTTCTTCTTTTTTTATGAACTTATTTCCCTGTGTATATTTTATTTTACCTTATAGAATGTAAGCTCTTTGAAGGTAAAGGTATTTCATTTTTGTCTTTTCATCCCCAATACATAGCACAATGCTTGCTCAGAATGGATATTTTATGGGTGCTTTTATTGGATTGAATTGAATTGGCCAAGTTATTAGCAAGACAATTCACAAGAGGAAGGGGATAGGTTTGTTTTTAGAAACAAATTTAAACTAAATGATCAACAAGGCAATTTAAAAAACCAGAATCTGTGGGAAAAGAGAGCATGCAGATAGGCAAACAGGATTAGAGCTAATCTCCAGACTCTTGAGGTTTACACCCTGTTCTCCTGAACCTGAGGCAGCATACTCATCAGCATCCAAGTCAGCCTTGGGCCAAATTTATCCTGGTATCCAACTGCCAATTTTACCCAGTCATGGGTTGATTCTAGAAAAGGCTAAGCCTAGTAATTTCTGTGCTTCCCAAACCCATCATTATCTTAAAAGTACTTGAAAATACATTGAGTTAGGTCTGTTCTAATGAGTGGATTAGTATGATTTTACTGAGAGATGGGAATCTCTAATTCAGAGGAGACTTAGGTGGAGCAATGAACTATTTTGCTATAGAAGTAAATGGTGACACTCTCAGCTTCCAAATCTAAAATACAATAAGTTTGTCAATTGCTGTTGTTGTTTTGACACAGAGAAGAGAATGTGCAATTGGACAGTAAGGAAAACCATGAATATGTAAGAGACATCTTAGTGATGAAGTTGAAAGGATCTTGATTAAATGTTGCAATTAAAAACAACTGTCAGTGTTCATTAAAGTAGAAAATGGTTACCAGACTGTCTTCTTGCATTGTCATATATGATTGTGTTTAGGGATTATGTTAACTCAGTGGTTGGGTAACCCCAAGATTAAGTTAAAAATGAGTAATAAACAGGGACAAATGTTTCAAAGCTGACCATCAGGTGTCAATTTTTCCCTACAAACCTGTGGCTAACTCTCTTAAGTAGTATTTGATGGTTAGATAGCTTTGCACCTCTTATAGAAAGCCTATCCTAACACTAGAAAAATTGAAAACACTAGAAAACTTAGGGATAAATGGACCTTTCCTTAAAATGATAAGTACTACATACCTAAAACCAAGAGCTATCATTATATGTAACAGAGATAAACTAGAATCTTTTCCAGCAAAATGAAGGCTCACAGTAGGCACCTAAGTCACATGAGAATAATCAGACCAGCTGAAAATTATAAGAAAAAGAATCTTGATATAATATCAGAAGAAATTATCAAGGAAAATTGCCCTGACATTCCAGAACAAGAAAGCAAAGTAGAAATAGAAAAAAAAAATCCAAGAATCACCACCTGAAAGAGATCCCAGGAGGAAAACTTACAGGAATATAATAGCCAAGTTTCAAAGCTTTCAGGTTAAGGAGAAAATATTGGATGCAACAAGAAGAAAAAAATATTTAAATATCATGGAGCTACAACAAGAATTATATAAGACCTAGAAGTTACTACATTGAAGGATCGTAGGTCTTAGAATACCATATTCTGTAGAGCAAAAGAGCTGGGGATTATGACCCAGGGTGACTTATCTAGCAAAATTAAGTATAATCCTGAAAGGGGAAAAAATGGATATTTAATGAACTCAAAGACTTTCAGGTTTTTGTGACAAAACCCCCAGAACTTAAGGGAAAATTCAACATATAACATCCAGAAGGCCAACTTTAAAACCAATTATAAGGGATTCATTAAGGTCAAATTGTTTACTTTGTATATGTGAAAATATTATCAGTACTCATTATTGTCATCATTATTTATGTAGTTTTAAAGAAAGGTATGGGCTGAACTGAGTATGATGGGGTAATCCTAAAAAAATGAGACTACATAGGGAGAGATAAAAAGGAGTAATTATCTCATACAAAGGAGGCATAAAAGACAAAAAAATGACATAGAAGAAGCTGGGGGGGGGGGTATGTAGTGCTGTAACCTTACTTTCATCAGGAATGGGTTAAAGAGTGAACAACATATATATTTAGAAGGATAGAAAAAGTCTTCTAAAATTGGAAAGAAATAAGAGGGCAAAGGGATAGGGTCTGGGGAGAATATAAGAGAAAATCTCTTAGAGGAGCGAGTAGGTTAAGGAAGAGGAGGGCAAGATAGCTGATAGAAGTAAAGGAGAGGAGTGAGAGGGGATATAGAGTAAATAGGATGAGAAGGATAATGAGCAAGGAGGAAAATACACAGCAAGTAATTGTTGCTTAGAATGTCAATGAGACAGATTTACCCATAAAACCAAAAGGGATTGCAGATTAAAAAATAAATTGAATTTAATAATAGTTTATTGAATTCAATAATATGTTCACAAAACATTACAAACATTATTAAAATGAGATACAAAGATAAAATAAAGGACAAGAATAGAATTTAGCATGTAAAAAACAGGGATAGTAATCATGATCTCAGATAAAATTAAAAAAGATTTAGTCAAAAGTGAACAAAAAATAGAGAAATTATACTGTGCCAGCAGTATTATTCAATATTGTTTTAGACCATTTAAAATACTTAGACAGTATCAAATGCCTGAGTGTATACCTGCAAGAGCAGATACAGGAACAATATGAACATAAACACAAAATACTTTTTTATATAACCTGAGATCTAAATAATTGAATTGATATTTATTGTTCATCAATAGATAAAGCCAATATAATTTTTAAAATTAAATTATTTATTTTTAGTTTTCAAAATTCACCTCCACAAGCCTTAACATTTTTCTCCTTCCCTCCCCCTTTCCACCTTTTCTCCCCAAGATGGCTTGCAATCTGATATGGACTTTCCACATACATTACTATTAAAAACATTTGCACGTTAGTCATGTTGCATAGGAGAATTATAAAGAATGGGACAAATAATTAGAAAGAAAAACAAAATAAAACAAAACAGAAAAGAAAATTGCCTGCTTTATTCTGTGTTGTGACTCCATAATTCTTTCTCTGGATATGGCTGATATCGTTAAAGTGTAAAAAGAATAATTTTAATTTTGAAAATTAAAATTGTATTGCATAAATAAAACCTATGTAGCCAAGCATAGAAGGAATGCAGAGAATTGAGAGGAGTAAAACTTGCATAGATAATCTCTCAGATGGGTTGGAATATTGCTGTGGTTCAAGAAATGATGAGCTGGCTGATTTGGAAAAGCATGGAAAGGCTTGTATTTATGAAAGAAGAAGTTATTGACCTTCAGAGAAACAGATGATAGGAGGAAATTAGCATAGTCCAGTCTTATATATATGTGGATATGTGGATATATGCTTATGTTTATTTATACCTATGTATTTATGCATGTGTGCATATGTGTATGTATATGTGTATATATGTACATATATTTATGCATATGTACATATGTATCTCCACACTTAATTGTAGCCTTCTTTAGGGTGGTGGGTGGATGGAGGGGAAAAATAAAGTAAAAAGTGCATAGCTAAGAACAAAAGAAAATCAACAAGAAAGGAAAGAAAAGCTGAGCAGCTTTGAAAACAACATGGAGTATTTATGTTTTCTTGAAATGGAAATTTATTGTTTTATCTTGAATCCTCTCCTATGTTCTTCTGTGTACATGGCAATGTTTTTTCTTTTATATATTGTATTTAAGCTTAAAATTTTTTAAATTACAAAAAATAAGTGCTTATCACATTGAATAGAATTGAAAAGTTCTACACAGCACTCCTTCCCAAAATATTGAGAGAATAATAAAAATTCCCAATCATCCTCCAAACTCTTGGTCTGCATAGTGCCAAATGTCTCTTCACTTCCTGTTTTGTTTTGTTTTCATTCATGTGTGACAGACTTTTGTTCTCATGTCCCGCAAACAAAGGCCATCCCTCTTCCATTTTGCTACAATGTTCCTGGAAATGTTACCCAGACAGATGTTTTAGGGCAGTGTAATACATTTTCCCATGAGACAATGCTATCGTTGATTGTTATGTTCTCAAAAATTGTCTTGGCACCACATAAATCATAGATGTGAACAAGTATGTGTGGCCCATTCCAAAACTATGATTTGTTAGTAGTGTTCGTTCTCTAATTCCTATAATGTAGATATGGAGATAATAGTTAATAAGAATGGGCACCACTTACCAAGGTAATGTGGTCTCAGTAGCAGATGGTATCTACTGTCCAAGCATGAGTATGAGTCCAGAAAGGTTCACAAGTAGCGGGCTGGTCTCTTGGTGGTGAATTCTTGGCTTTAGTATCTCATGCAATGAAGAAAAATCCAGAGCAACCTTCAGTCTTATGTAGCCCCAGCTCAGATAAAACCAAAGCTCTGTTAGAGTTTTGGAGTTGATATAGTACTTTAAGAACTATAAATTGCTTTGCCATATTATCTTATCTGATCCCATAATCCTATAAAATAAGTGCTGTAAGTCTTATAGTTCTATTTTAAAAATGAGGAAACTGACACTCAAAGGGATTAAGTAACTGGCTCAGAGATATAATATGAATAATTGAAAGATGCCCCAAAAACAATAATGGAGGAAAACAATTCCTAACTATTGGAACTACCCAAAGGCGAACTAGCCTGTCTTTGCTCCTATACATATACTGTGGAGTAAAGGTGTGAAGGTAAGGAGATCATGCAACCATTCTGACTGATTCCATTACAGACATGTGTTACATAACTTCAACTGGGCCCTCAGCACTGCTAGACAATCATTCTGTACCTGCCTTATCAACTCACTATCACAGTCTCCATAGTAGTTCTTCCAAATCTTTTCATCCTTTCTCAAATCTTTCATGTCTCTCCCTCAACCTACCCTTTTATTGAGAATCTTGCCTTATATTTTAGAGAAAAAAATACAGCTTTTTAAAGGAAACCCTCTTCAACCCCTCTCAATTCCAGTCCCTTTTCTCTGTTAACTATTTCTTATTTATCCAGTATATAAGCTGTTTGTATATATTAGTTTGTTGTCTCACCCATTAGATTGTGAGCTCCTTGAGGGCAGGGACTGTCTTTTGCCTCTTTTTTTTCTAACCTCAGTGCTTAGAATTGTGCCTGGCACACAACAGGCACTCAACCAATGTTTATTGATTGATCAATTGATTTTGCAGGGAATAGATTTCCCTCTCATTGGAGCTCTCTCTATGCAAAGACCAGGCAACCATCCAGGCAGATCATGGATGAGATTCTTTTTCTTTAAGTGTTGGGCTAGTTGGCTACTGTGATCTTTCTATATGTGAAATCCTGTGATTCTGCAATACTGTGAAGACCGTATCACAGAGAGGCCATTGAAAAACTGGAGAATGGTCAGAGAAGAGCAATCAGGTTGGAGATGGGCCTCAGCTTTATGCTTTGCACATCACAGAAGGAGGAAGCATAGAACGTTTAAACTAAAGAAGATTTTCTGAGAATATTGACCTCAAATATTTGGATATGGAATATTCACAGAGAAGAAGGATTAGATTTGTTCTTGTTGGCCTGGGAGGCCAAATAGTGAAAATGCCCCTGTCCTTCTGATTGGAGGGCTGGAGGGTAGAGTAATGGAATTCCCCCAAAGCTTCCCTTGAAAGAAAACTCAGAAGTCCAGTTAGGCCTTCCTTTCCCAACAATCGTATTGCTTGGTTGCCAACTCTGATCCCCCTTTTCACATTCCTTTTGTATATTGTCTTCCCCTATTTAGTTGTAAACTCCTTGAGGTCAGGGACAGTCTTTTTTTTTTTTTTCTTTATTTGTAGCCCCAGTACTTAGCACAGTGCCTGGCATATAGCAACGATTTAAGAAATGTTGACTGTATTTCATTTGAAATTTGAAGAGATGAAAGTCTTAATTTAATCTAAGGTCTATAATCCTATTGAACAGATCCAATGAAGAGTGGGCACTGGCCTTCACATCTCTTCCACAGGACGGCTCACTGGAAGTGCTGCAGTCAAGATGGCTAGTGGTCCTGACAGGAGATTTCCCATTGCTTTGGGGCTCATTGTGAACTAAATCAGGATTTCCCTTTCTTTGCCAATAGTGAGCCATGCTCCAATTTGAGCTGCACACCTTCATTATGTCTTCTTTCCCATATTACAAGTGTCAATAGAGATCAGTTTCCCAAGTAGTCTTGTGCTTATTTTGTCACTGGACATTCAGCATACCAACACTTTCAGTCATCTCAGAATTTTGTGGCCCTCTGGATCCCTTCCAGAAATCGCATCACCATCTTTTTGAAAGCAGAAAGAGGCCATATGGAACTGAAGATATTTTGTATTGTAACATTACATGGTCACCAAGGCAAGAAAACAAAAGTTCATCATTAAGTGGCCAACCAACTGGCTTTAAACTTCTAAGCTAAGATGGTACCTCTCAGCTTATGACAATTCAATTCAGCAAACATTTATTATGTACCTACTATGGGCTGAGCACCATGCTAGGTACTGAGGACACACGGATGAAAATGAAAAGTCCTTGTTTTCAAGTTTAGCTTCTGCCAAGGAAACAACACATGCATATATGGGTATATTTACAATTTATTCAGAACCAATGATCAATGAAGGGGGAACATCAGCAGTTAGAGAGGACAGGGAAGCCACCATGCATAAGGTGGCATTTGAGCTGAATTTTGAAGGAAATAAGGAGAAGAGATCATATTAAGGAGGAGTTTGTTATATTAATTTTTTAATAATGTAAAATCACTTCATAAGGTCTTTAAAAGAAAATGTATTGTTTGTGTTCAGTTGTGTCTGACGCTTTATGTTCCCAGTTGGGGTTTTCTTGGCAATATTCCTTCTCCAGCTCATTTTACAAATGAGGAAACTGAGACAAACAAGAGTAAGTGATTTTCTCAGGGTCACACAGCTAGTAAGTGTGTAAGACCAGATTTGAAATCAGGTCTTCTGACTCCAGCCCCTTCACTCTCTCCACCATGCCATCTAGCTGCCCCCTCCCCAAGAAACTTGACTGTTTCAACAGATGACTCCAAATACTGTTGTTGTTGTTGTTGTTGATGATGGTAATAATAGTGATAGCTAGCTTTACATATCACTTTAAGATCTGCAAAATGTTCATGTGTCATTTCATTTACATGAACTCATTTGACCCATTAAAACTTCAAGTCCTTTCTGGGTCAACTGATGCATTAAGAAGCCATTTGTCATCTCTATTTTTAAAGTGGGATTCTTCCAAGAGTGATGAAGCACATATTTAAATTTTTAACCCATAAAGACAAAGATTTTGTGCTTCTTTAGTGGCGACCTGCTTTATTGTAACAATACTTGTGATGGGAAGACTATATTTGTCTACTGGATTCTCACTGGGTTGGCAAATAGAACTGTAATTACTCTGGATAAATCCTATAGATCATTAAGGTGGAAAAAGTTGTGACTTTGAAGTCAATGAATAAGGGTTCAATTTTGCCATTTTTCCCAAGTCAGTCCATTACTCACTCTGGGTCTCAGTTGCTTCAGACTCTTTTCCCTTTCTTTTTCTCCATTCCCTTCCCCCCAGGAGTTAATGTCTGCTTTGAGATAAAGCACGTGAGAGACACATATTTTCCAATATAGACTAAAGCAGAGTTTCCAAGAGTGGGTTTTCTTAGACCAAGAAAGTGAAGTGCCTGGGGACAGTGGTCAGGAGTGCTGAGAAGGTACGTGGGAAATTCCTGCTCTTGGCCAAATAGCTCAAAAAGAGCTCAAATGAAATGCTATTGAATCACTGTGTCCTAGATGGAGGTAATGCTAATCTTAACAATAATGTATAATGCTTTAAAGTTTGCAATGTGGCTTACAAATATGATCTCATTTCATTCTCAAAATAAACTTGTGAGACTGATGGTATTATCGGTCTAGTTTTACAGATAAAGAAACTAAGGTAGACAAAGTTTAAGTGACTTCTTCAGGATCACACAAATAATAGGTGTCTGAGTTCAGATTTGAACTCAGGTTTTTCTCATTCCAAGTCCAGCACTCTGCCACACTGCCAAAGGGGATGAAATTTCCTCAACAACATGATCCTGGACTTTGTCCTTTTAGATCAGAGCTCCTGGAGTGAGAAGGGCATTCTTGAGCAATGGACTCTTTGAAGAAAGAGGATTGTAGACATGGCACACATGGCTGGTGTCATACAAGAACCAAAGCAGTCAGATTTGGAGCGAAGACCTAGCCTTTGCTCTCTGCTCTTAGGCAGAGGAGTCAGTTTCTATGTAATTGACCATTCCATTGCATTCTCTGTTTCTGTCCTTTGCCTTGCTTTGTCCGTCATAAACAGAAAAATAAACTAGTCTCAAGATCTCTAAACACGGATCACTATATACAAATGAAAAGCATGGTGCAGCTGCAGGGCTTGGCGACATTTACCTTCCCACACAACCTTCTCATACAGAAAATCTTGTAGAGATTCCTCTGACCTTGTAATTACACAACACTGTATTTTGCAATCTTATTTCCTCTTTTCTCCCCCCACCCACCTCATCCCCCCAAGTTAAAAAAAAAAGACTCAGTCCCTGCCCTGGCCCGCAGCCCAACTTCTTTAAGGGGACAGAAAGTTTTATCACTTTCAGCTTTCCTGCCCTCCTTCTGAAATAGGAACTAAAATTGTCATCTTATTTTCACATCCCAAACATGCTGGGGATCATTCTGAAGAATTCCATATTCCAGAAACTGAAGGGTAATGGAGGAAGCAAGTGTCTGCTCTCTGAAATGCACCCGTATATATACACATGTATACACACATGTGGACATAAACATACACAATACAATCCATATAAACACATGCATACATGTCTATTCAGAAGAGAAGAAACTGGACTTATAAACAAGTTGAGAAAACTTTACTGAGAAGAGAAACTTGAAAATTGCAGGAAAGAATTTGGATCTTCCTTGTTAGGACTTGTTCCTCTTGACTTGAGCTACCTCCGTCCCACCCCCTGGATCCTCCTATTTCCTTTCATTTAAGTAGAATTCTGTTTACCTACCACTAGTTCCTCCTGACCTTTATCTTTTGTCAGAATTTCCTAAGAAATGGGTTTGTCAAGGTTCAGACTACATACTCACTTTCCCAGCTTCTAAGTTCAAGCCCTTTCTGTTCTTGGATGACTAATTTAGAGCTGAAAGGGACCTTGGAGACTGCCTAGACCAGCTCTCTCATTTCAGAAAGGAAGACAGTGAGACCCAGAGATATTAAAACAAGGTCATTAAGTTATCAAATAAGAAAACCAAGATTTGAGCCTCAGTCTTCTGACTAAATGCATTTGTAGTCACTTTCGGTATAATTGAATTTCTGTGGCACTTGTCCATCCTGTTTTATTCTTGACATGGGAGTGGCCTGTCTAGGTAGTAGCTCATGTACTGTAAAGGCCACTGAACTGGGCGGTCAGAAGGCAGGTGTGCCTCTGGATAGTTGTGCTGTGTCTTTGGACTAGCCCCATCCTTTTGAGGGCACTCCCTTCCCTGATTTATGAAACAGAATGGTATAGTTTGATTAAAAAGATTTGTTGAGTGCCTATCATATCTGAGATATAATGCTCAGCATAAAGAATAAAGTAATAATGGGGGAAAGTCCCCATTATGGATGTTTAGCAGGAGGCTCTTCAGAGATGATGATGAGGAAGAGGAGGAGGATGATAATGATGATGACAGTGATGATGATGATGATGACATTGGTCCTTTACCAGGCAATGAACATGGGACATAAGGCTGTCAAAGTAAAAGCTGTAACTGTGTACTTCAAGAAACTTAGTGGCACCTTGAAAACATGGACAAACATGTTTAGAGGAATTAGCACATATATGACATCTTCTTAAAAATAGACCATTGATATAATTTGATTTAAAATTAATTAGATTTCTCCCTATATTCCCCCTCCCAGAGAGCCATCCCCTACAACAACATTTTTTAAAGAAAGAAAAAGAGAAAAAATAGTAAAACTGATCAATAAATCCAAAATTTGTGACATAGAATGTGAAAGCTCCTGCCCCAAGAGCCTGACCTTTGTAAAGTTCAGGGACAGGGGTATCTACCTTTATCTCTTCTTTGGGGTCAGACTTCTTTGTTATTATCTTGAGATACTGAATTTTGGTTGTTATTCTTTCCACTCAGATTGCTGCAGTTATTGTGTATTTTGTTTTTCTGGTTCTGCCTGCCTCATTTCACATCAGTTCATGGGTTATATGCTACTCTCTATTAATCATGTTCATCATTTCTTACAGTGAAGTAATAATTCATTACATTGACATTTAACCAGGCTTTTCATATGCCCAGATCATCTAAGATGGGGGCATCCATGTAGGAGATGTCAGGGTCCTAGTGCTGAAAGAAGACATTTTGTATTCCCCTACTGTATGTGGATATAGTCTCTTTCCACTGGCTGTGGGCAAGAACAGGTTACATCTTTAAAACTGCCAGACTGTAATACATTCATTCTTTCCCTCTCCCTCCTCTCCTTCTTTCTCTCCCTCCCCTCTCCCTTTCCCCTCTCTCTCTCCAAATGCATTCAGGAGAAAGTCCTGTTCACCTGCAACACAGGTACCAGGAACTAAAATGGGCATATGGTTCTGCTGCCCTGACAGTTAGGGTTTTGGGTTTGGGGTCTGATTTGTTTTTCTTGGAGGCAAGTTTCCAGGGAGGATGTTACTGCCAGCCAAGAAGGAGAGCCCTGAGAAGGCCAAATGCTGGGTTAGCAGCTCGATGGGCTTTGGATGTGCAACATGGTGGGACCCTGCTATAGAGAAAGTAAGTTAAGCTGTGAATCTCAATTCCTTACCCAACTCAAGACACTGAGGTGGGATAAAGGGGAATTATGCCCGTCAGGTATTGAGTGTTTCATGTTTCTTATTGCTATAACTTTGAAGTAAATATTCCTTTGTAACAGCTAATCTGACTGCTAAGTGGCCTAAAAGGAATTGGAGGCCAGAGAACCTCTAAAATTGTGGAAATATAATCAGTTGGATATTAAGGCTATCCCTGAGCCTAGACACCTCCAGACCCTTTTATAGGCACCAGACACCTTTGATGGAGAGATGAAATGTAACATAACTGCCCTTCAGGAACTGGGGACTGATGTAATCACTATTACACATATACCACAATTTGTTCAGCTAATTGGCATCTACTTTGCTTCCAATGGTTTTCTAAGATGTTGCTATAAATACTGTGTTGTAGATAGACTTTCATTTTGTCCATAACCTCCTTGGAGTATATATCTAGCAGTGAAATTTCTGGGTCAGAAGTGTATACAAATATTAGTGACTTTATTTGCTTAATTCCAAATTGCATTTCAGAATTCTACAAATTCACAGCTCCACCAACAATGCATTAGTATACCTGTCTCTTCACAACCCCTTTAACCCTTACTATTCCCATATTTTGCCATCTTTGACAGTTTGATGGTTATAAAGATAAAGCTCAGCATGGTTGTAATTTATAGTTTCCTTCTTGTTGATGATCTGGAGCATTCTTTCATATGATTGTTAAAAGTTTGTGATTCTTTCTTTGACAATGGTTTATTTATATCCTTTGACAACTAACTTATAAGGAGATAACTTTTGGTTATATTTTTATATTAGTTGACTGTACATCTTGGATATCAGACCATTATTACTTGTGTTGCAAAGAATTCCCCCCCCCCACTTAACCACTTCTTTTCTTATTTTTGATGCATAAATCTTATAAATGTAAGTGTATAAAAACTTTGCAATTTCTTATCATCAAAATGACTGCATTTTTCTTTTATGGTTGTCTCTATCTCTTGTTTGGTAAAAAAAAAAAATCATCCTGTGAAAGGAATAGAATAGATTTCTTTTTTTTTCTTTTTTTTTAAAATTTATTTATTTTCAACACTCATTTTTTTAATTTTAATTCCGAATTCTCTTCTCTTCAGCCCCTTCTCCAGCCATTGAAAATACAAGCAATATGACACTAATTATACATGTGAAGTCATGCAAAACATTTCCATATTAGTCATTTTTTTTTTCAAAAACAAAGAAAGTTAAAAAAAGGTCTTCGATCTATACTCAGAATTCATCAGATCTCTTCTGGAGTTAGATAGCTGGAATTGTCATGGATTGTTGTTTTGAACAGACTAGTTAAATCTTTCACAGTTGATCATCCTTACAATATTGCGATTGCTGTGTATAATGTTTTCCTAGTTCTGCTCATTCACTTTGTATAAGTTCATATAAATCTTCTCAGGTTTTTCTGAAACCATACTGCTTGTCATTTCTTTTTTTTTTTTAATTTTATTTTAGTTTGCATCATTCATTTCCACAAGATTTTAAGTTACATATTTTCTCCCCTTCTTTCCCCTACCCACCACCCCAAAACAGCCATCCCAGTGTGTCCCCCTGCCCCCAGTCTATTCTCTCCTATGTCACTTTTCAGTAGGGCAGGATGGATCTCCCCACCACAGTGCCTGTGTATCTCAAGTTCCAGTTGGATGTATGCAATAATGATAATAATAATAATTGCATATATATGTATATAGATATATATTTATAACATTTGATTATGGAACTTTAGATTCTAGATTCTTTCCTTTCCTCCCTCGTCACCCACCCCCACTGGAAGGAT